>JAUIMM010002674.1:65000-385000 GCA_031769625.1 Taudactylus pleione
ACCATCAGCCCAATCGCTGGGAAACCGTAATTGCAAGCTGTCCTGGGGAGGTTGGATAGGCAGCAGTCGAAAAGTTGCCTCAGAGCTCCTGGCGCCGATATCCGCCACCAGGTCAAGGCCGGGCCGTTGACCCCTAGGGGATCGTGCTCCCGCAACCCACCTCATCCGGCATGCCTGTCCGATTTTGTCTTGTCCCGGGGGAGGGGGGTGAAAGGGTGTAGAAATGTGGAGCGTGGTCGTCCTGAGCCCATGCGTCTCAGCTCGCGGCTTCAGACCCCAGCTCCCTCCGCAAGGACTCCCTCACCTGCCAATTTCTAAATCTCCCTCACCTGCCAATTTCTAGTCTCGCCATTAGTGCTGTGTGGCGCCACCTGCGGTGACTTCTCCCTCATTTCCCCGAAGCCTCAGAAGCGCAGGCCAAATGCTGGCACCATGGTCCCCAGAGGGGAGTGGCCCCTGGGGACTGCTGCGAGGCCAGGCCGCCGGCCCCCAGGGGACCCCGCTCCCCCAACCCAACGCATCCGTTCTACGCCTGACTGGTTTCAACTCCTCCCGGGGGGGTGAAAGGGTGTAGAAGTAGAAGTGTGGAGCGCGGTCGCCCACCCGACCCGGGCCCGCTCGGCGTGCAGCTTCCGACCGGCTCCCTTCGAAAAGGACTTTCTTCTCCTGCCGTGTTTCCGTCTTGGCCGCCCTCGCTCTTCGTCTCCACGGCTCGGTCGATCTCTCTCGCCCTCCGGCTGCGGGGACTCACCCGGCTCTCTCTCTGTCGCTCTCGGGGGCCGCCCTGTCTCTCTCTGCCTTTCCGCGGGCCGAGCCGTGGCCCTGTGGGTGCGGGCGCCGTCGGGGCAACAGGCGGTGCACCGGGCCCTTCTCTGGGAAAGGGTCTGTTTCTCGGGTCGACACCCGTGCGGTTCCGGGGAAATCGTGTGCTCCGCCGGGGCCTGGGGGTGAGCGCCTCGCCCGGGAGCGAGGATGGCCTCCCCGGAAGACCCCTGGCGGAGTCGGACGCCTGAGTTGGGGCAGATGGACGGAGCAGACCGCGACCGCCTGGAGTTGGATGGGGCCCACCTGCCCTCTCGGGAAAGGGGGTTCAGAGCGTGAGGCGGACGCCTGGTGGACCGGATGCCCTCGTGGTGGAGGGGTGCCGGGTGCGCCGAGGGAGGGTTGGGTTCACACGTGAACTGTCCGGGACCCCTGGGTTCCGGCCGAGCGATCGTCCCTCCCCGCTGGGACGCGGGGTGCCTCATCGATCGGAAGGGTTGCTCGGGGGCGCCTCGAGCCTTCTCGCGCTGCTCCCACATGGATCTTTGACTGGCTCTCTCTCACTCGCCTCTTCTCTACCTGTGAATCCGCCCGAGGAATTCCTCCGGACGTTACGGCGTCGCTGCTGCGTGCCACCTTTAGCGGGGCGCCGGCGGATTTTACCCGACCTCCTGGAACCGGGTCCCGGCATGAGGCCCTTTTTCCCGACCTCATCGGGACTTCCGGAGGTTGCAGTTCCCCTGTCTGCCACCGGGTGGTGCTGTGGTGCAGGGAACGGAGGAGGGAAGGGTCGTCCCCGTTCGGCCCTGCCGGGTGACCGCCGAGGCTCTCGCGCTGGCGGAGGGAGCTCTCTCCACGGTCACCCCTGGCCAGGACGCCTTGCTCTCAGAATCTCCCTTGCTCTCCTGGAGCCCTGGCCGGGACGCCTCGCTTTCAGAATCTTCCATGCTCTCCTGGAGCCCTGGCCGGGACGCCTCGCTTTCAGAATCATCAATGCTCTCTTGGAGCCCTGGCCGGGACGCCTCGCTCGCAGAATCTCCCATGCTCTCCTGGAGCCCTGGCCAGGATGCCTCGCTCGCAGAATCTCCCCTGCTCTTCTGGAGAAAAAGGTGGAAAGCGTCAGGTGTGGCGGAAGCTCGGGGAGGTAAAGCTGCCGCCGTCTCGCGAGTGTCGGGAGGGGCGTTGGTCGGGCGGCGCGGCCGAGGGGGGGAGGCAGGATGGAAGGAGGAGTTCGGAGTGAGAGTGACTGTGAGGCCCTCTACCCAAAGTGGTTTCAGGGAAGTGGGACGGATGGTGCCCGCCTCTTCACCTCACCATCAGCCCAATCGCTGGGAAACCGTAATTGCAAGCTGTCCTGGGGAGGTTGGACAGGCAGCAGTCGAAAAGTTGCCTCAGAGCTCATGGCGCCGATATCTGCCACCAGGTCAAGGCCGGCCCGTTGACCCCTAGGGGATCGCGCTCCCGCAACCTACCTCATCCGGCATGCCTGTCCGATTTTGTCTTGTCCCGGGGGAGGGGGGTGAAAGGGTGTAGAAATGTGGAGCGTGGTCGTCCTGAGCCCATGCGTCTCAGCTCGCGGCTTCAGACCCCAGCTCCCTCCGCAAGGACTCCCTCACCTGCCAATTTCTAAATCTATCATGCTCGCTCTAGTCCCCATAGCGCTCTCACGCCCATTCTTTCTCTGGCCGCGGAGACTCGCTTCTCTCTTGCCTCACTCTCTGGGCAGCCCCATCTCTGCCTCTCGCCGCAGCACTTTTCATGCGGCCGCCACACCATCGTGACGGGCAGCACGCAGGGCCCTCTCTGCGAAAGAATTGGTTCATGGGCGATGTTCGAGCGGTTCCAGGGAACTTGTGTGCTTCACCAGTGGCCCTGGTGGTGTTGGATGCCTGAGGAGGATGGCGGATGGAGCAGACTGCAACCGCCTGGACTCAGACGGGGCCCGCCTAGAGTTGGAGCACGAGGCGGATGCCTGGGGACTGGACGCTCTTGCTGTGGAGGGGTTCCGGGAGCGCCAGGTTCGTCCATGAACCGGCCGGGACCCCTGGGTGCCACATTAATGAGAAGAGTGGCTCAGGGCGTGCTTCGAGCCTTCTCCTGCTGCACCCCCTCAGATCTCTCCCTGGCTTTCTCTCGCCTCTTCGCCACCTGTAATGCCACCCGAGAAATTCCCCCAGCCATTAGGGCGTCGCTGCTGCGTGACCACCTGTTGAGGGGCGCCGGATGATTTTATCAGAGCTCCTGGAATTGGGGCCCGGCATCTAGGCCCCTTCTCCGACCTCATTGGAACTTCCGAGGGTTGCAGTTCCCAGGTCTGGGTGGCAGGGAAGAAAGTCACCCCTTTAGCCTGCCAGGACGGAGGGGTCCGCTCTCACGGAGGCTTCCTCCCCGGGTCTCCAGGGCCCCTGCCTGGGCAGTCACGGTTGCATAGGCTTCTCCAGGTCTTCTGGAGCCCGGCCTGGGCCTCCTCGGGAGGGAGAAGGTTCCTTGCCACTCACCTCTCCCGCCAATCTGCCAGGGGGTTTCCCTCACTGGTCTCGCCATTAGTGCTGTGCGGCGCCACCTGCGGTGACTTCTCCCTCATTTCCCCGAAGCCTCAGAAGCGCAGGCCAAATGCTGGCACCATGGTCCCCACTGCAGAGGGGAGTGGCCCCCGGGGACTGCCTCCCTGTGGCCTGAGGGGCCCCAGAGGGCTGGGGAACAAAGGAGGTGGCCGCCCAGCGCCATTGCAGTGACTGTCGAGGAATGGGGAGAGAAAGACGGGTGCCTGGGCAAACCGGCAGGCTCCCTCGCAGAAGTCTTTGGGAAAGACCTGCCGACCCGGCCACGGCGCCCCCGGTGGACACCTGGCACCGCTGCGGTACCTTGGGAGCAAAAATAAGGTCAGAAATAAAGGATATAAAGCCATCCATGCATTAAAAAAAAAAATAAATGGAAGAAAGCTGCATACCTGTCCCGCCTCGCGGCGCCCCTCTGGTGGATGCCCGGTGCCATTGCAGCAACACCCTGGTAAAAAAAATTGTCCAGACATGAATACACGGGAAAGAGAGCACGTTAGATTCCTTGGTCCGTGTTTCAAGACGAGTGGGCCACCGACATCGCCGCAGACCCCTTTGACCCGTGGTCATGGGCCCTCCCGCCTCAGTAGTGTGGTCGGGTGTGCACTGAGGACAGTCTTCACCGGTGGACAGCCACAACGGGAGTGTGGAATGGACGTAGCCATTACGGGGGTCCATCGACATGGTTGGATGGCGCGTCAGCCCGCCAGGTTGAATCCTCTGGGCAGACTGCACGGACCCCACCCGTTTACTTTTCATCAGTTTCAAACCCCCACGAACTCTCTCTTCAAAGTTCTTTTCAACTTTCCCTTTCGGTACTTTTCCGCTATCGGTCTCACGCTGGTATTTATTCTTAGATGGAGTTTGCCACCTGCTTTGGGCTGCATTCCCAAACAATCCTACTCCAGGGAGATCGGGTCCCGCCGAGCCGGGGGCCACCACCGGCCTAACACGGTCGGATGCAGGCAACTGCGCTTGGAGGAGGCGCGGGATTGGGTTTTGTAAGGGGAGGCGGGATCTGTGCTTGGGGGGAAGAAGGCCGGCCGGTTTCTGCCCCGGTTGGACAGGGGATAAAATCGGCCCACCTGCGATGGCCCCAGCTTGCTGATATGATCCCCCTACTCTCCCATTTGGTTTCAACTTTTTCTATCTCCATGTACTTCCGACCTTCTGGGTTGCAGTCATGTTATTCTGAAATGGTCCAATACGCTATGTTTGTCATATCCCTTTCTGATATTCCTGATATACTCACTAACCCTTACCTTCAGGTTTCAGGAAGTCCTTCTCACGTACTGCAACTGGCAAAGGTATTCTAATATGTATATTACATTGTTACTATCACATGTGAGAGTATCCCTGACTGGATACCCCTTGTTGGTTTTCCGTGAAAGTAGTTCTTGATTGGGCGTCCCTATTTCTGTATACTAATTGTCTGCAGTTTAGGCAACGCCCACAATGATAGAATCCTGTCTTTACCATTTGTCCCTCTATTGTGCACTGTTTTATGTGAGAATTTCTTTTGTGGTTGGTAAATAGTTTCCTGCCTAGATCGGTTACCTTGCGGAAGACCACATCAGGTTTAGTTGGTAGGATGGTGTGTAATTGGGAGTCCATGTGTAGTAGTCCCCAATGTTTATTTGGTATGCTGATCTTGTAAAGCTTGTGATAAAGTATGTTTTGTTCTTCTTTTGATGTTGTTTTGTCTCCCTACTTTTAGTAGGGGTTCCCTGGGTCTGATCAAAATGTTGTTATAGGCCTCCTCCACTTTTCCTATGTTGTCATTTTTTTTTCTTTAAAGTTTTGTTTCAAATCATTCCCTGTCTTATATAATCCTTGATATCAGAACAGTTCCTGCTCACTCTATTAAATAGACTTTTGGGTACACTGTGAATCCAGTTTGGATGGTGATTACTGTCTGCTCTTATGTAGCTATTAACATTGACTTTTTTTGTAATGAGTTTTTAATTTTTATTTCTTGGTTGTGTATATAGATGTCAAAATCTAGAAATTTGTATGGATACTTGACTGTACTGACTCGTGAAAACAAGGTTCCGGTCACTTTTGTTGATGTGTGTTAGGAAGGGTTGTAATGAAATGTGACTGCCTTTCCAAATGAACAGCACATTGTCTATGTAATGTTTCCACAGAATCCAGCTCGCCCCAAACTCTTTGTCACCAGTTGTTACCTTCCCAGTGACTCATAAAGAGATTTGCGTAGCTTGGGGCGAACTTGGTTCCCATAGCTGTGCCGCAACGTTGTAGATACAATTTTTAATTCTGGAACCACATGTAGCTGTGGGTGAGAATGAACTCTATCCTCTATAGTATACATTTGGTCTGTTCTTTGTCCATATCGATATGCTTGTCCAGAAAGCATTTAATACTCTCCAGTCCCTGTTTGTGATTGATGATGGTATACAGAGAGGTTACATCACTTGTAACTAACCAGTAATCTTCCTCCCATTTAGTGTTACCCAATATGTTTAGTATCTTGGTCGTATCTCTGTTGTTTGATATAAACCTGAAAGTAATGATCAATGTACTGGGATAGGGGTTGATGTGAGTGATTAATTCCTGAGGTGATTGGTCTTCCGGGCGTGTGAATAATGTTTTTATGAATCTTTGGAAGATAGAACCCAGGAATCACTAGTTGGGATGTCTTCAAAAATTCAAATACCTGCTTGTTGAGAATACCTGTTCTGTGTCCTTCTTTTACTAGTTTTTTTCCATTTGATATTGTGCTGTGTGGTCTCCTCCCTATTTGGTGTATTCTGTTGTATCACCTAAGATTCTATGGGTTTTTGCATTGCAATCTCCTTTGATAATAAGTACAATCGGTGATCACGGTGAGTGACAAAATATGTGGGTCCCAGGGACCCTCCACTTTAAAATAAATGGGGTCCTACCTGACCATTTCTGGGTCCCATCATAATTTTTGCTTTAGAGCTTCCCATATGCCTCAGACCTCCCCTAACCCCTTACAAATGATGCCACACAGCCATGCCTGGCCTTTACACATTATGCCGCACAATAATGCCCTTTGCACATTATGCCACACAGCAGTGCCCGGTCTTTACACATTTTGCCACAGCCATGCACGGTTTTTAAACATTATGCCGCACATTAATGCCCGGTCTTTACACATTATGCCATGCAGTAATAGCCCTTACAAATTATGCCACACAGCCATGCCCGGCCTTTACATGTTATGCTGAACATTAATGCCCTTTACACATTAAGCCGCACATTAATGCCCTTTAATCCCCCTATGCATTGCCCCCAGCAGTAGTCCCCCCTATGCATTGCCCCCAGCAGTAGTCCACCCCTATGCATTGCCCCCAGCAGTAGTCCCCCCCTATGCATTGCCCCCAGCAGTAGCCCCCCCCTATGCATTGCCCCCAGCAGTAGTCCCCCCCCCTATGCATTGCCCCCAGCAGTAGTCCCCCCCTATGCATTGCCCCCAGTAGTAGTCCCCCTATGCATAGCCCACAGTAGTATTCCCCCCATGCATTACCCCTAGTAACAATCCCCCTATGCATTACCTAGTAGCAATATTAGTGTAGTTATGTGTCTCCTCATCCAAATCTTCAATAGAGTAGATTGAAAACTAACTGATTCCTCCTCGCTATATGTTGTAAGATTCAAAAGTTCTATTGCCTGGTTGTTTGTTTCTGCTCTTGTATGCAGTTTTGTCATATATTGCTGATAAGTGAAGTTCAATTTCTTGTATATTGTGGGGTAGTTCTTTCTTATCTCCTGAGATGTGCCTTTTTCTTATGCGATTATCCTTGTGTATTTTCTTTTTCTCCTTTTTATGTCTATGGTTGTGTACATTTTTCTGACCAAATTTGTCTCCAAGGATTTTTGTTTTTTTGGTGTTTATAATCGCCTGTTCTTCCTTATACATTATCTGTTTAATCAGGTTTTTCTAAAGTCTGGTTTTCTTGATCGGACTAATATGGTTCTAAGGTAGTGTCTAAGGTGCGGATGTTATTCTCCAATGTGTCTAATTCCATTTGTCTTTCTTGCGTGATTAGTCTCATTAATTGTATGGAACAATCATGTAGCACAGTGTCCCATTTTTTTAATGAGATTTTATTGACATCAGTACTTTGTAGGTCAACAATGTGCACTGATTACTGTAGACAACCCTTCTTGGCAAACTCGCAAGTCCTTGGAAGTTGAAAATGCTTTACTGTAGGTACTGTACACTCTGACATCAGACATTCTCCTGGCAATTGCCAAACCCAAACACGTCCACTTGATCTGAAAAGTGTAAATCGTGATACGTCACTCCATAACACTCACAGGTATTGTTCCACTGTCCAGTTTTTGCACTTTTTACAGCATTGTCCTCTCCGTGCTGATTTCTTTTTTTGTGAATAGAGGTTTATGAGAAGCTGCTCGCCCATAATTTCCAAGTGCATGGGCCTACCTATGAAGTCTGCAATGGTATGTATGGGATGACCCCTGTTCTTTCGCAGCTCCCTGGTTAGCACTCTCTGGTCCCTGGGTTGCAGTTTAGGGGGGTCTTCCAATGCAAGTTGCTGCAATGACTCTTCTTCGACACATTAATGACAAAAGACACAGTAGATTTAGGAACCTTCCAAACATCTGCAATGCTTCTCGCACTCGTACCTCTAATTGAGCAACCTACGATGGACCCCTTTTCAAGCTTGGTTAGCTCTTTCTGGCAAACCATTTAGTTAGCAAATGATCTAATCAGTGCCCCATACCCATTTTATACCTTCACAAACACGTGTCTGCTGCAGGAGCACACCATTGACTTGTGCAGGGGTGTCCAATCACTTTTGTCTACATAGTGTATCAAGTTTTCAACACCCATACACTTCTTTGCCCTGCCCTTACCTGTACCAACCAATTTATAGGGTCCAACCATCTTCCCCCCTCAAGCAAATTTAAAGCCCCTGATTGCACCTCTGATGGACATGCCCCCTATATCTTCCTGCAGTCCTTGATTTAAAAAGATGACACCACCTTTGGAGTTTCTTCTGGAACCATAGCATATTCCAGGACTTCTGCCTCTACTCTTCTCGCCACTTCCGAAAAACACCTTATCTATACTCATATTATGAAAAGTCTCTAGGCAGCGACTATAAAGGTTGCCATCCCTACCACACAGATTGTAAGCTATATTATTAAATTCTCTGACTGAATGCCCTTCTTTGTTGCACCTAGAATATTTTTGTATCAGAATCCTTACTACGTTGTCTGATATCCCCTTACCTATGCCACATTCACGGCTGGCCCCGATAAAACACTGGATGTGGTCCCTGCCTACATAGGCCACAGATGGCACATGGACCGCATGCCTTAGCTTCACCATAGCCGACCAGGCACCACCCCAGACATCCATAGCCACAGGGACATTTTCCAAAAGTGTAACCAATGACTCTACATAACGCTGCAACCAATAAGTCAAATCCCTGTCATTTAGGGACTCATCCTGTACCAGGATTGTAAATTTAACAGTCTCCTGCCTAATTCTAACATACACTTGAACCCAGACCATTTTTCCCAAAAGGCCATTGTAGGTTGGAATGGGGGTGCGTGTAAGGTCATTTTACAGCATAAGGAGGTTAGTAAATATGACAATATTCATGGGTTATTGGACCTAATTCAGAGCTGTACACTAATTTTGCGCGATCCAGTTAGCAATGGGCTCTCCGTCGCTAGGGATCTCGTAGCAGACGGGGCGAGCTGTCGATGTTGAGAGACAGCTCGCCCCGTTTGCTGGGCGGGCCGGGGGCGTGCCCGGCCAAACGGAGGCGTTCCAATCGGAACGCTTGCCGTTTGGGGGCGGCCCCACTGACATCATTGATGATGTCAGTGGGGAACTTCCTGCTCAAACAGAGCAGGAAGTTCCCTGGGGCTTACGAGAGCCCAGACCCAACCTTAGGGTCTGGTCGTAAGCCCCGATGGTCGCGATGGTGATGACCATCACCCTGATCGCAAGCTAAGCTGTGGGTGGTAACCCACAGCTTAGCTTGCGACCTGGAGGCAGCACTTCAAAACAAGATGTACCTGCCCTCATTCAGAGTGAGCGATCGCTTCTTGCGATCGACTCTGAATGAGGGCCTCAGTGTGTGACTACAGTAATGTACCTTCATGCAGTGAGAATCAGATGCATGTCGAGTTTCAAAAAAATCGATCCATTTGCGTTAATATCGACATAATCTAAAACTGATCAAGCCTATTGGGTCAACTGTCCTGAAAGTGACCAATTCCTTTCTAATCTGCTAAAAATTAGGGATGAGCGGGTTCAGTTTTTGACTCTGCTATTCCTGCCAAGCTCGGAGATCGGAATAAGGCAAAACGTCATCTTTAAATTGTGTATTATCTAAGGGGATGGAGCAGTCTCAAATTATTTTTGCTCCAGTCACATACTAGGCGTAATCAGATTTTCTCTTTAAATGCCAGGTTTCTGAAACTCAATATAAGGCATGTAATGTGTACATCATGACGTTGCAATATACATATTATATATTTGTAGGTATAAACATAAAAATGTTAATTCTATGGGCACAAACAACCGCTCACAGTGATCTTTGTTGTTGGATTATTCAGATGTTCTATCATTACATTTCCAAGATAATTCTGATTAATTGGTCTTCAACATTCCATATGTGAGATGTTTATTATACAATATTGTAAGGCAGATACGGTCTTCAGACATTTGCTATTATTCAAATATGCTTCAGATGAAATTAGACAATGGGCAAAATTTACTAAGCGACAGTTTCGGACATTTTTGAAACTGGTGGACATCAGCGTGGATGGTTGATTGGTCAAAAAACCACTGAATTACTAAAGGTTGTTTTGACCTTCTAATCTCACCCAACCATCGATGTTCATCTGTTTCGCTAGGATCCGTTCAGCCTTCACTTTATGGTTTTGATAACATCCCTCCCCCAATCTGTGCCAGTACAAGAGGTTCCAATTTTTATTATTAATATATAATGCAAAGTCTGTGTTAAATTAATGCATGAGGTCACGGCACAAACCTTACTCCCAACTGACTGCCCTACTATTTACTGTCTAATTCTGACCACTCCTGATGATGTCTAGTGGCACCAAAACTCGGCAGTGTGGTTTTGGTTTGTCTTTTTTTTTTTTTTTCTAAGAGTCTCCCATATCCAAAATGCTTGGGACCAGGGGTATTTTGGATATCTGAATTTTTCATATTTTGGAATATTTGGATATGGGAGACTCAACCTGTAATACTCTGCACAAAGTACTGAAATGGACTGATCTATATAGAGCTTATTGCAACAGCGGTCAGATGTTCTATGGAAGTATAAATATAGTATATATTCCTGTATCTGTGTGTCTAGCAGAAGTCAAGTTAATTGCCAAGCTCCCTTTTTTTCCCCTTACTGCTCTCACTGGATTCCTGAGTCACAGCCTCCCCTCTCCCACAGTTAACTTGCAGAGCCTGCACCCCCCATTAAAGTAGAGAAATTATTGTTGGAGTTTATCTGGGTTCCAGGTTCTGCCTTGGTGGCTCTTATTCACCCTCTAACTCAGGGGTGGGCAATAAGTGGTCCTCCAGCTGTTGAACTACACATTCCAGCATGCCCTGCAACAGTCCTTAGCATGGCCAAATAGGGAATGCTGGGATGTGTCGTTTTACAACAGCTGGGGGGGGTGCTTATTACCCACTCCTACTCTAATTGGTCACAGTATCTGTCGGGGTTGAGGTTAATATATTCATCGATGACTTCTATTGTGATGTTCTGGGCATTTTTTATTTGTTGTTTTATATCTTTTCATGTTATGCTACTATGTAACTGATTGATGTGTTATTCCTTTCTTTCTTTTTTTTATATGGACTTTGTTACTGCATTTTTATTAAAAATACTATTTTAAAAATGTGCTCTTAACTTGAAGCTTAAATTGAAAGTTGTTTTTTTTTTCCCATATAAAGGGACAATAAACTGTAAAAAAGCTGCTGCAATCATGCGACCTAAACATAACATGTATAACTATAATCCCTCCCCTGGATGTCCTGAGTCATCTCTGACCCAGATGTAATCGCCTGGTTCCGGCGAGAAAGCCTCTAGATTTAAAGAGGCAGTTACTTTTACGGCAATAACAACTTGGTTTCTCCTTAAAAATAAGGGGTTTATTTACTAAAGGGAGAGTTTTTAGAAGTGGAGATGTTGCCCATAGCAACCATTCAGATTCTACTTAACCTTTAACTAGCATCTTCTACAAGATATTAGCTAGAATCTGATTGGTTCCACTTCTAAAAACTCTCACTTCTTAGTAAATTTACCCCTAAGGGTCTGATTCAGAGATGTACGCTATATCAATGTTTGCACAGTTGAGCGCTGTTTTACTCTGCATTTCACGCACGTGCAGTAGCAAAAGTGTCACTGCACACTCACAAGCTGCAGTTTTACATGGCACTTGCAATGTCTCAATGATCGCAAGGCCCAGAGCAGACCACTAGATCCATGGGTGGTCATGGGTGGAGGTAGGAAGTTGGCCAAATGTGTTCACAAAGGGAGGCCGGTCCATGGGCATGTTATGGGGGTTCCAAAGATGTGTCTTCGATCACGGCTGCATTCCCAGTTGCAGAACCACAGTCTTAGAGGCCATTTCTAGAGAGTTGAGCCGGAATCTGCGCAAACCCGACACTTACTCGAGGAGTTGATGTGCGTTTGCTGTTGCGTAGATGGTGGTGTTATTTTGCCTCAGATAATAGTCACCAGCAATAAGGTGCTGCAGCTATATGGCAACATCCAGAAGTAAGTGGTTCCTGGTGAGGTGAAGCCTGACCATGGCAGCAACTACTGTCCCACAACTGGGGCATAGCTGGCATTAACACTTGGTGAGTGTCTGGTGGCCCAGGTCCACAAATAGGAGTGTCCAGTAATGGCAGTGTAAGACCATCTTGCCAGTAATACCAATGGTGGCCGAGTACACCAATTCTGTCACAGTGGCACTTCTCGTTGTATGGAAGTTTCACAGCCTTTATATTAATATATGATGTATAGGAACCCACTGAGAAAGCCACTAATAAATATATATATCTGAATTATTATTTAGAATATATAAAAAATATGAAGTATAGAGGACTGACAATTTATGCCATGATGAAGGGGGTTTTCACCCAAAATTACTGCATGGAAACCATTAATCATTTCTGACACTGCCCTTAGATGTGACTATCCATTACCCATGTACTGTCAGTACTCTGTATCATTGTTCCAGAGATATAAGCTCAGTACCAATTATTTATCGATCATTAAAATGAATAAAGTGCACAGCCAGCAGCAGTTTCAAGACTGGAGCGAACAATGGAAGCAAAAAGGTAAAATCTGGGCTACTAGTATTAGTAGTAATGTGTATATGAGTATATATGTACTAGGGCCCTTATATTAAGGCTAATTTAAATAAACGGCATTCTGCCAATATCATTATGTGAGAGGGGGGCATGGTGTTTGAGGGGCTACATATCGAGTTATTCGATGTACTGAGCTAAAATTTGGAATGTCCATGTAGAAGCATGCCGAATTTCAGGGCAAAAATATAAAAAAATGTAGAAATTTGGAATAATCTAAAATTGAAAATGTTTTTCATCCAATCCTTGACAAAAGTGACACTTTTGAGGTATATTTGGGAAGGTATAACGCTGGGTAGAGGATGTTTTTAAGACTGGGGTAAATCTAATAACTGAATTACATCCACAGCCTCGCTATTATTGTACCTGGTTTACAATAGGGAAAAGGGTCTCGTATCGGAGGAGCATCTCGCCCCAATCGCATCCACTACATCTCAGTGCACAGATCAAATATCATGTAAATTAGGATAGAACCCACAAAAAAAAATTTGAAGTAGGACCACAAATTTATTAAATGGTGGCTTCCTGGGACCCATATAATTTTCGGCAAAGTTCAATCACCCAACATCATATTATCGGGCAAATGGCCTTATTTGCTTAATGTGAATCTTATTGAATTAATGTTAACTGCATCTAGGATGAACCATAAAGAACATCCCCAGACTACTATTTTTTTGACAACTAAACTTTATAGTTGCCATTTTGTTTACACTAGGGATGTGCAGGCTCTGATTAGTTCTGGTTTTCTCGCCAAATTCTGATTTATTTATTTTTTCCGACAAAAATCGGGTCTCAGAAAGAGGCAAAACGTCATCTTTCATGGACAAACATCATCATTCCTGGACAAAAGTCAGTGAAAGATGATGTTTTGCCTCTTTTTGAGACCCGATTTTTGGCGGGAAAAATCCGAACTAATCCGAGCCTCCACATCCCTAGTTTACACTAGTCCCATCAATTTCCAGACAACAAATTGTAATCCTGATTTGAGCAAATTAGCTTCAAAACGTGAAGAACTGAAAAGCCACTAATACCCCTTTTCCACCAAAATTCTGGGTCTGACCCGGAGTTGGAACAGGGTTCCTATCCGGATCAGACCCAGAATTTAGCCGGCGCCGACTCAGGATATTCGTCATCTCCAAGCGCCACTGAAGCCGGACCAATCGGACGGCTTGCGGCACACTGCAGGTCATCAAGACCCGGAGTGCGCCGTACACACATAACGGGTTACTCCCGTGTTAAACCCTGCTATTTACCTGGGTTGGATTGCCGGGTCACTCGACCCGGCGATCCAACCCTCACCCCTTTTACACCAAGGAGCTGCCCGGGTTAACCCTGCAATAACCCGGGTTTTAGCTCCGGTGTAAAAGGGGTATGACCTCTCTTACTGTTGTAAATATTTGTAATGGTGGTGACACTCCAGAATTCTTCATGGCTGGTGACATTAAATACCTGGCACCCAAGAAATTGCATGTTGCTTGTCCCAACCCAGAAGGTACAAGACACCTGGATGCAGGAGATCTGAGGAATCCATTTATCAGCAATGTACTACCAGGAAAACTCAACCAGAGAATTTCTGGAGCAGCTGAAGGACATTTACCACCCATAAGTAATACAGCCCCACACACTACTTCATCAAAGGTTTCCAGCTCTCATCCTAACCCACTGCTACATGCTCCTTCCTCAGTCTACCCAATCAGTGTCACGCCTGTTTGCCCCACCCCGTTAGAATGAAAGCTCTCATGAGCAGGGCCCTCTACCCTCTTCTGCTTTTCCTTATACTTTCATCTAGTCCTTCCTCCCCACTAGGGCACCTAACACTTGGTTACTTGCCCCCTGTTGCTTATTTGAGTGTTATAATCGATAATGCAGCAATGTACAGTATATATACCTTGCCCATGTCCTGTATTGTATGGTACTGTATGTATGTACTTTGTAGGGCACTGCGGAACACTTGTGGCACCATATAAATGATAATATACTGATCCAGTGGCGAATTGCTGAGTAATGTATATGTGATTGTTATGCGAGTACTCTGCATAATTATCTGTACATTACTGGATGAACAACAACTGCATACATTTTATGTGAAGCGCTGCGAGAATTCTTGGGATGCATCAAAATGTATATACTAGCCTTTGCTTATGTTTTGCCATATTGCTAATTAGTATACATCGTAGAACATAACAAAGGACTGAAGGAACAAGTGTAATTAGAGGGATGTTTTTATTTTTTTAAGGAACAATGGACCTCATTCAGAGCCGGACGCTATTTGCCGACGCTCGTTCAGAAAAAGGGGCCGGATATTTAAATTAAGCGCTCGCTCTTTGCGGTCTGTGGACGCCTCTATGTCTGAGCCAGCGTCCGAAACATGCCCTCGCTATTTTGTAAAGACGCCCCTTGGCCGCTCGCATCCTACGTCATCTCCGCTATTTATTAGATTAATCGAGTACATCGAAAGGCGTCTGAACTGCTCGCAGTGCTTGTGGTAGGTTTTACTTCCCGCAATCATGCGAGCAGTTCAGGCTAAAAGACAACCAAGTGACGTGGTCGATGACGCCGCTTTGTTAATTATGCACTCCCATTGAACGCCCGTTTTGACCGTTTGGCACGCCTGCGTTCGGATCTCCACTCCCCGTTTTCAAGCACCTTCCCCTGTTACCACCCACAAACGCCTCCTCCTGTCACTCATATTAGCAGGTATTCGCTGTTTTACGAGCGCACGATTTCCGACCGCAATGACTGGCTGGCGCATGCGCATTACAACCCATACGCATGCGCAGATGTGCGAACATCGCTCGGAGCGAACAAGCGGCCGCTTACGAGCGGCTCTGAATCAGGCCCAATAATCCACGTAATATGCTAAACATGGCTGCAAGAAATGCTGCTGAGAGAGCACATCCACCGTGTTGCTATTTATTGTCTGTGTCAGCAATTGTAGAACAGAATATTGAGAATATTGCACACTACTGAATGCATAGTAATTGCTATGTGAAACGCCATTTGAATCTTTTGGAATTGTCATCTTGAATACATTAATAGATACCTGTATCCATTTTTTATCAGTGCCTATTAACATGCACAATACTGGATTATGAACTACACATAAGAAACCGGTCCACTGTTTTTAGTGGACTAGCATCTGATAATATGCAGGACCCTGCAAGGCTGACCTTCTTTGTGCAATCTACAAACACTAAGAGGGGTATTCAATATGGGAGTGAAAAGTCCGTGCTGGACTTTTCGCTCCACATCAGAGATTTTTCTGGGATAAAGTATCGGGCGCGCGCCCGCTTTATCCCCGTATTCAATATCAAATCAACGAAAACGGGACCTGGCGAAGTGGGATTTGCGATAAACTACGAAATTTTCCTGGAAAAAATTGTAGGACCCCCCTAAAGCTGTAAAAACATGGGGGATCACTATGGGTACCCCCGTTTTAGCCTGCAAATGAAAGTCGGGGATTTAAATAGCTGCGGCAGGTGCTTTTTTCCCCGACATTGAAGAAGTGTTGTAGAAGAGCACTTAGGTTATTTTTTTCATTTTTTTAAGTGGTCCCATCAAATTTGGGGTACATGAAAATGGGTACTAGCATATTTTGATGTCCCTAAAGTAAATTTTTTTTAAATTCTGCATTTGTGCACCTGCCGCTATTAATCTATTCTAGAAAACACCTGCCGCATCCTTGCAGAATAGCCCCGAACCTATTTCCCTATTGTTAAACAATTTTTTCCCATTTTTTTTTTTCACCCCAATTTTTCAAGTAATTTTTTGGGGTGTCCCTATTTTTTTTTTAAAACTTTTTTGACACAGTTATTTTTTAAATGACATTCCCAGGGGTGCAGGATATTTTTTTTTAAGCCTGCACCCCTAAACCCCAATTCTGCACTTTTTTTCGACACCTATTCAATGGTGAAAAGTTATCCCCGTTTTTTATCAAAGACTTTTCGAACCTGCGAAAAGTCTTTGAAATTGAATACGGTGTAAAAGTAAGACCTGCGATAACGACGTCATCGGTGCGATATTAACGCAAAAACAGAGTTTTCGCTTCGTATTGAATTCCCCTATAAAGCATCTAGGGCAGAGGTTCCCAAACGCGGTCCTCAAGTCTCCCCAACAGTTCAGGTTTTAGAGATATCCATGGTTGAGCACAGGTGACTTAATTAGTACCTCAGTCAATTTGATTTAACCACCTGTGCTCAACCAGGGATATCTCTAAAACCTGTACTGTTGGGGAGCCTTGAGGACCGCGTTTGGGAACCTATGATCTAGGGGATGAATTGGTGAAATCAGCTATTTACCCTCATGAAGAGATTATAAATCTTTTTTTTCTGGGACTTCCATCATAATTTAGCCACGAACCGCTATAGGATGATCGACTGGGTGCTCGCCAACTCAAGAGGAGGGGATAGGGGATGTATCCTACTGCAAAAAGAAGTAAAATAGATCTACAGTATATCCTTCAAACTGTACAACCACTGGGACTTAATGAAATATTGTCTTTAACATGTTTCTTATGATTTCCCTTGATTGTAATTTTAGGCATCATTAATCAGTGTCTGGGCATCTAGATGTTGATCTGTTCAATAGAATAGATAGAACTACTACTGAAACACCTATTCCAGCAGCTGGAAGAAAGGTCCCCGGTACTTAGCCCTATTCCAGCACCCAGATTGGATGGCTACGGTACTGAAAGACCCAATGGGGTAGCTAGAAGGCATGGCCAATAGTCTCGTATCCCTATTCTGGTACCGGGAATGGCTGGCTAATGTATGCTCCATTCCAGCATCCAGAAAAGCTGTCTAACGTAGTCAGAGCTCCATTCCAGCACTCAAAATAGCTGATTTATGTACTCTGAGCTCTATTCCGGCACCCAGAATGGCTAATATATGTGATGTCGGCCCTATCGTATATGGCAGAAATGTGTGCAGATGGGCATTACAGTGATGCCCGGTGACGCATCACACTGAATTGAATTTCCCTCGCTGAGCTTCATTCCAGCATCTGGAACGGCTGGCTAGCATACAGCTTTATTCCAGTACCTGGCGCGGATTATTAAGACACACTGAGCTTCATTCAAACACCTGGTACGGCTATCAAACACACTCAGAGCTCCGTTCCTGAACCCAGAACAGCTGGTTAATGTACTCAGAGCTTCATTCTGTCACCCCCAAAGGCTGGTTATGGTTATTTGAGCTCCACTGGTTTTGACTCAGTAGACCACCCTTTCCTCCTGCAAATCCTTCACTCCCTTGGCCTGCGTGATGCTGCCCGCTCTTGGCTGTCCCCCTCGGTCGCTGACCATTCTTTTTCAGTCTCCACTCACGACTCCACTCCCCCCCCCCAACTTCCACTACTGGTAGGTGTCAACTCTTAGGGTTACTAAGATGATTGAATATTGAAGGATATGCGACCACCACTGCTTGTTTGTAGGCACTTGCTTGGATCTGAGAAGCTGCCGGTGGGCTTCTCTATACATTGAGGCGGCTGCATGCATTTGTGTATTTTTCAACAGCAGCTGAGTACGGTATCGCATTAGCGTAGATATCTGAATCAGGCCCACTGTCTACCTTAAACTATAATAGCACCCCCTTCAGTCAGTATCAACATAATATGGATTGGAGAGGAGAGCTGCATCAGGTCTGTAGAACCTCCCATTACACTGCTACTGTAACCTTGTGACGCAATAAGGACAGACAGACAAGATGAGGTTAGATAAGGGTCTGAACTGAACTCAACAAGATCATACCCAAGCTTAAGTGTTCCCTGATATAATCTGCAGAGGGAACTCTATTTCTATAGACAAAGAAGGACAGCACCAGCAGTGTTGGAAGCCTTGATTAACGGCTCAGAGTAACTAAGGAAATTAAGAGTAATGGTAGATTTACCTTTGATAACTCTTTTTTTTCGAGGTCCATAGGGTCCACAGGAACTACCTTGGCATTATGTGGTTTGGAGGAAACCAGGCACTAAACAGTCAACGTTTTCTGGTCCCAGGATGCACAGGTTCCGGACTATAGATGGGGTATACATGAGGACCCAGTGCATCCGGGTGTGGTATAAGAGATAGACAGTAATTAGTTAGACAATGTCTAGATAGACACCAGGGGCCAAATGTAATAGGGTGAGAGTTTAGAAAATGTGAGAGTTTAGCAGTAAACTCTCACATTGGTTGAGTTTTAGCTTCAAAATGGGAAAACATCTGAATGAGATTTTAAATCGTGAGAGTTTTTTAAGTCTTAAAAAACATGCAAGTTCGCTCTGTTACTTTATTTTTGGACTTTATTACATTGGCAAAGTTTAAAAAGTGTCAGAAACTCTCACTTTTCTAAACTCTCACCCTATTACATTTGGCCCCAGATGTTAGACAGTTAATAGTTAGACAAGGATAAAAGTTTGACACAGATAAAAGTCAGACACATTAAAGTTAGACATGTAGAAAGTTTGACAGGTACAAAAGATCGACAGGGTCAAAAGATCGACGGTCAAAAGTTCGACATGAAAAAGATCGACACAAAAATGGTCGACACATTTATTTTTTGTTTTTTAGGGTTAGGCACTTACCCCCACGGTTAGGCACCAGGAGGGAGGGTTAGGGCTAAAAAAAAAATTAAAAAAACTTGTCGACCATTTTATTGTCGACCTTTTGACCCTGTCGACCTTTTGTACCTGTCAAACATTTTAATGTCTAACTTTAGTGTTTCTGACTTTTGTTTGTGTCTAACTTTTTTCCCTGTCTAACTATTGACTGTCTAACATCTGGTGTCTATCCAGACATTGTCTAACTAATTACTGTCTATCTCTTATACCACACCCGGATGCACTGGGTCCTCTCTCATATATACCCCGTCTCTGGCCACAAGTCCTCAGTTTGCAAACAAGCCCATTGGCAGGAGAAGGAAAGTGAAGAAGGAAGTACACATTACACTAGAAACACTCATACACAAAGAGGGAATCAGTAACAAGAAGGAACAGATCGCACTGAGGCCAGGTGCATCAGGGAGGGTTCCCTGTTGACCCTATGGATCTTGAAGAAAAAGAGTTATCAAAGATAAATCTACCATAACTCTTATTTTCTTCTTCAGGATCCATAGGGTCCACAGAAACTACCTTGGGGATGTCCTAAAGACGTTCCCTTAAGGGTGGGGACACTCCTGAGCCGACAGGAGGATCCGCCACCCAAAGGTTGCATCCTGAGAGGCAAAATACCAAGTGGCTGCCTTGCACAGCTATTCTCCCGAGGCACCATGTCTAACTGTCCAGGAAGGTCCCAAGGAGCGAGTTGAATGTGCTGTCACCCTGCTGGGAACAGGGAGATCAACCTGCGTATAAACTTGAGATATAGTCATACACAGCCACCGAGCCAGAGTCTGCTAGTTGGCTGGCCAACCACGTTTGTGAAAGCTATACAAAACAAAAAGTGCATCTGATTACCTGATGGAGTTGGTACGATCCATGTAGATACGTACAGCTCGAACCACATCCAATGAAGTTTCACCAGCAGAAAGGCCTGTCTACTTGAAAGCCAGTACAACTATTTCTTCATTTATATGAAAACGTGATACCACTTTTGGAAGGTAGCCCACCCATGTACGAAGGACAGCTCTATCCTGGAGGAAATTCGAATATGGGGGTCGACACGAGAGTGCCACCAAATTAGAGACTCCGCGAACTGAGGAGATAGCGAGGAGCTGGAAGACATCCGGGTGGAAAGCCTATTCTCTGGCATGTATGTCCTGACGACTCAGGAAGTCTGCTTCCCAGTTGTGGACTCCTGGAATGAATATTGCCGAAATTGCCGGAAGATTACATTCTGCCAAAGTCAGAATGTTTGCCACTTCCTGCATGGCTGTTTGACTTTGCGTGCCTCCCTGATGGTTGATGTAGGCTACCGCTGTCACATTGTCGGACTGGATCTGGACAGGCCTGCCCGGAAGGAGGTCTCGTGCTAGAACCAGCGCCCTGAAAACTGTGTTGAGTTCCAAGATATTTATGGCCAGGTGACGTCCATCTTCCCTGGAAAGTGCAACCATTTGTCACCGCTCCCCATCCTCGAAAACTGGCATCCGTGGTGAAGAGTACCCACCTTGGAATCCACAGAGGGCGACCCTTGTTCAGTTGAGCCCTCTGAAGCCACCAGGACAGGGACAACGAACCTATGGGGAGAGAAGGATCGTCTGAGACATTATCCACTGATACTGACCGTTCCAAAGAGACAGAATCAACAGCTGCAAGGGCCTGGAGTGGAACTGGGCGTATTCCACCATGTTGAAGGTGGAAACCATGGACCCCAGGACCTGCATTGCTGAGTGGACTGATACTCAAGTGGTTGGATCTATATCCTATTATTAATTTTTACACTAGCTGGCACTATACTACTCTTCAGTAACTATAATTGCGTTTATTTGTGGTTGACTATCACACTTACCACAGATTATAAGCAGCCACTCACGTATTGGGCGAGATGTGTTTTTTGTTTTATTATTATTATTCATTTTATAATTTATGTGTGAGTTCTTTGATTACCTGAGCACTTCAAAAGTTAATATATTTTCTCACTTGGTTATTTTAAGAAGTAATAGGTATATTTGTGTGTGAGTAGTGAAGTAAAAGGTGAGGGGTTATATTTTGGCACAAAGGTTAATTTCTTTGTAACACTTTATATCAGCTTTAAGGTATATGGTGATACAAAATCAGACCTGGGTCTATGGACCTTATTCAGCAAGGTTTGCAAGTGCTAATATGCATGCAGATGGACGATTGTTGCGTACAATGCATGCATCGCAGTGCCCATGTGAACTAGGCACTGAGATCGAGAGTGCGATCCCAGTGAATACACTGACCCCACGCAGAGTGATTGACAGGAAGTACCATTTGGAGGAAGTGACTGGGGGGTGGTCGGCGAAACACTGGGGTGCCAGTGCGTTTGAACGCCGTTACAGGGGCCTGCATACAGTAAATTAGCCATTGCAATGGCATACGCAGCTTGTGTACTCACTGCGCGCAGGAAGTTTAGCAATTTCTGACTATGGTCTGACCTGTTGTAATTGTTCGTGAGGCTCCGATGTTACCAATAATTTTGCAGACTTGCAAGGTATTACGGATATGAGTAATGGGAAGTGGGCGACCTCATATTGTGCTGCGACGGCAGTGGGTTCAAAGTCAGCAGAACTGCATGAGCGATTCCTACCGTACTGAGGGCCTGATTCAGAACCGGCCGCTAGATGCGTAGGCTCGCTCCCAGCGTATGCAAATTCGGCTAAGTGACGGCAAGGCAGGCGATCGCACGGCAAGGCATAAACTCGCCCACTATGTCTTGGTCTGTGATGGCGGTGTGTATGCAGACGCCCACCAGCCTGTCTTTCGACGCTCACTAGCGCATGTCATCTCCAGGAAGTGTATGCAACCATCGGGTTCCATTGGAAGTGAACGCAGCGCTTGAGGTTGACTATACCCTACCAAAAGCACTGCGAGCGCTTCAGTGTATAATTCAACCAAGTGACGTGTCCCATGATGCTGGCTGTTAATCATGCACGCCTCTGAAACGGCGTTAAGATGCTCAGGCACGCCTGCGTTCGCACCTCCACTCCCCTGTTTCCAGTGGCCTGCCCCTGTTACCACCCACAATTGGCTTGACCTGTCACTCATTCAGCTGGGCGAGCAAATGCTTCCCGATCGCTCGGCCTAGTTCGCGCACGCGCACTTCGATGCATGCGCACATTGCAAAACATTGTTCGCTCCGAGCGATTGCTTGCTAGCAAACGGGTCTGAATCAGGCCCTGAATTAGGCCTTATATAAAATGTATGGAATGGAACAAGAGCCACATTTGTGAGGGAACGTAGCAATATATTACATTGTTTCATCCTCATCTACCCTATATATTCAGAGGCCAGATGGGCAGAATAATAATAAGTAAAAGTGGTTAGTAGAGGACAAGGTACATTACTAGATGGGAACAATTCCACAGGTAAGTTACGTTTTCTCCAAGTCCACTTGGAATATCCACAATCATCAAACGCTTGGGTGAAGGCACTAGATAAAAGACTACTTACAGTTGCGTTGAGACGTAAATACATTTTCATATGTAATAGTAAGAATTGAATTGGATTGTGTATTTTTCTTATCCGGGTATACTTTGTGGGAAACTCATTTTGACAAGTGCAGAGCCACCATAGATTACCATCTGTCTGGGATTCCTCCTGACAGTCAGGATTGAGAGATATTTGTCCAGGGTCCAGAGATTACTTTATCCCTGATGGAGGCGGGTCCAGAATTTACAGGCCTCAATGCCACTCTTCCTTAACCCACCTCATGACAGACTAAGTACGACCCACAATATGCCTCCACCAATCGCACCACAGCCCACCTCCTCTGACTCACATTGCACAGAGAGTGCCCTGCAGAATCAGACAGGAAGTAAATATTACTACTGGACCGGTCACTAGGGGGAGTTGGACTCGGCTATTAGCGTCTGCAGGTCTGGAATTATTTGGTGAGAACCGGTCTAGTCAGAAGGAAGGTAAATATATATTTCTTTATCACTCTCCATGGCAGTCATTATTGTGGGTAATACCCCTTTCAGACATTAAATCCCAGCTTCAAACCTGCTCTGACCTGGGACACCGAGCACGGGTTGAAGCCGGGGTTACCTCTTTAACACATGGATGACTAACCCTTTCACACTATACTCGGGTCTCCCAGTGACCCAAGTCTTCCAGAATTCAGTGGGCGCGTGGAGGTGAAGTCATATCCAAACACTACTGTCCTTAGCCAATCAATTTCTCTTAGGAGTGACCTGGTTCATCAAGACCTGGGTCACAGCTCTCAGACTTGAGACAGAACTTCGACCCGGGTTGAAAGTCTAGGAAAAACCCTGATAGCGACCAAGATTGTGGACCTGAAACTGTCAACCCACGTTGGACCTTTCAGACATAAACGCCAGACCCAGGTCGATGCGCGTTCACGAGTGAAAACCTGGAGTTTTGGCTTTTGTCTGAAAGGGGTATTAGCAACTCATTCCCTAGGTGTAGTTTGGAAAAAAAAAATTCCACGGGGACCACCCACTTGGTGTATATAACCTAGCACCTCCTGTTCCCCCTTGTATTTTTTTTCCAGTCTCACGAGCAGTAGAGTAGGGAGGTTTGTTATTTTTGTTCCCTACAGCACTTACCTCATGTTTTCTGCCTAGCGATGCACCTTCTGCAGCAGCGCTCTCTGGTGGCACCCTGGAGGTATCACTTAGAGTGGTCAGACAAATCTGGAAGTGCTGGCTTCACCTGGATGAAGGCTTGGCACAGAGCTGGTGACCAGTGTGGCACGCGGCCCGGCATGGTAATGAGTCCGGCCATTTCCATAACTGTTACCGGGGCAGGAGGAGCGGTTCCCCCATCAGGCCCGGTGGCTACAATTGTGTCAGCGGTAGTGTGCAGCTGCACACTGGTGAACAGATTATGTCAGAAGACCAGAATGCCTTGCTGTACAGTCTGCGCATGTGCCCACACTATCCAGTGCCTCGCACCAGAAAGGAGCAGACTTTGGCCCTTTGGTTTTTCTTGAATCCTTTGGACAAAACAGACAAGGAACATTCCCCACAACAGCCTGTCAGCGCCCAAGTGAGGCAAGTACTCATTATATTCGGTTATTGGATGTACTGTTAGATTAGTGCAGGTTATTTAAATGCTGCCATATATTATAGTACCAGCACAGACTGCGCCCCCTGTATTATAGTAACAGCACAGACTGCGCCCCCTGTATTATAGTAACATCACGGACTGCGCCCCCTGTATTATAGTGACAGCACGGACTGCGTCCCCTGTATTATAGTGACAGCACGGACTGCGTCCCCTGTATTATAGTAACAGCACGGACTGCGCCACCTGTATTATAGTAACAGCACGGACTGCTCCCACTGTATTATAGTAACAGCACGGACTGCGCCCCCTGTATTATAGTAACAGCACGGACTGCGCCCCCTGTATTATAGTAACAGCAGGGACTGCGCCCCCTGTATTATAGTAACAGCACGGACTGCGCCACCTGTATTATAGTAACAGCAGACAGCGCCCCTTTGTATTATAGTAACAGCACAGACTGCGCCCCCTGTATTATAGTAACAGAAGACTGCGCCCCCTGTATTATAGTAACAGAAGACTGCGCCCCCTGTATTATTGTAACAGCACAGACTGCACCTCCTGTATTATAGTAACAGAACAGACTGCGCCCCCTGTATTATAGTAACAGCACGGGCTGCGCCCCGTATTATAGTAACAGCAGGGACTTCGCCCCCTGTATTATAGTAACAGCACAGACTGCGCCTCGTGTATTATAGTAACAGAACAGACTGCGCCCCCTGTATTATAGTAACAGCACGGGCTGCGCCCCGTATTATAGTAACAGCAGGGACTTCGCCCCCTGTATTATAGTAACAGCACAGACTGCGCCCCCTGTATTATTGTAACTGCACAGACTGCGCCCCCTGTATTACAGTAACAGCACGGACCGCGCCCCCTGTATTACAGTAACAGCACGGACCGCGTCCTGTATTATAGTAACAGCACAGACTGCGCCACCTGTATTATAAAATTAGGACAATAGAGTGTTTGCCACCTGTACAATGATAATGGAGCACCAGAGTCTGCCACTGCTGTATAATATACAGGAATCAGAGTCTGCTCCTTGTAGTACAGTGACCTGACACTGCTCAGCCTATAGTAGTAATAATATCATTACTTGCTGCCAGACACAACAATAACTTATCTATGTCATATTCTCTTGTGGGAATTCTATGAGGAAGGCAGAGTTCAGCCCATGAGAAAGCTGCAGCCGGGCTCCTCTATCTAGGACGTGTATGTACATACAGTATCAGTGCACTGTACATTAGTTACAGCCGCTACTACAGCCCTTTATTTTATTCATAGGAACAGCAACCAATCGTACGCCAGAGCTAAAAAAAAAAAAAAAAAAGCGGCCCCGCCCACTAACGTACATAAGAGCCAACCGGATTGTAAAAGAATCGATGCACGTCTCTGTCCAGTCATTGCTTCATCACTAGAGGCAGAATTGTTATCTGCAATTAGTCTCCTAGTGAGAGAGGCGAGCGGCGGCCATTTTCTTTCAGCCTAAAAACTCATCATTATCTCTCGTGTGTTGCGGAGGGGGAAGGGCCACTGGTGGGGATATATCACTCATCTGCCATTTTACAGGCACGGCCACATCTCAGTGTCAGGTAATTATTATGTATATGTGAGTTATTATATATAGGGGAGGGATATATGGTATTATTATATAGGGGGGAGGGGACTGTACAGTGATATATGAGGGGGAATAACACAGCTCCCGGCACACACTGATGTGGTATTGTTATTATATAGGGGGGAGGGGACTGTACAGTGATATATGAGGGGGAATAACACCGCTCTCATCACACACTGATGTGGTATTATTATTATATAGGGGGAGGGGACTGTACAGTGATATATGAGGGGGAATAACACAGCTCTCATCACACACTGATATCAGACCCTCCAACAATTCCTAGTAAGAACCCGGTACATGGGGGGGGCATGACCGCAGATAAAGGGGCGTGGTAATCGGTAAAGGGGCGTGTCCATGGGAGCTGGAGGCATCGGACGCTGGCTAGTTTTGAACATGCAGTAATATACTGCATGTTCTGTATACCGGCGCTGGCGGTCAGGGCAGAGAAGCACGGAGGTCGGCTGTCACTCAGCAGCGCTGCGGGAGTCCTGTGTCCCAGCAGCGCTGCTTATCAAATCTGGTGAGTGTACCAAATCGGTACAAAACGGTACAGCCCGTTTGCCGGTACAGACCATTAGAAAACGGTACTGTATCGGCTAAAACGGTATAGTTGGAGGGTATGAGATATGTGGTATTATTATTATATAGGGGGGAGGGGACCGTACAGTGATGTATGAGGAGGAATGA
Organism: Taudactylus pleione; assembly: GCA_031769625.1. Classification (NCBI taxonomy): domain Eukaryota; kingdom Metazoa; phylum Chordata; class Amphibia; order Anura; family Myobatrachidae; genus Taudactylus; species Taudactylus pleione. The sequence continues at coordinate 91,630 of JAUIMM010002674.1, forward strand.
CACAGCTCTCATCACACACTGATGTGGTATTGTTATTATATAGGGGGGAGGGGACTGTACAGTGATATATGAGGGGGAATAACACAGCTCCCAGCACACACTGATATGTGGTATTGTTATTATATAGGGGGGAGGGGACCGTACAGTGATATATGAGGAGGAATGACACAGCTCTCATCACACACTGATGTGGTATTATCCTTATATAGGGGGGAGGGGACTGTACAGTGATATATGAAGGGGAAATAACACAGCTCCCAGCACACACTGATATGTGGTATTATTATATAGGGGAGAGGAGTCCGTACAATGATATATGAGGGGGAAATAGCACAGCTCCCAGGACACACTGATTTGTGGTATTATTATCTAGGGATTGTACAGTGCTTGGGACCCCTCACTTTGGGGTCAGTTAGCAGTTGCGGTAGAGGGGTTTAAGGGCAAGCAGAAGGTGGTGTAGAGCTTGGGGTAAAGGCAGGGAGAAGTTGCGGTAGCGCAGGGGCTAGATGGGGAGTTAAGGGGAGCAGAGCTGGGGGTACAGAGGGGTAAGTGCAGACAGTAGTTGCGACAATGCTAGGTGCAAAGGGGGCTGGGGGCAGGTAGTGCTGGGGGTAGTAAGGGGGCAAGTGTAGATAGCTGGAGCAGTACTGCAGGCAAGGAAGAGGTTATGGGCAGGCATTACTAATGGTGGGAAGGGGGCATGGGTAGATAGCTGGGGCAGTATTGGGGGCAAGGAGGAGGTTAGCGACAGTAAGTACTAGGGGTAAGGTGGGGGTGCACACAGTTAGTTGAGGTGGTTGGCATGTGTGAGATGAGGTGGTTGGCATGTGACTAAATCGCAGCCCAGACTTTTGAGAACAATGTTTTTTGTCTCATTGCTCCACTACCTCCATATTTGTTTAAACATCTGCAAATATGAGAAAAATGCTGTCTGCCGTGATATAAACACAGCTGCCATCTCTAAAAGGAAGTAATCAAATGAAAAATATTGTGGTCATTGGCATATAGGGATAGCTTACAAAACATGAAATTTTTTAAAAACTGTTTAAGCAACCCAAAAATTCAAATTTAGACCATTTAAAATGGATTGACTCCAGGGTGTATTACACTGTAAAGGAATGCACAGGGATATTACACAGTATAGGAATGCACAGGGTTATTACACAGTAAAGGAATGCACAGGGCTATTACACAGTAAGGAAATGCACAGGGCTATTACACAGTAAGGGAATGCACAGGGATATTACACAGTAAGGAATGCACAGGGCTATTACACAGTAAGGGAATGCACAGGGATATTACACAGTAAGGAATGCACAGGGCTATTACACAATAAATGAATGCACAGGGCTATTACACAGTAAAGGAATGCACAGGGCTATTACACAGTAAAGGAATGCACAGGGCTATTACACTGTAAAGGAATGCACAGGGCTATTACACAGTATAGGAATGCACAGGGTTATTACACAGTAAAGGAATGCACAGGGCTATTACACAGTAAGGGAATGCACAGGGCTATTACACAGTAAGGAATGCACAGGGCTATTGCACAGTAAATGAATGCACAGGGATATTACACAGTATAGGAATGCACAGCGCTATTACACAGTAAGGGAATGCACAGGGCTATTACACAGTAAGGAATGCACAGGGCTATTACACAGTAAGGAATGCACAGGGCTATTACACAGTAAGGGAATGCACAGGGCTATTACACAGTAAGGGAATGCACAGGGCTATTACACAGTAAGGAATGCACAGGGCTATTACACAGTAAGGAATGCACAGGGCTATTACACAGTAACGGAATGCACAGGGCTATTACACAGTAAGGAATGCACAGGGCTATTACACAGTAAAGGAATGCACAGGGATAGTAAAGTAATGCAAAGGGCTATTACAGAGTAAGGGAATGCACAGGGCTATTACACAGTAAGGGAATGCACAGGGCTATTACACAGTAAGGAATGCACAGGGCTATTACACAGTAAGGAATGCACAGGGCTATTGCACAGTAAAGGAATGCACAGGGATAGTAAAGTAATGCGAAGGGATATTACACAGTAAAGGAATGCACAGGGATATTACACAGTAAAGGAATGCACAGGGATATTACACAGTAAAGGAATGCACAGGGCTATTACACAGTAAGGAATGCACAGGGCTATTACACAGTAAGGGAATGCACAGGGATAGTAAAGTAATGCAAAGGGATATTACACAGTAAAGGAATGCACAGGGATATTACACAGTAAAGGAATGCACAGGGATATTACACAGTAAAGGAATGCACAGGGATAGTAAAGTAATGCGAAGGGCTATTACACAGTAAATTAATGCACAGGGATATTACACATTAAATGAATGCACAGCGCTATTACACAGTAAAGGAATGCACAGGGATATTACACAGTAAAGGAATGCACAGGGCTATTACACAGTAAAGGAATGCACAGGGCTATTACACAGTAAAGGAATGCACAGGGCTATTACACAGTAAAGGAATGCACAGGGCTATTACACAGTAAAGGAATGCACAGGGCTATTACACAGTAACGGAATGCACAGGGATAGTAAAGTAATGCAAAGGGATATTACACAGTAAAGGAATGCACAGGGCTATTACACAGTAAATGAATGCACAGGGATATTGCACAGTAAATGAATGCACAGCGCTATTACACAGTAAAGGAATGCACAGGGATATTACACAGTAAATGAATACACAGGGCTATTACACAGTAAATGAATGCACAGGGCTATTACACAGTAAATGAATGCACAGGGCTATTACACAGTAAAGGAATGCACAGGGCTATTACACAGTAAAGGAATGCACAGGGCTATTACACAGTAAAGGAATGCACAGGGATATTACACAGTAATGGAATTACAGGGATAGTTAAGTAATGCAAAGGGCTATTACACAGTAAGGGAATGCACAGGGATATTACACAGTAAAGGAATACACATGGATATTACACAGTAAAGGAATGCACAGGGATATTACACAGTAAAGGAATGCACAGGGATATTACACAGTAAAGGAATGCACAGGGATAGTAAAGTAATGCAAAGGGCTATTACACAGTAAAGCAGTACTCAACAAAACCCGGGGGGGCCAGGTCGCCGACCAGATTTTCAGCAACCCCCGAGCCCTGTAGTGCAGACCACGAGCGCGGTCCACACTACAGAGTAACAAACACACAGCCGCCAGCGGCGGCTGTGTGTTTGTTATATCAGCCAATGAGAGTCTGTCAGACTCTCATTGGCTGCTGCGTCGTCCACGGAGTGAGCCAGCTGGAGCTCACTCATGAGCTCCGCCTTCCGGCTCACCCCGCAGCAGGTTGGGAGAGACGTCATGACGTCTCTCCCATAATGCAGAGCGGCCAGGAGGAGCGGACAGCGGCGGTCGTCTGCAGGAGCGGGGATCGGGTAAGTTGTGTTTTCTTTTTTTTTTTTTTTTAAGGGGCACTGCAAGGGGGGGTGGCCGCTACTGTGGGCACTGCATAGTTTGGGTGGCCGCTACTGTGGGGGCACTGCATAGATGGGGGTGGCCGCTACTGGGGACACTGTATGGGGGGCCACTACTGGGGCACTGTACAGGGTGGGGCCGCTACTAGGGACAATGCATAGTGGGGACTACTATTGGGGGCACTGTATAGGGGTGACTACTACTGGGGGAAATTCATAGGGGGGACCACTTCTGGGGGCACTACATAGGGGGACCACTACTGGGGGCACTGCATAAGGGGGGTGGCCGCTACTGGGGGCACTGTACGGGGTTGTGTGGCCACTACTAAGGGCAATGCATAGTGGGGACTACTAGTGGCACTGCATAGAGGGGACTACTACTGGGGGCATTGCATAGGGGGACCACTACTGGGGGAACTGCATAGGGGTGCCCAAAGCATATTCTTGCATTTGGGCCCACCACTCTAGTTCGGACACTGCCGGCGGTGGCTTTGGTTGCCTGGGGTTTTTTGGCTGCGGAGGGTGGTCTTTCTGGGGGTTGATTGCCTGGAGAGGCGGGTTAGCTGCTCAATAATGTGGCTGTGGGAGGGTGGTTTACCTGGGGTACCCAGTTAGTGGTGTGGCCATGGGGGTTGGTTGCCTGGGGCGTAGGTGCTCAGTAATGCTGCCCCGGGGCAAGGGGGGGTCTGGCTCCTAGGTTTTAGAAAAATTTGTCAAGCCCTGCAGTAAAGGAATTCACAGGGATATTACACAGTAAAGGAATGCACAGGAATATTGCACAGTAAATGGAATTACAGGGATAGTGTTACAAGCCGCCGCGTCTTGCTGGACAACGGTGCTCCTAGTGGTTCTATTAGGCCTGTTACTGAGAGACGGGGACGCCACGCTACACATGCATGAGGTCCTATCTGGCTGTTATGTCATCTCTGCCTGGTCTGGATTGGTTCTGCCTCCTTTTTCTGTACTGCTGGTGCTTTTCTCAGATGCCGCTGATAGCGTCTTACACGTGTTTCCGGTTCCATAGAGTTGGTATCTCTCATTGTGCTGCTCCAGCGTCTCAGTCCAGCGGCAGTTATTGTCTTGTAACGAACCATCTATCGGCGGCATAGTCAGCACTGCAGCGTCCAAGTTTCCAGCATAACATCATAGCTATCTCTGCAGCAGTGTGTCATCTACCACCCTGGTGCTGTACCATTGCCCGGCGGCACAGTCCGCGCAGCAGCGTCCGAGGGTTTCTAGCCTTATACCGCTACTACTTCCGCTATATTGTGTACCTGTCATCTCTTCCCGGTGGCAACCATCGCATAGCAGCGTCTGAGTGGTCTTAGCCTTTACATCACAGCTATCTCCGCTGCTCTGCGCATCCAGTCACCACAGTTGCCGCACCATCTCCTGGCGGCATTTACTGCATTGCAGCGTCAGAGTGGACTAGTCAAACATCAGTTATCTCTGCTGCTCTGTGTCTCCAGTCTCTTCTGTGCCACACCACTTCCCTACGGTATTAACCGCATTGCAGTGTCCAAGTGGACAAAGTATAACATCAAGGCTGCTACGTGACCACAAGGTTACCAACCTTGCTAAGTGTCTCCAGCCTTCTTGGCCGCACTACACAGCCTAACAGTTGACTCCATCGCTTCAATAGTTCTCAACTCTACTGCCTCTACCGGAATTGAATCTACTAAGGATTCATTACATTATCACCGGCCCAAAAGTATATAGTCATTCTAGATCAGTCATTCAGGATCTTTCAGACCATTAACATGGAACCTATCCAAAACCCAGCTCAAGTCCTCGCAGCCCAGATTCAGGATCTAACTCAGAAGGTCGCCTCTCTTCGCGTCGAATCACGAGCTATCTCCGCCCAAGCAGCCATTTGCGAACCTAAGTTAAATTTGCCCGATCGGTTTTCTGGCAGATGCAAAGACTTTGAATTTCAAGGAGAGTTGCAAGTTATATTTCAGGCTGCGACCAAGATCCTACGGCTCGAAACCCAACAAGTGGGTATAGTTATTTCTCTGCTACAGGGGATCCTCAAACCTGGGCCTTTGGTCTTCCCTCTACTGCATTAGACCTTCTCTGTAATGATCCAGATAAGGCAGCACTGGCTGAAGCTAGCCTCCGTTCATTAAAGCAGGAGCAGAGAGCAGCGGAGGATTACTGCATTGAATTCCGCAAGTGGTCATTCGACACTGGATGGAATGACCATGCGCACCATGCACTGGCTGAAGCTCGCCTCCGTTCATTAAAGCAGGAGCAGAGAGCAGCGGGGATTACTGCATTGAATTCCGCAAGTGGTCAGTCGACACTGGATGGAAAGACCATGCGCACCGTAGCCAATTAAGATTAAGGACATTTTTGTTCAGTATCCTGCCCCTAAGACCTTAGATGATCTTGTGCACCTGGCCATGCGTATCGACCGGCATCTTTGGGAACGGAGATTGGAGAAAGAACTGCCTATGTCTCCTCCGCAATCGCCGGTTTGGGCGACACCTCCTGACCCAGTGAGGCCCATGCAGTTAGGAGCTTTCCGACTCTCCTCTGAAGAGAAGTGCAGGAGAAGGTCCCAAGGTCTTTGTTTATACTGTGGAGGAAAAGGACATATTGCATTCATTTGTCCAGTCAAGTCGGGAAAAGGCAAGGCCTAGGTGTACAGGGAGAGTTACATCTGGGCCTTGCATCTGTCTCTCCCAATAATTCAGTCCTTATCCCCACAGTAATACAAGAGAATGATCATCATATTCCCATTTCAGCCTTCCTGGACAGTGGTGCAGCAGACAACTTTATGGACATTTCGTTTTTTACTACCCTAGGACTGGTGTCCGAGCCTTTCCCTCAACCTGTCTTGGTTATAGGCTTAGATGGCAAAGAACTGTCTCAAGTTGCAGTTTTCTCCCAGATACTTATTGTCCGGTTGTCCATAGGGGCTTTACACTTCGAGGAGATGACTTTCCTATTGCTGCAGTACCCATTGACACCTCCTGGTTTTGGGGCTACCTTGGCTCAGGAAACATAACCCTTTTATCCACTGGGAAACAGGAGAAGTTCTTAAATGGGGATCTTCCTGCTCTTCACAATGTCTCGCTCTTCCGGTCCGTCTTGCTGCTACTTTCAGTCTGAAGTGTCTTCAAAGGTTCCTGCGGCCTATCGTGATTTGGCTGAGGTTGCCAAAAAGTAGGTGCATTCTCTTCCTCTTCATCGCCCTTATGACTGTGTGATCGAATTGGTTCCTGGAACGAGACTTCCCAAAGGCAGGTTGTACACCTTCTCAATACCAGAATACATCCAGGTTGCTTCGGAGAAAGGGTTTATTCAACCATCCGTCTCCGGTTGGGGGGGGTTTGTGCAGAAGAAGGATGGATTGCTCCGACCGTGTATTGACTTTAGGGGTTTGAATAACATCACCGTCAAGAACTCATACCCTTTGCCTTTGAAATCAGTCTTGTTTGACCAACTTCGTGGACCATCCATCTTTTCTATGATTGACCTGCGTGGGGCGTACAATCTTATCTGGATCAAGAAAAGTGATGAATGGAAGACAGCTATCAACACCCATTCGGGACCCTACGAATACCTTGTGATGCCATTTGGTTTGTTGAATGCCCAAGCTGTGTTCCAGGACTTCATTATAGACATACTCAGGGAATACCTTTTGGTGTCTTTGCAGTTGTTTATCTTGACAACATCCTCATTTATTCAAGCTCTCTGGAACAGCATTGTCAGCATGTGAGGCTGGTGCTGGAGAAACTCTTTGAGAATAATTTATATGCTAAGCCAGAGAAGTGTAAATTCGATATCCAAGAGGTTTCTTTCCTGGGATATATCTCATCCCAGGGATTCTCTATGGATCCAACTAAAGTCAAGGCCATTCTGGACTGGGTTCAACCAACCACTCTGAAAGCCATTCAGCGATTTCTTGGCTTTGCCAATTATTATCAAAGATGTATTAAGTCCTTCTCATCCATTGTCGCTCCAATCGGGGAGCTTACCAAGCAAGGGGCCGATGTCAACTGGCCAGCCAAGACTCTTCAAGCCTTCAACTCACTAAAATCTGCATTCATTTCTGCTTCGGTGTTCCGTTATCCTTATCCGGATCACTCTTTCATTGTCGAGGTGGATGCTTTGGAGGCTAATGTGGGTGCGATTTTGTCTCAAAAAGACCTTGAAGATGATAAGCTGCATCCATGCTCCTTTTTCTCTTGGAAATTTGCGTCAGGTGAGAGAAATTATGATTTTGGGAATCGTGAACTTATGGCTATTTAGTGGCCATTTGAAGACTGGAGGCACTGGCTGGAAGGAGCAAATCATGTGATCACAGTTCTGACGGATCATAAGAACTTGTCCTACGTTGAGACTGCTAAGAGATTGAATGCTAGACAGGCATGTTGGGCCTTGTTTTTCACTCGATTCAACTATATAATTTCCTTTTGACCAGATGGATCATTTCATTCCTCTCCCTAAACTGCCTTCCGCCAAGGAATTATCTACCGTTTATTCAGCACAACTTCAGACTCCGTGGCTTACCTGTTAATAATGTTTCTGACCGAGGGACTTGGGGCCTGATTCGTCTGGGGCCGGCCCCACTGACATCACAAGTGATGTCAGTGGGAGTGCTCTCTGCTCTGATAGAGCCGAAAGCACTCCAGGGCTTGCGGCAACAAGACCCTACCACAAGGGTCTCGTCGCAAGCCCGATGGTCGCGATGGTCTTGACCATCGCGACCATCTTTTTGGCCACTCGCTATAGCTGTGGGTGGTTACCCACAGCTATGCGAGCGGCCAGGAGGCCGCTCAAAAAAAACAGGGACGGCCCTGATTCAGAGCGAGCGCTCTGTCAGAGCGTCCGGCTCTGAATCAGAGCCTTAATTCGTGGCACGTTTCTGAAAATGTTTTTGTTCTGCCTTCAGTCAACCTCAGTCTGTCCTCTGGATGCCATCCCCAGTCTAATGGACAAACTGAATGGGCTAACCAGTCCTTGGAGCAATATCTTCTGTATTTGTCTCCAAATACCAGAACGATTGGGTTTCCCTTCTACCTGTTGCAGACTTTGCATTCGATAATTCTTGCCACTCATCCTCCATTTCTCCTTTCTTTGTAATTCTGGCTGCACCCCAGAGTTAATTCTTTGGAGGCAGTCTCTATCGGAGCCCCTTCCTATGCATCAGTCTCTAGACTTCATTCTGTTTGGAAGAAGGTCCACCAATGTTTGCTCAAAGCATCCTGCTGCTCCAAGACATGGGCGGATAAACATCCTAAGCCATGAGACTTCGAGGTGGGAGATCTGGTCTGGTTATCCTCAAAAAACATTAACATCCGCCAACGATCACAGAAGTTGGGTCCTAAGTTCATAGGTCCTTTTTAGAATCATCTCCCAGATCAATCCGGTGGCCTTTCAATTGAAATTACCCAATACCCTCAGAATCAATAATACATTTCTTTGCTCTCTGCTCAAGCCGGTGATTTCTTCCTCCAGGTTCGGCTCCAGAGGGCCAGCTAGACCTTCACCTGTCCTTATCCGGGGGCATCAAGAGTTTGTTGTAGAGAAGATCTTTAGATTCCAGGTTTTCACACTGGGGTCTTCAGTTCCTGGTTCATTGGAAAGGTTACGGAACTGAGGAGCGCTCCTGGGTTCCCGAGAGATCTTTACGTGCACCTGTCATGAAAAGATTTTTTTCTGAACTTCCCCGATATAAACCTGGGTCTAGGGGTGTAACAGTCTTGGGGAGGGTGTGCACAGCTTGCCAGTAATACCAAGGGAGGGATCCACACAGCCGGCCAGTGACAGGGGCCACAAAGGCAGCCAGTAACACCAGGGACAGGGGTCCTCACTTTTCAGGGTCCTCCTCTCCACCAGCAGAGTGTACACCTGAGTAGCAGCAGCACCAGCTTCCGGATGTGTTCCTGCAGCACCAACGGGTCTGCAATGTTCCGTACCACGGCCAACACTTCCCACACCCGAGGCAGACATCCCCACAGAGGTCCGACATCCCCACAGACACCTCCCCCACCTGGACCCGATATCCCCACTGAGGCACAGTGAATGGAGAGTGGCTAAGGCAGGAGCAGAGTGTGAGGGAGAGTGACCGGAATGAGCCAGGAACACAGCGGGGACCGGAAGAGTGACTGAGTCTGTCTGAGACTCTGAATGAGCGCAAGGAGCGTGCGGCATCTGCAGAAGGCGGATACAGAGGAAGGAGGAGCCGCAAGCACCAGGAGGATTATGGGATCTTTAGTAAGGAGAATATGCCTGTGGCGATTGGTTGAGAAGACGGCGCTGCCGGTAAATGGATGCTGCGGAGCTACACACAGGACAAACAGTGCGTCCTACAGGACCCGCTCAGTTTAAAAAAACGGTCTCCAACTTCCTGTAGCACGTAAAAACGTGCTATTGCGCATATTTTGCGATCACTGATTAATACAGCTCCCAGCATACACTGATATGTGGTAATATTATATAAGGGAAAGTGGACCGTACAGTGATATATAACTGAGAATAATACAGCCCCCAGCACACACTGAGTGGACCATACAGTGATCTATGAGCGGGAATAATGCAGCCCTCAGCAGCACTAATATGTGGCATTACTATTATATAGGGGGGAGGTGACCGTACAGTGATATGAGGGGGAATAACACCGCTTTCAGCATACACTGAGTGGTGGTAATATTATATAAGGGAGAGGGGAACTGTACAGTGATATATGAGGGGGAACCAGCCCTCAGCACACACTGATATGTGGTATTATTATTATATGGGTGGAGGGGACTGTCCAGTGATATGAGGGGGAATAACACCGCTTTCAGCATACACTGATAGGTGGTAATATTATATAAGGGAGAGGGGAACTGTACAGTGATATATGAGGGGGAACCAGCCCTCAGCACACACTGATATGTGGTATTATTATTATATAAGGGAGAGTGGACCGTACATTGATGTATGAGGTGGAATAACTCAGCCCCCAGCACATACGGATATGTGGTATTATTATATAGAGGAGAGGGAACTGTACAGTGATTGATATATGAGGGGAAATAACCGCTCCCTACACACACTGATATGTGGTATTAATATATAGGGGGAGAGGGGACCATACAGTGTTATATGAGGGAATAACACAGCTCCCAGCACACACTGATATGTGGTATTATTATTATATAGGGAAGAGGGGACCGTACAGTGATATATGAGGAGGAATAATACAGTTCACTGCACACACTGATATGTGGTACTATTCTAGTATTCCAACTAGGCTACAGACAGGGCGCTGAGGGAGCCGGCGTCTCTTCACCCGGCGGTGATCGGTCACCGCAACTTTTCCCACCTGCGGGACACTGCGGATTGCGGGTGGGAATGCTTAGGGCAGGCTTTTTTAGCGGGGCGCTGCTAAAAGGGAAGGTTTACTTTTTCTCTTTTAAAATCAGGCAGGCCGCGGCGCCCCGCTTAAACAGCCTAGCGGGAACACTATATTATATAGGGGGGAGGGGGCCATTCAGTGATCTATTAGAGGGAATAACACAGCTCCCAGCACACACTGATATGTGGTATTATTATTATATAGGGGAGAGAGGACTGAGTGTGTCAGGTTTCTGTGTCAGGATGTCACTGTCCATGTCTCCATTCAGGAGTGGGAGTATATAGAGGAACACAGGGGTCTGTACAAGGACGTGATGATGGAGAATCACCGGCCCCTCACATCACTGGGTAAGAGGAGACTGTCATTTATTGTAATGGGGAGAGCAGCTATGGGGCCACCTATATACATATCATCTGATAATCACATATATACAGTGTAATCAGTCACTGTGTGTCTCCTACAGATGGGGCCAGTAACAGGAATACCCCAGAGAGATGTCCCCGTCCTCTTTATTCCCAGGATGATACAGATGAGAATCACAGTGTCCCACAGGAGGATCAGGTAGGTGGGATTGTGGGTCTCGCCATATAACAATGTGACTGCCACTATATAATGTGTGGAGAAACTGTGGCCCTGATTCAGAGCTGGACGCTCTGACAGAGCGCTCGCTCTGAATCAGGGCCGTCCCTCTGAAATTAAGAGCGGCCACCCACAGCTATAGCGAGCGGCCAAAAAGATGGTCGCGATGGTCAAGACCATCGCGACCATCGGGCTTGCGACGAGACCCTTGCGGTAGGGTCTCGTGGCCGCAAGCCCTGGAGTGCTTTTGGCTCTATCAGAGCCAAAAGCACTCCCACTGACATCACTTGTGATGTCAGTGGGGCCGGCCCCAGACGGTAGGCGTTCCCATGGGAACACCTCCGTCTGGCAGGCACGCCCACCAAAGAGGTCGTGCTGTCACTCACCATCGACAGCACGCCCCCTTTGGTGCGAGACTCATAACGACGGCTTGGCCGTTGTTATTCGGGTCTCGCGCATGACATAGCCGCCTCCGTCGTGCGCATGCGCACTTGGCCAACATTGACCCGCTTGCGAACGCTCAGCGCTCGCGAGCGGGTCTGAATTAGGCCCTGTGTACATATTGGTATTCTACTGTTTAATCTATATTAATTAAATCAAATATTATCCAAACATTATTTTTATTTTATTATTATTGTGGGTGCAGCTCTGACTAATATTAAGGTGGAAGAGGAAATAATGTATGTGATGGGTGATCATCAGTGTAAGGAGGAGGAAATCCCTACAGCTATCAGCACAGGTGAGTAATAATCACAAAGTACAGAACAGTCACATATTCTCCTTGTTCTGTCACTACAGCACTCTCTTATCCTACACCCTCCTCTGTCACTACAGCACTCTCTTATCCTACACCCTCCTCTGTCACTACAGCACTCTCTTATCCTACACCCTCCTCTGTCACTACAGCACTCTCTTATCCTACACCCTCCTCTGTCACTACAGCCATCTCTTATCCTACACCCTCCTCTGTCACTACAGCCATCTCTTATCCTACACCCTCCTCTGTCACTACAACACTCTCTTATCCTACACCCTCCTCTGTCACTACAACACTCTCTTATCCTACACCCTCCTCTGTCACTACAGCCATCTCTTATCCTACACCCTCCTCTGTCACTACAGCCATCTCTTATCCTACACCCTCCTCTGTCACTACAGCCATCTCTTATCCTACACCCTCCTCTGTCACTACAGCCATCTCTTATCCTACACCCTCCTCTGTCATTACAGCCATCTCTTATCCTACACCCTCCTCTGTCACTACAGCCATCTCTTATCCTACACCCTCCTCTGTCACTACAACACTCTCTTATCCTACACCCTCCTCTGTCACTACAGCCATCTCTTATCCTACACCCTCCTCTGTCACTACAGCACTCTCTTATCCTACACCCTCCTCTGTCACTACAGCACTCTCTTATCCTACACCCTCCTCTGTCACTACAACCCTCTCTTATCCTACACTCTCCTCTGTCACTACAGCCATCTCCTAACCTACACCCTCCCCTGTCACTACAGCCATCTCCTAACCTACACCCTCCTCTGTCACTACAACACTCTCTTATCCTACACCCTCCTCTGTCACTACAGCACTCTCTTATCCTACACCCTCCTCTGTCACTACAGCCATCTCTTATCCTACACCCTCCTCTGTCACTACAGCCCTCTCTTATCCTACACCCTCCTCTGTCACTACAGCACTCTCTTATCCTACACCCTCCTCTGTCACTACAGCCATCTCTTATCCTACACCCTCCTCTGTCACTACAGCCATCTCTTATCCTACACCCTCCTCTGTCACTACAGCCATCTCCTAACCTACACCCTCCCCTGTCACTACAGCCATCTCTTATCCTACACCCTCCTCTGTCACTACAGCCATCTCCTAACCTACACCCTCCCCTGTCACTACAGCCATCTCATATCCTACACCCTCCTCATTTGTGTAGCCAGCCCCCCGCCCCGCCTACAAAACGGGGCGAGCTGTCGATCAACATCGACAGCCGCCCCTTTTGTAGTGAGCTCCCGAGCGAGAGAATTTCTCTCTCGCTCCGGGGCTTGCGCACGCGCAGTGCGGCCGCTGCATGTGCGCAGGGCCTTAACATCGACCTGGTTGCGAGCGCTCAGCGCTTGCAACCGGGTCTGAATGGGGACCCTTGACTTATACCCCTTTCAGACATACAACCCGGGAACTTTTCTGCTCAGACCCGGGAATTTCTCCTGTGCAAATTCCCGGGTATTTGGTCGAGACCCCCCCTTTCTTACTACAGTGTCTACCCGGGAAATTCCCAGGTGGACCCCTTTCAGACGTAAGCTGGGTTTTTCTGCTTACCTGCCTCTCCTCTGCTGTCTGCTCCTCCCAGCCTATCCCCTCGCCGGCTGCCGCTGATGATTTCGTCATTGGGCTGCCGGCAGCCGGCCATTCAAAATGCTGCATTTTTTATTTTATTATTAAATTATTTGTTTTAATTCTTTTATTGCCCTGGTGGTCCAGCGGGAGTGCGGGTGGCCCGCTATTGCTGAGACCAGTCGGCGGTCTCCAGGACAGGCGGGTGTCCCCAGCGTCCGGCTGGGGTCCTGTGTCGCTGACTCCATCTACAGCGACACAGCCACCGGCGCGGAGGGTGGTGAGCGGCAGCGTTGAACGTCCTATAGGACCCTCTGCGCTGCCAACTCTATGCAAAAGCTGTTTGGTGCATCCTGGGAGTAGTAAATTCCCGGGTAGCACCATTCAGACATGAGCAGGGTCATTTAAACCCCTGGTCGATTGAAGGGTCGGCTACCCGGGGACGTGTTCCTGGGTAGGTACCTTTCAGACATACGCGGCTACCCGGGAACTTGGCTGCGGCAGGCCAAATTCCCGGGATTCTCGATATGTCTGAAAGGGGTATTAGTGATTCAATTATTAACCAATAGGAAGAGACCCTGTCTCTTTTTAATATTTAAAACAAAGTAGAGAACAATTATGTTACAAGATTATCCCCCTAATAACGAATGTGAGTGATTGCCACGTCTGCCGTTGCTACAGATCGATGCTCTTAGTGATTGTCCTTTTGTTTCAAGAATAAGCAACTGTGTTGTCACATACTTTATCAGGGAGATGATCTTGTAACATAATAGATTAACTATAACAGTGAACTTATATACATTACAACCACTGAGACGAATGTATCCACTGACATAATTAATCTACACACAAATTTCACACTTTCCGGGTCACCTAGCAGGTGCACAGGTGTAGTCATTATTCACTGACACATTTTAAAAGTTCCACTGGTGGGGCTAATTATTTCACTTGCGATTCTGTGAGGAGATCTGGAAAACATGCACTGTTTGGGGCCCTGAGGACCGAGTATGAGAACCTGTGATCTACAGTAGTACCAGACCCTGCAGAAAAAATCCATGAGATTATGGGACAAGATAAGACATGAGTGGGTCAACTCGCCCCCTCATGTCTAATTGAATTGACCCCGTACAGTACTGATCTGGACATTTATTATCAGGGAAATAATACATTACTCAGAAAATATAATGAAATACGAATGGAACTATTGAGACCATCTATTTGCAGTAATACTGGGCACTGCATTCCATTGCTCTAATACTGATTGTCTAGCACAGTAAATATCGCAAATACGCGCTACCAGAAGTTTGGGACCCAGTTTTTAAACTGAGCGGGTTCTGCAGGACGCGCTGTGTGTGCAGCAGTCAATCGCAGACGGCTTCTCAACCAATCGCTGACGGCAGCTTCTTATCCAATTGCCACCTCCCTCCCTCAATGTGACACCACCTCCTTCCATCAATGCCCTCGAGCACGCTCTCCAGAGACTCTGCATCCACCTGATCGGGCATTCTCCTTGGCTGCGGGGAGGTGGCCACTGCTTGGGACAGAGGGAGCTGCAGGCGGACAACAGTTACCAGGCCGGGGGCTCTCAACATGAGGAACGAAGTAACCACTGCCCCAACTACTATCTACCCTCACCCCATCCCTGTCCCCAGTACTGCCCTAGATGCTATCTACCCATAACTTCTCCCTACCCCCAGCACTGCCTGTCCTTAACCTCCTCCTTGACCCCAGTACTGTCCCAGCTGTTATCTACCCTTAACCCGCCCTACCCTTAGTACTGCCTGCTACTAACCTCTTCCTTCCCCCCCCGTACTGCCCCAGCTGCTATCTACACTTGCCCCCCTCCCTACCCTCAGCACTGCCTGTCCCTAACCTCATCCTTGCACCCAGTACTCCCCAAGGTTCTATCTACCTTTGCCCCCTCCCTACCATTCAGATTGCCCGCTCCTAACCTCTTCCTTGCCCCCAGTACTGCCTCAGCTGCTATATACCCTTGCCCCCCCTAGCCTCAGCACTGTCTGCTTCTAGCCGCCTCCTTGCCCCCCAGCACTGTCACAACTGCTGCCTGAACTTTGTCACCTACTTTACATCTAAAATTTACTCCATGCGTGAGGACATCATATCCCATCAGACCCTCAGCACTCCTGACCCTCCTTTGCCTGACTACCCCTCCCCTTCTGTCTCACCAACTCTGACATCCTTCTCCCCTGTTTATGGAGAGGAAGTAATGGCCCTCATCTGGTCCTCCCCTCCTTCCACCTCCCCCTTGACCCTATCTCTTCCCGTCTCCTCTATTACCTGTCTCCTTCTGCCTGTTCCCATCTTGCCCACCTCCTCAATCTCTCCCTATTATCTGGCACTGTCCCGTCTGCATTCAAACATGCTCTTGCCTCTCCCATTCTTAAAAAAATCTACCTTTGATCCTAACATACTTTTCAACTACCGACCAATTTCTCTCCTCCCTTTTGCTTCCAAACTCCTTGAGCGTATTGTCTACAACCGCCTTACCACCTTATTTTCCTCCCACTCCTTCCTTGACACATTTCAATCTGGCTTCTGTTCTGTCCACTCTACTGAAACTGCCCTCACGAAAGTCAGCAATGACCTCCTTGCTGCCAAATCCAAGGGCCACTACTCCCTGCTCATTCTCCTTGACCTCTCTACTGCTTTTGACACTGTGGACCATCATCTCCTCATGCAGATCCTTCACTGCCTTGGTCTACGTGACACTGCCCTCTCCTGGCTGTCCTCCTACCTCTCTGATTGTTCCTTCTTTGTCTCCTCTCATGACTCCCCACTTCCACTAACAGTAGGAGTTCCGCAAGGTTCTGTTCTTGGACCTCTCCTTTTCTCCCTATATAAATCGTCTTTAGGTGAACTCAAATTCTTGTGACCTCCAATATCATCTCTATGCTTATGATACTCAAATTTACCTTTCCACCCCTGAGCTCTCCCCCTCGCTTCTTACCCGTATCTCCATCTGTGTCTCTGCTGTCTATTGATGGATGTCCCAGCACTTTCTTAAACTAAGACTGAGCTGAGCATCTTCCCACCTCTTCCACTACCTCACTTCCCATAATTTCATTATCTGTTGATGGCACAACTATCTCCTCTAGCCCCAAAGTGCGCTGTCTTGGAGTTATCCTAGACTCCTCCCTCTCCTTTAAACCACACATTCAGCACCTTTCGCAGTCCTGCCGTTTCCACCTAAAAAATATCTCCAGATTTAGACCCTTCCTCACCCAGGATGCCACTAAAACCCTCATCCACTCGCTGGTCATCTCCAGATTGGACTGCTGTAACCTTCTCCTAGCTGGCCTCCCAGTCTCTCACCTCTCCCCACTACAATCGGTTCTCAATGCTGCTGCTCGGCTCATCTTCCTCTCCAGATGTTCTACATCTGCTTCCCCACTCCTTCAAACCCTACACTGGCTCCCTTTCCCCTTCAGATGCCAATTCAAGGTTCTTACACTCACCTACAAAGCCCTCACCAAATCCTATCCCACATACATTTCCGACCTTCTCTCCCTTCACACTTCCGCCCGCCCACTTCGCTCAACAAATGCATGTCTCCTCTCTTGCCAACTGATTACTTCCTTCCGAAGTGCTGCTCCCTACCTTTGGAACTCTCTCTCCCTATCAGACTCTCCACCTCTACAAATCTTCAAATGGGCTCTCAAGACCCACTACTTCATCAAGGCCTTCCAGCTCTCATCCTAACCTACTTCATGCTCTTTCCTCAGTATCTTCCCCTTCTGTGTCACGCCTGTCTGTTGGCTCCTCCCCTTTAGAATGTAAGCTCTCACGAGCAGGGACCTCTTCTCTTTACATTTTCTTGTACTCCTTACTCCCCATAAGGGCACCTAACACTTGACTGCCAACTCCCGGCTGCTTATTGTGAGTGCTTTAATTTTAATCGCTATTGCAGCAATGTATATAAATTGTTTCCTTCTCTTGTACTGTAAGTTACTTGTTTCTTGTTCACTTATTAGTCTTATGTACTATGTAAGGCGCTGCGGAACACTTGTGGCGCCATATAAATAAAGCGTAATATCGATGAAGTTGGACTCATACCAGAATCCGATAAAAATAATGCCTGTAGTAAGCTGGAAAGATGTTCTATTCCCCAGGGCAGAATCACAGACAACTCTCAGGATATAGCCTTCACCTGTCCAGGAACAGTGCTCTAGTCCCCCTGCATCACCAACGCGTTTCTCTACGGTCTTTATCAAGGCTGTGGATGTGTCTTTGTATTTATATGAAGAATTGAGCCTTGTTTGCATTTAAAGGCTTTTTTTTATTTATGTCTGATTGAAGTTGAACTTTTTTTTTTTTTTAATCCGTATCCGTTTGGGCTATATGTGGATTTTTATAGCTAAAAGGAAGGATAACATTATGGAATATCTTGTGTCTTAATTTATAAGACCATCAAATATTACAGTCTGCACTAGACCATCTTCATTTTTATCTCCTTTTTTATTTTGTGAGTCTTTTTCATTTTTCTCCATTACATCTTGGGAAGAAAATGAAAGAAGGCATATTTGTCTTATTTAAGATAAGTACTGTTCTGTTCCTTATTATTACGTATATAGTAAAAAAAAATAAAAAAAATAAATAAAAGGGGCACTCTACTGTTATCCGGGATGATAACTACATCCCTCTTGTTCTTGTGTTTGATTATTCTAACTATTGGGTTTGTTCACAAACTATCTGTTAAATAGTCATACGATTCTATGAGATGCAAATCTAAGAAATGTTCTAGGTCAGTTTTGGACCATAATATACAACACTTTTCTGGAAGATGATCACATTACTTACATGTTATGATTGGTAGCCCATAATAACACACATCGGGCAAAATTTAATAGGGTCCAAGTTTTTTTTGCGAGACAAACTCGGACCTTCTTGCACATTCATAGGTCCGAGTTTATCCCACAACTAGGCAAATGTAATAGCCTGCGAACTTGTGAGTTCAAGGCTAGTACATTGAGTGTGTGTGTGTTTTCTTGTATGGAAACTCAAAACCTTGTAATGCAACGTGTTTACAAGGTCCGAATTATACAGAATCCTTCACAGATCAGTGAGATCCGTGAAGGCTCTGTGTGTAAAACAAATAGTTACATTTAAAAAAAAAAAATGATTTGGTGTTCCATAAAAACATAACCAGCCCTGGGCTCTGTTGATCCTGACCTGGTTCTTGAAATACAGGGGAAAAAATACATAGGGTTTCCCTATATTTTAAGAACCTGCACCAGGCAAAATACGGGGGAAAAATTATGTAGGCATCCCCCCAAATTTTCAACCAGCACCAAGCACAGTGAGCCGGCCCTGGTTGTGGAGATACGGGGGACAAAATGAGTATGGGTCCCCCGTGTTCTCCGCAACCAGCACCGGACTCTGTCTAGCGGGGTGCACAGGACCAAAGCATTATCACCTCACTGCTAGTGAGCCCGGGCCAGAGATCCCTGGGAAAGTAGGAACACCACCAGTAAAGGGGTTCCTCCTCTCCTGGGCACCCCAGGCCTGGGCTGATAGCCCAGGACTATCCCCGGCACCCCTGGGCGCGGTGGGTGCCGTGTTGATTGTGTAAAAAAAAAAAAAAAATTGAATGATAAATACTGTCTTTTACTGGAAAACTAGAGTTCCAGGCAAGCTTCTCCTGCTTCCTGGTACCTGGAGAGTATCAGCATGAAGGGTTTTAAGGGCCCGCTGGTACCTCTAGTTCACCTGCAAAATAAATATTAATATAACCACAAGACAGACACACCGTGAAAGTATATTTTTATTAAAACATACACTCACATTCATGCACACTCCCCTATAATCCCTGTAGTCTTTCATGTCCACATGTCCAATAGCATCCACAAAACCTGTAAAAAAATAAATAAATCCATACTCACCTATGCCTAGTGTAGTTCACGTCCTCTTCATTCCAAGTAGGCATCCAAGGGATTAAAAACAAAAAGAGACACTCGAAACCAAGGCAGAGATGTGGAAGGGTATCTGTTAACACATACACTTCCTCCGCATGAATGAGCGGGACACACAGGACTCCTGTCATTACAGGTGCTGGCAGTCAATCAGTGGGCACCTGCATATGAGCTGGCTGCTGATTACCTCTGAGTTGTCAGCCCCTCTGTTAAACTTTCCCTGATAGACTCCAATGGCGGGAATGCGCCATTGAAGTCTAGGATGGGAACCGATACAGTGTATCCTGTGATGGGAACTTTATTAAATTTTGCCCATCATCTATATTACTTACTGACCTCTTACTAGTGAATTATTTAATAATAACACTGGTCTGCAAAATGTAAGGTATTGAAAGCTTTTTTAATAATACTTTTATATTCTTATACTCTTGTGTACATCAAGAAATAGTTTATTAATAAAAATTACCACATCACATTTACCTATAAGGGAGTTACATACATTTAAAAAAAAAAAAAAGAAGTTTAATTGTTTTTGACATATTGTGAAATACGAAGAATTGTAGATATCACTGTTTTTGTCTTAATTACATAATAAAATCAATCAATAATATAAACAAAACCACAATTATTGAAAAAAATCGTTAATATCTTGTTTTTTTTTTCTTCAAACTTTGTTTCGCTGCTTTTCGTTTATAAGCTTTTTCTATGTCATCTCTGTGTATCATCCAGCAGTAGTCAGCCATCATGCTGACGTCCCAACGACCCTGGTATCTTCTTTCTATCTTTAACGTCTTGATGGAACCGTTCACCCTGTTCTTCACTGTAGTCTCCGAGATTATTCGGGAAATGCTCAATATGGGAATTCAAAAAATGTACCTATAAACTCATATTGCAGCCAAGGTTTCTGTAACTATTAAGCATTTCCCTGACAATTTCTTTGTAGTTTGGATCCTTGACATTGCCTAAAAATTTTGAAATCACTTGTACAATATGAGTGGTGTGTACTGTGTGTATGTGGTGGTAGGCAGGGGTTAAAATGATCTGGCAGAGGGCAAAACTGTGTTGCATCCGTTGTATTTGCTTCCACCTTTGCTAGCTCACCTTGTAGCTGTGTGCGCAATGTTCCTTTAGACAGTATGGGATTTAGCCCCTTTGTAGATTTCAACTCCATGTGGACCTTAATCTGGCACTGGGTGGGGGGGAAGTTTTATGACGAGAACTGAATTGCAACGTTCTATACTACTGACTGAATTAATTTTAGACCATGTGTTATAATATATGTAGGCAGAATACATTTATTACTTTAAAGAATATAAAAAAAATGACATTCATAAATACACATTTTGCAGAAAAACATGATGTGATATGCAAAATCGGGAGTCATTTTCGTGTTCAGAAGCCAAAAATCTATAAGTATCACATAAATTTGTTAAAAAAATCTGTGTAATTTATTGATTTCTTTACCTTAATACCAGCCATTACCAAGTTTTAAGTACCACTGTCCAAATTATCTTCTAACACTACAAATGCTGAAAAACAAAGGTTAAGAGGTAAATTTGCTAAAAATGGTGTCCTGCCCATGTCTGCCAGTTTTGAAACACGGAAGATCAGAATCAGGAGGTTGTGTTTTTTTTTGTTTTTTTTTTAAAGAAAATCTGGAATTTACCAAGCTCCTGTGTTTGTCAGGATCGTATTTCCCGATTTGTGTATTTGATCGTTTCTACCCATGTTTAATCCCAGTGTTTCCAGTCCGTGTTTGCCTCCCGAACAAGCAGCCTGCAGATATCAGTGAGATACGTGCAGGCTGTTTGTGTGTTTGAAAGTTATTAAATGGTTAAAAAGTAGAAAAAAAAAAAAAAATTACGTGGGGTCTCCCCCAATGCATAACCAGCTTTGGGCTCCTGAGCCAGTCCTACTTCTAAAAATATGGCAGAAAAAAACATGTAGGGTTCCCCTGTATTTTAGGAACCAGCACTGGGCTTGGAGAACCAGTCCTGGTTTAAAAATGGGGGGAAAAAATGGCATGGGTTTCCCCTATTTTGAAAACCAGAACTGGACTCAACCTAGTCGGGGTGTAATGCCACAGCCAGGGGACCCTTTCACCGGGTCTCCCTGGCCAAAGCATTAACACCCCAGACTATTCAGCCCAAACCAGGGAACTCAAGAGAGGTGGGGACCCCCCAATGAGCACCCCAGGCTTAGGTTTAAGCTCAGGCTTGTCCCTAAACCCCTGGCCGGTAGATGCAGGGGTAATAGTGAGGAAAATAGATTTATACTATTGTTTTTTACAGTGGAACTACAAGTGCCAGCGTGCCTGTCAGCCACGTGGGTCACAGTCAATTAGCGGCTGCTAACTGCAGAGCAGCCTCTGATTGGCTGGTGGGCCCGGTGAATGACACAAACTTCTCTGTCATTTACAGGGTTAGAGATATATGTGGTAACACATATCTCTACATGTTTGAGGGGTACGCGTTATGCTGGGTACACATGGAACGATGTGCTGTATGAACGATATCATTGAAAGATTTCCCTTGAACTTTCTGTAGTGCAGGACAAACGATATTGGGTGTACACACTGAAAGATATCCATGATAGATATCTTTCAGTGAAGTCATCCTGCCACATATCTTAACAGGCAATTCTTGACGATATCGTCCAAATTGGCCTGAATGTACGGACAATCATAGATATCGTTATTGTCCTGTGGGAGCGAGCATCGTTGTTCGTTCACTGCATACACACGGAACGATATGAACGATGTATTATTGAACGTTATCGTTCAAAGATGGTCTTCGTTTTTTTTGTGTGTTCGCGCGTTCGTTACAAATTGTACCTTCTAAATGTCTATATATTTGATGTTTTTGTTTTTGTTCACCTTATTTCATGAAAACATTCATATAACTATATATTTATTATATTCCCAACAGATGGATGTAACAGAAGAAATAAATCACAGCAACATCTGTTTAGATCTCCAAATACTGAAGTAAAAGATAACAGTCAAGAGTCTTCATTAGAAACCTCTATAACCTCAATTATACATCCGGTTCTCCACAGTACAGAAATGTCATCTGATTCTTCTGATATGTCATGTAACTCCGATATCGGTACATCTATTGCATCTCTTATAGTAGATAAGGTATTTCCCAATAATATTGATGGCAGATGTTCTACACAGAGCACAAAGCTTTTTGTCCATCAGTCAGCTAATATACGTGAGAAATCATTTTCATGTTCTGAGTGTGGAAAATGTTTTAAAACCAAATCCATTCTTGTTACACATCATAGACTTCACACAGGTGTGAAGCCAATTTCGTGTTCTGAG
This sequence comes from Taudactylus pleione, assembly GCA_031769625.1. Classification (NCBI taxonomy): domain Eukaryota; kingdom Metazoa; phylum Chordata; class Amphibia; order Anura; family Myobatrachidae; genus Taudactylus; species Taudactylus pleione. The sequence goes on from JAUIMM010002674.1 coordinate 114,642, forward strand.
TGTGGGAAAGGTTTTAGAGACAAAACAACTCTTGCTATACATGAAAGAATTCACACAGGTGAGAAACCATATTCATGTTCTGAGTGTGGCAAAAGTTTTACACAGAAATCAAGTCTTGTTGTACATGAGAGAAGTCACACAGGTGAGAAACCATTTCCATGTTCGGAATGTGGGAAATGTTTTCGTTCCAAATCAGTTCTTATTTCACATCAAACGGTTCACACAGGTGTGAAGCCATTTTCATGTTTTGAGTGTGGGAAATGTTTTAGAGACAAAACAACTCTTGCTATACATGAAAGAACTCACACAGGTGAGAAGCCATTTTCATGTTCTAAATGTGGGAAATGTTTTACACAGAAACCACATCTTGCTATACATGAGAGAACTCACACAACCGAGAAGCTATTTTCATGTTCTGAGTGTGGGAAATGTTTCAGGGAAAAGTTACATCTTGTTAAACATGAGAGAAATCACACAGGTGATCTGCCATTTCCATGTTCTGAGTGTGGGAAATGTTTTAGAGACAAAACAGTACTTATTTTACATGGAAGATTTCACACAGGTGAGAAGCCATTTCCCTGTGTCAAGTGTGAAAAATGTTTTACCAACAAATCAGCTCTGGTTAGACACGAGAGACGTCACACAGGTGAGAAGCAATTTTCATGTTCTGAGTGTGGGAAATGTTTACGAGATAAATCAGTTCTGGTTATACATGAGAGAACTCACACAGGGGAGAAACCATATCCATGTTCTGAGTGTGGGAAATGTTTTGCACAAAAAGCATGTCTTGTTAAACATAAGAGAATTCACGCAGGTGTGAAGCCATATTCATGCTCTGAGTGTGGGAAATGCTTTACATGCAAATCATATCTTGTTATACATGAAAGACTTCACACAGGTGAGAAACCATTTCCATGTTCTGAGTGTGGGAAATGTTTTAGAGAGAAATCAGGTCTTTTACATGAGAGAACTCACACAGGTGAGAAGCCATTTCCATGTGCCGAGTGTGGGAAATGTTTTGCAGACCCATCAGCTCTTGTTACTCACAAGAGAACTCACACAGGTGAGAAGCCATTTTCATGTGCCGAGTGTGGGAAATGTTTTGCAGACACATCAGCTCTTGGTACACACAAGAGAACTCACACAGATGAGAGACCATTTTCATGTTCAGAGTGTGGGAAATGTTTTATAAATAAATCAGGTCTAATTGGACATGAGAGAACTCACACAGGTGAGAAACCTTTTTCATGTACAGAGTGCGGGAAATGTTATAAAGAGAGATCAGCACTAACTTCACACAAGAGAACTCACACAGGTGAGAAGCCGTTTTCATGTACAGAGTGTGGGAAATGTTTTGCACAAAGTTCATCTCTTGTTACACATAAGAAAATTCACACAGGCAAGAAGCCATTTTCTTGTGCTAAGTGTGGGAAATGTTTTAATCAGAAATCATATCTTGTTAGACATGAGAAAAGTCACAGGTGAGAAACCATTTCCATGCTCTAATAGACAGAAATGACAAGACCTAAAATGTGGAACATTATACATACATTTAAACAGGAACCTGTTTCGAGAGGGAAAATATTTTATCTAAAAACGAATCATTATGCATAATATTTTTTCATTCACCTCACGTTTATTGTTAGTTATATAAAGTGTTGATCTGGCATTGTTTGTGCTACTATTCATATTGTTGTTTTGTTATTCCCATTACTGTCCATTTCCCAAGATAATCTCTCATTGTCACTTTGTAGAATGTATGGTCACTTTTGGAATTGTATTACCCAAAATAGCATAGAAGAGTGTAGGAGGAAAGGAACAGTGCATTAGGTGTTCGCTGAGGGTAAATTCCTATTGACTTAATGGAAGATATGGTCTGACACTTAACAGCAAACTTCTTTACCTAAACCTCCCCGCCAGCAATAGTCTGATAAATACAACAAGGATGAACGTGAGACCATAAATGGTCACTGTGATGTCATAGGTTTCCTAAACTGACAAACACAGAAATTGTTCTTCAGTTAGTAGCACCATTATCAGAACAACAGAGACTGACCTATACGTGGGTGTTCCTGGAACACTGGGTTGAGTCCCCTGTATGTATATTGGGGGAGATGTATGAACGGCTGAAGCAGCACCAGCACGCGTTATGTGCGCTGATACCGCTTCTCCCCATGTATGATTGGGGGCCTGTTCGTTAAATGAGAGGGGTGCTGCTATCTACAAGATAGTGCCTAGACTAATGGTCCATTCACCTGATTGTTCCGCTCGCTTCAGCTATCGCTATCGACAGCTGCAGCGTGGCGATGCCCTATCCCCACAACAGGGATATCGCTGTCCCTGCTGCGGGGGCTGCCTGCTCCAGGACTGCATGCGGGATCTTGCACATGCTCAGTGGAGCCGGCCAGGGCTTAGACACAGGGCATCAGCACTAGGCTGATGCGCTGTGGTCTCTAGCGGCCATCGCCGGAGGGAGGAGTTATCACTCCCCCGCTCTGGCCGATGAGACGTTAATACATCTCATCAGTAGTGCTTCATGCTTCACCTCGGTAATGAGGCAAAGGAGGAAGTGTTATAGTGGCACGCTGCTATAATACACCTAATTTTCTTGAGCAAAGAGGATGAAATGTAAAAATCTATCTAAACTTCCTTTGTGCTTATACTGATATTGTCAAAATCATTGTAATATTTTCTAGCGTTATTTTTGTACATTTTGCATATTCTTATACTTTAATTTTGTTACCTTAATGGACCGTCATCACTCAGAGATAGATGTATGAAACGTACTTGTTACATAACTGTCCTAGAGTCTATGGTTACACTAGTAAGGGGAGGTTTGTGACATCACTGGAGAGGGGGTATGATGTAATAACGCATGGCTGGTTACAAGAGGAAACTGGAGGACAGACAATTAGACATCAACTCCACTGAGGTTACTCATAGCTCCTAAAGAGGGATACAACCGTGTGTCACACATACACAATCCATGTAAAACATTGTGTGTACACTCTGAGTAGCGTGAACAGATCCAGCCAGTTCAGTCTTCTTGGGATGGAGAAACATGATTGTAAGCCTAAACACCCTTATTGAAATTCCCAATTTTTTTAAGTAAAACCTAAACTCCAGAGTATTCAGGTCTTTATATAACATGGCCTTGCAAACATCTACAGATAATTACATTGTAACCATTTTTATTATACTGCTTTGCAAGTTATTGCTTATAGCTGTAAATATTCTATTCTTTTAAAAATTGTAAGTGTTGGATATTGAGAAGGTTGTGACTGGCCTTGTGCTCAATTCTTTTTTAAATGTTAACAAAAAGATTTGTTTTGGCTAAAATAAACAAGATCAGTTTACATATTGTTCATACTGTCTCTAGGGGTATATTTACTAAAGTGAGAGTTACTTTTAACTAGCACCTTCTAGAAGATAATAGCTAAAACCTGATTGGTTGCTATTGGCAACATCTCCGCTTGTAAAAACTCTCACTTTACAAAAATGAGACTAAGGGGTAAATTTACTAAACAATGTATTAAACATGGTAAATTACTTGCCACTTGTTAAAAGTTTATCACTTCATCGTTCACTTTTATCGCCTAGTGTGTACGCGGCATTGGCCGACTACAAGATGTCAAACACAACGCAAGTTGAACCATTTCATCAGGTGTTTGGGAAGTCTTGAGATTTTCAGGCCAAACTAATGAGAAGCAAGATTAGTATAATACTAATGTTAACAGAAATATTAATAAGACTGGATAATGTCAAAGTGACGTTAGAATGATTTTGGCTTGTATTGTGCCACTAATTTGAGTGATACCTTTTGATTACTGCAACAGTTTCATATAATAAAGTTTATATTTTGAATCTGATTAAATGGATTTTGTAACTTTATTGAAAAGTACCTTTTCGATGATGGTAGGAACGTATTAAATATGTTTGACAAGCTACTGCCACATGCAGGAGATTATTGGTTAGTGAATGATTTCATTATCATCCATTTCTCCTTAAGGAGTATATTTACTAAAGTGCAGGTTTTTAGAAGTGAAGGTGTTGCCTATTGCACCCAGCCCCTGCTATGCCTCTGCCTGATTGACAGGAGAGGCATTTAAGGGGAAGGGATGGGTGGTGTTCCCAGAAACATTGTCAGCCCCGTTATCTGGGAGTGGCAAGGCCAGTGGCTGCATCCACCGATGCAGTTTCCTGGCCTCGCAAGCCAGCCAGTCTGCGTAAGCTGAGGCTTACTCAGCTGGCCGGTGGCCCACGCCGTCCACCATCGCGACTATCGGTGATCCCAGTCTGCAAACTTGGTGGCAGTGCTGGGATCGCAAATTCCTCAGGGGGTGTCAGAGCTGCTTGCTTGCAGCTTTGTAATTCTGTCCTAAGCTGAATCACCCCCTTAAAATAACATTAAACAAATGGATCTCATGTAATAAGCAGCGGTCTCTTTGTTAACACAATTAACCAGAGTGAAAACACCTAATGGAAATATAAGTGCCCTTTTCACCAGCACATAAAACAAACGATGGTAATCACCATATAAGTTCTTACATAAGATCCATTTGTTTGATGCTGTTACTTATTAAGTAAGAAACAGGTCATGCTGCCAAGCCCTGCTCCTGAATCAACTACAGCACTAAGGAATGAATCAAGTACTTCTAACTAATACCTCTTTTCCACCAAAAACCCAGGTCTGACCCCATTTAAACAGCACCATCGATCTGGGTTATTCTCAGGTCAGCCTTGTTCACACTGAACCTGGGTCTGCCCTGCTAAACTTGTGAGGTCATAAAAGTGGTTGGTAACTGCTCCTCAACCACCAATCAGCTCATTTTAGGCATGAACCAGGTCGGATAACCCAGGTTGCACCGTTTACACTGCACTATTACCCAGGTCCATCTTGGGTCTGACCCTTGTAGCTCCCTGGGTTGGATTGCTGGGTCACTTGACCCGGGTTATTTTTCAGGGACCTTTTTACACTGAGCTGCGACCCGGGTAGACCCAACAATAACCCAGGTTTTTGCTCTGGTGTAAAAGGGGTATTACTGACTTGCAGATTTGTGTGTAGTTGACAGAGAAGAACTCCATGCTGCCCAAAAGACAGACCTGTCCCTATCTAAACTGCATAGTGAAGTAGAGGAGGTGGACCCAGATGGGAATGAGAACCTGACTAATATGAAAGAAGGGTAAATTGTATAGAGTGGTCACAATGCAGCCATTCCAGAGTGTGGGAATAGCTCAGTAGCAGATGGTGGTGCCTATTGATGCAGGCTACCTTAGTGGGTCTTTACACTGTGTTGCAGCTATAGGGTCTGACCAACCTTGTAGTAGACAAAAAAAGCAGAGCATCAGGGTACCTTCTGCATTGTTTAAAATCCTATGTGGAGAAAATGTAGGGGCTATAATTGTGTTCCCATCGATGGGGGAATTAGATCCACTTCTGAATCTCCTCAAGTAGTGAAGCAGGAACCTGTCAGGACAATACTCACTGGGAGCCATTTAGATAGGTTGGGTACGGGATGCCAGTGCTCGGGATATCGGCGGTCATAATTCCGATGCCGGCATCTCAGCAAGGTTAGGATACCGACAACTGTCGGTCTGTATTCTAACTCTCCCCCTAACCCTCCCTCCCTGGTGCATAAAACCTAACCTCCCTTCACCCTCCGCCTAGTGCCTAACCCTCCTAACCCCGCTACTTATCAGCATTCCGAGCGCCAGAATCCCCGTGGTCAGGATCCCCTGAAGCAGTTGATAATGGAGGAAATCCTTAGGGAACAGCAAGTCCAGTTCACATTTGTGCCAGAGAACACCCATTTGGCCACTCATCACGTAGAGACTAAAAAGGCCCAACCCTGCTGGCAGGTAGCACACAGAATTACCCCCAGGTCACTGAATTAGGTTAAGTGAGATTAATTAGTTGCTATGGTCCCATCCCATAGTCCATGGGCAGCTGTGTTGGTCCTTAAAAAGGATTGTGCCACTTGGTTCTTTGTGAACTACCAGTGACTAAATTAGGTGACTGATGACTATTCCATGCCATGAATTGATGCGCTATTGGAAAGATTAGGCGGAGCCTGCTGTGTGTCCACTTTGGGTTTAAGCAAGGTGTACTGGCAGATACTTCTCAAAGGAGTTTTCATTATTCATCACAAATATTGCTTGTTTGAATTCACAAATATGCCATTTGAGATGAAGAATGTCATGAATGTTCTCATGTCTACCATGATTATACAGCTATCTTCAATACCAGCTGGGAAGAGCACCTACTCCATGTTGCTGAGGTGTTTAAAAGAAGCATGAGGTCAAGGTTAACTATTCGCTCAGTAAAATTTACAGTTGGGAATGGAAAAGATGCAGTACTTGGTTCACCGGGTAGAAGGACCAAAATTAGAGCCAGTACCCAGCTTTGTCTAGGAATGCCCATACCTACTATAAATTTAGATTCCACTACAGCACCAAACCTCTGACAGACCTGTCTGAAAGCAAGCATGCCAGAACTTGGTATGTACCCCTGTGAGCAGGATTGCACTCATGAAGGCCACTCTGTCCCAGTCCCTAGTGCTAGCAGCTTCTGGCTTCCAGAGAGGGTTCTTGGTTAAGATCAAAGCTTCAGTACATGGGCTGAGTGTGGTGTTAAGTCAGATAGGTGAAGATGACTGAGATCATGCCATAGTGTACCTGATACAGAAATTGATGGGGAAGCAACATATATCACAATCGAGTGGGTGTGAGTTCACAGTAGTGACAGACTATAAACCCCTGAATTGGCTGCAGCAAACCTCAGGAGATAATGGAAGACTGTTGATAATGGAAGCAATGCATGCTGGTAACTTTCCCATTAGACACAAAAAGCGCAAAAAACATGCTAATGTACTGTAGATGGATTATTCCAGCAGGAGGGTCCCTACCCCTCGCTAGCCACTTAGCCCCTATAAGCCTGGCCATTCCATGAGTGAGGCCAGAGATTCTGCCTATACTGTATGTTATGAAGGTAGGTGTCAATTAATGGACTATTACAAGATGTACCCCCTCAACATGCTGCCTGCTTATTAAACTATTAGAGCAGACAGCAAAAGTCCCTATTCTGTATTGTTGTTAGTGATCTGAGCTCCATTAGAACAATGGCTAAAAAAATTGGGGGATATGTGACTATGCCAGGGGGATACTATCAAGCCTTATCAACATGACCTCATCGCTCCAAAATTATGAACAGAGATGGCGTACCTTTGTACCCCTCTCCCATCCTCCAGTGTCCCTCTCCACTTGTAATGCTTTCCATATATTCATGTGAAAGTACTGCAGTAACCAATTGTACATTGATTATGTGCTATGGTTTATGACTTCTTGGTATTGAATGTATATATTTTGTTTACTTGTTGACTTGTATATTATGTATAAGACTCAGAGGTGTGTGTGTATGGGGGCTGACATGGTACTTCCTGTCCTATCTGTTCCACACAAGAAGTCAGGAACAGATGATATTACAAAAGCTTACAGGGGGTTAAACCAAGGTCAACGTCCTTGACAACAAAATGGAGTGGGCATTGTTTCATATTAGAATTTCCTAAGCTGCATACACACAGTACAATATGTACCACCAACGACTTGAACGATATCTTTCAGTGAGTCATCCTGCCACATCTCTGAACAGGCAAGTTCACGATATCGTCCAAGTTGGCCTGTATGCATGGACAATGAAAGATATAATTATCGTTCACGTGGGAACGCGCATCGTTGGTCATTGGTCGATCGTTCACTGCATAAAAATGAACGATATGAATGATTTATCACTGAACGATATCGTTCATATGGTTCAGGAAAATCATCCCGTGTGTTTGCAGCATTAGGGACATCAAAAACAACAGAAAGCTTGGTGGACAACAAAGGCTCACTAACTATTCTGTATCATCCTTTTATTTAAAGCACCCAATGCCAGCCTTTAGGACTTTATAACTCACAGCAAAGGGTGCCACCTTATCATTGGAAAACAGCAGATTTTAATAGATGGTCTTTTTGCTAATTTTTTGACATGGGACAACCTGGGAGATTGAATTTCAGTTCCTACCAGGTAGTTTCAGCAGAAGTGAGTGATAAACTGACAAAAATGAGAGCTCGGCTCTAGTCCTACTGTACCAGTTCCAAAAGTAAGCATGTGGATTGGGAAACCTAGTGTACCTGCAGAAGTACCTACCACAAAAACACCCGCTGCTTGGCTATGAGCAGTCTAATTCTTAGCCAAACAAGGCTATAGCTCAGGAAACAGATTGGGATGGAAGAGCAGCCCGGGAAATTTCTGGAAGTTGCCCTATTGGAGGCTGGGTCTGTTAAGGGGGAGGTGTTTGTCGAGGGTGTGTGGTAAAAACAAACACATTGGTCCCCATAGGAATAAATACAAACACATTAGCCCCTGACAGTAAAAAAAAAACCACACACATTGGCCCTAACAGAATAAAAAAAAAAACATAGGCCCCCACAGTAAAATAATAAAGCACATAAGCTTTGCATGAAAAATAACACATAATGGTGCCGATAGGAAAATATACAAACACATTGGCCCCTGACAGGAGAAAAAACAAACACGTTGGCAATGTTAATAAAAAAAATAAAAGCACATTTTACTCACAGGAAAAAAATAATGTACATAAGGCTTCACATGATAATAAAAAAAAGAATGTTTCATTACATACAGCTGCAAATATAACACAGACTGGGCTAGTGGGCTTACAATCATTTAAATAGTGTAGATGAGGAACAGCCCAATTACTCTCTGGATGTAACTGGGAAAGGAAGGGGGTATATAAATACATTTACTGGGCAGGGTATGTCAGCCAGGATCTTGCAGTGGTACTGCCCTATGGAGATCACTCAGTCTGAATACAGCTCCTGGAACCAAACTCGAGGTGTTGATGCTGTTGCCTCCTCTTTCCCCTGAACAGCGGAAGACTGTCGGAGGCAGAGTGAGGGAAGAATCAGTGTCAGGAGCAGACCACAGCTGTGTTACATCAGGCAGAGAAGGCGTCCAGCTCAAAATTATACTGTCAGTCCTGTGAGTGGCTCCCAGGTGGTCCATCTCTTCTCGCTAATGACACCTGGAAGTGCACACTAGCCAGAGCAGATGACAGCTTCAGGGTTGCGTTCCACTGCGGAACACAGATTATGGAAGCGCAGCAGCCAAGTAGGCAGGAGGGGATAAGGTGGCCCTGCTGGGAAACACTTCTGCTGTCGGTGCTAAAGCCGGCAGACTGCACGCTGATGTCAGCTGACAGGAGCACCGATGAGAGTAAGAAATGCCAGTTATTGTGTGCAATACTTTGTGTATGAATGGTGGGCGAATGCATCAAATACATTATAGACGCGGGCGGTGCATGTCACCGCGCTGAGGATCAGCATAAAAGACAGGTCCAATGCCGGTGGCATCTGATGGGAGTGAACAATGATGATTGTTTCACCAAGGGGGCTTGGTTTCTGTATTTGTGCTGATTGGCTGTTCAGCCCTTAAAGGCAGTCTCGCTGGACATGCTGTTATGGGTTGCAATCAGTATGATTTTCTAAGTCCTGGGGGTAAATTTACTAAGAATCGTGTCTGGTCCAAGATTGCCAGAGTTTAAACATGCACAGCATCTTTGAAACATGAAAGACTTTTGTCAGCCAGCTGAAACACTCAATATTTACCAAGAATTGTGCTTTGCTGAATCATGTTTTTCAATGGTGCATGTGATCGTGTTTTATCCCCATGTTCCGTGTCTAACCGTAGACAATCACTACCGAACATGCAGCCTGCACATATCAGTGAATGTTTTGTGTAAAAAAAAAAAAAAAAAAAAAAAAAATGGTGTGGGGTCCCCCCTCAAGCTCTGTAAGCCAGTCCTGGTATAAAAAATACAGGGTACAAAATTTGCAGGGGCCTGTATTTATTGCACCAGCACTGGGCTCTGCAAGCCGGACCTTTTTTTTTAAATATGGGGCAAAATGGCGTGGGGTTCCCCATATTTTTAAAACCAGCACCAGGCTCTACTAACTGGTGTATAATACCACAGCCAGGGGACCCTTTCACCGAGTCCCCTGGCCAAAGCATTAACACCCCAAAATAGTCAGCCCAGGTATGGCTCCCAGGGGAGTTAGGGAACCCCCCAATAAAGGTGTCCCTCCTCTCCCGAGCACTCCATGCCTTAGCTGAAGCCCAGGGATCATTCCTGCCCCTCTGGTTGGTGGGTGCAGGGGTGATAGTTATAATAATATTGGAATATTATTTTTTACAGTGGGACTAGAGGTCCCAGTGTGCCTGCCCTTTGGCACTTGTAGAATTACAAGTGCCAGCAAGCAGGAGGCACAGCTACCCCAATGCAAAAAAAATTGGAATAAAGACAGGACACACACACACCAAAGATTGTATACTATTATTACACATGCACACACTCACACTACATACTTACCTTGTCCTCAGTGCTGATCTGTCCTCTTCTTCAGTAAAATCCTGCTATATAAATACTCCTTGGCGCAGGTCGGTCCTCTTCTCCAGTAAAAACAGAAGAGATCGAACTAAAGATACTGCTCCTCCCCGCAAGTCACAGGACCCACAAGGGTTCCCTACAAGTGATCAGTACCATCAAAACTGTATACAGAACTACCTTCCCACTACAACTCACAGATACCATCCCTCGAACACTGAAATATCTCCCACTATCACTCCCTAACCCCACCCCTCCTCCAATGAAATAAACCCTCACTTCTAGCCATTCCCCAAACCAAAGATTTTCAACTCCAGTCCTCAGGTACCACCAACAGGCCATGTTTTGTGGACTTTAATCACACACAGGTAAATTAATTTGTTTTGATGGGTCATTATTATTCAGAATCTTCTCATCCTGCAGCTGTTGCTGTATTCCAACACTGGGATACTGTGGCAGACCATTCTGCAGGGGAAAGGGAGATGGGAGGGGGTACACACTCGCCCAGATACCCATACACAAAATGTAAATAGAATATGTATTTTGATTGCAATAGTAAAGTTAGTATGAGGGCTATCTATCCAAATATAATAAACTCCAAACATTTTATAGAGAAGCTAAATTTGGTCAAGTTAGACATCATTTATACTAACATCATTAGTGCAATAATGGGATACATTCAGTATCCTGATGCAGGGGATGCCAGAGCCACCTGTCAGAATTGTGGTACCAGGTAAGTAGCGGGGTTGGGGGGAGGGTTGGGTTTAGGGACTAGGGGGCAGGGATAGGGTGCAGGCAGGTGGAGGTTAGGTTCAGTCACTGGGGAGGGAGGATTAGGGTAGGGAGAGTGGGTGGGTTAGGATACCTACCGACAGGTGTTGGTATCCTAACCCTGTTGGAACCTGGCATCAGGATTTTGATTTCCGGGATCCCGAGCTCCGCCATTCCGTACCCATCCCGCAATAGTAATAAAGATATTATATTTAGAGTATTTTCTCCATCTTACAAATTTTCCACTTTGTTTTATGTCCATCCATGTTTTTATATTCTGTATTCTTCTCACCCCCCCATGTCTATATTTGTACCACTAAGCTCCCTCTCATCTATATCCACTCATCTGTATGTTCTATATTGTGCCCCCCTCCTCCCTGCATAACCATTATTGTACTTCCCTCTCCTTCTCTGTATATGTATTATTGCGTCCTACCATCCCTCCTAAACCCCTTTCATTCATAAGCCAAAAACCCAGGTGTTTGCTTGTAAACGCGCATCGACCTGTGTCTGGCATATGTGTGTAAGGTCCGACCTGGGTTGACAGTCTCGGGTCCGCGACCCTGGTCGCTATCAGGGTTTTTCCTGGGACTTGCAACCCAGGTCGACGACCCGGCTAAAGTTTGAAGGCTGCAACACGAGTCTTGATGACCCAATTTACACCTAAAAGAAATTTATTGACCAGGGACAGTAGCGTTTGGAGATGATGTCATTTCCAAACACCCACTGAATGCCAGAAGCCGATGTGAAGGTTGACGACACTGGAATAACCCAGGCCATCACCATTGTGTGAAAGGGGTAGCCCGGCTGCAACCAGTGCTCAGTGTACTGGATCTGGGCCGGGTTAAAACTGGGATACCATCATTGTGTTAGGAAAGGTATACAAGTTTTTGGGAGAGAGCAAAAGCTGGCTAGGGTTCTCCACTCAGGTTATCCAAGACCCTGGCAATAGAAACAAATGATAAAACATGGCATGAGTGCCCTGGGCACTAATGGGTAGTGCAATTGGTATTGCCTGCTCTGAAGACAGCAAAGTGTATATTGTCCCACATTATCCTTCACCTGCTACATTTATACAGGAATAAGCAAGATCCAGTGAATTGCCACCTGTTCCATCGACTGGCTCGGAGTGTGGGCTCACTATCAGCTGAGGCGCTTAATAGAGTTTTACAGACTGGATGCACTACATGTGTCTGACAAGAGATCCCACCTATACAGGTGAAAAGTAGGGATGGCCGTCAACCACATATAGTTATCAAATATCAATGGTTAACTACCGATGGTCAATAATTTCTCTGCCATCCATGGCAGAGTAGGCCCTGCCCCCGATGGCTACTAAACCCCACCCCCTATTTTGAATGGCCTGTGGCCCTTCAGCAGCAGTGGTCATCAAGTTGTGCAAAGCATCGATGGTAATCCCTGATGGAACCATTGATGACCAGCCCTTGGATGGCTATCCTCTTTGAGAAGCTACCATTTATCAGCACCCTCTCCAGGGCAAGGATTAACAAATTTCCTGAAGTCACTGTGATGTACATACTCACTTCTGCTATCAGAATATACTGGTTAGTGTCCAGGGCCGGCTCCAGGGGTAGCAGTGCTCTGTGCTGGATTCGTCTGAAGCGCCCACATGTTGCATGCGGGGAAGCCACGTGCGATCGAGAATGGGGGCGTGACCTAATTACCATAGACCACGCCCCCTAAGTGACATTATTTGGGGGCGTGCCCACATGGCACACCTTCCGTGTAACGTCAGGCTGGGGGCGAGCCCAGCACTTCTTCACTAGTTGGTCTTCCCCCAGCCTTCTCCCAGCACTGAATGACATGCACAGCATCCATTCAGCTACTCCGGAGTCCAACACCGCTGCGTCAGTGTGGGTGCCCAACCTCCCGACCAGAACACCCGCGGGACACTTCGGCCCACGGGTGGAGCAGCAGGACAGTGCTGTACCGCTGAAATCAGGATGTTGAGAGGGGTGCGCCCTCTATGGGGTGGTACCCCTGTTCAAAAGGCACTGGGCGAACACCCCAAGAACCTGCTTTGTTAGTGTCTCACACCACTGTGGGCCTGATTCACTAAGGAACGCAACTGCGAATGCAATAGTAATTCCGCAAGCAGTTCAACTGCGATAGTACGGTAATCCAGCGCCCTTCCAGCACTACACAGGTACACCCACTTTCCCTTACACACATCCGTAATGTTTAGCAAGACTGCAAAACCATCGCGCACACTTGCACAAGCTCTGACCTTACTCGGGAATTGTTAACCTCCACGCACGCTATGAGACCTGAGGCTTCATAGGCTATCGCAGTGGCTAATTTATGCATGCCCCCGCAGCGGCGTTCAAACGCACTGGCGCACCTGCGTTTTGCCGTCACCTCCAACAAACAGCACTTCCTGTTAATCACTCGGCGCTAGGTTTGTGTAGTCACTGCGATCACAGTCCCGTTGGCAGTGGCTGGTTCGCGCACTGCAATCCCTATGCAGTACGCAACAATCGGCCGATTACATGCGTAATCGCAGTTGCGAATGGTAGAGACAAACCCTGGGAGAGATACTGTCGCCCATTTGCTTTTATCATCTGTAGCATGCTGCTGGTTTATTTCCGCTAATATGGTTTTTATACTCTGGGTGAACAGTATTTTTTTTTTTTTTTTAAATATCGGAGACATTTACAGCAACTGATTGTGACATTATACCATTCCGCTGCAAAGTAATCTGCTTATTTTATTTTACTACTTAGGATTTCTACACATCTGTCTGCTAGAATTATACAGGTTACTCCTTGGAAACAAATTATTTATTTTCCATTGTATATATTTTTATTCTCAATTTTTTTTTTGTATTTTTATATTTACATATATTAAATATTTTTTGTCCCGCTCCATAGAGTAATGGAGCGTACACACGGTCAGATTTGTCAGATGAACGACTGAACGATTAAACGATTTGAACGATTTGGACGATTTGACCAAAGTTTTGAACGATTTGAACGATTTTTGACTGCATTAAAATGAATGGAATCGTCCAAGTCTGACTGCAAACCCATCAGATGTCAGATATCGTTATCTGACAAACGGGAACGCACATCGTTGATCGTCCATCGTTCAGGCATGTCAGATATGAACGATTTTCCATCAGATATGAACGACTGAACGATTTTTAAATCGTTATCGTCCATATCTGAAGAAAAAATCTGATCGTGTGTATGCACCATTATTCACATAACTATATTCCTATTGTGTTATGTTTTTATAATAAATGCATTTTTCATTCATTAATACATGTCTATTCCTATGTTATCTTCTGTTTGTCTATTGTGTCAGGTGTGAGAGAACTGGCAATGGCGTCTCATACTTATAGGGGGTTTCTTTGCTTAATCACTCATACTAGTGGCAGGACTATTTTTGTACACAGCGTAGATATAGCTACATATACAAACAAATATAAAATATATCTTTATCTTGACATCCTTCTTTATATATATATTTTATTATATTTATTTTATATCTCTCTCTCTCTACACAATACTTAGAGGCGCTAACAATTAGAATGTTTTTTACAATTTAATACCAAAACATATCCACAATAAAAAAATGCAATATACACACATACACACACACATACACACACACATACACACATCCACACATTTTTTTTCTCCTCTCTTATTCGCTTCTCCTTGTGTCCTACCCATCTCCTCTCTCTAACTATTCTAGTTAGATAATTTACTGTAACAAACTGCATGTAAGCATGTGTATGTAACGTGCACGCGTGTCTGTGTATGTAACGTGCGTGTGTGTAATGTACAAGGCATGTGTATCTATGTATGTAAACGTGCATGTGTGTATCTATGTATGTGACATGCATGTGTATCTATGTGTAATGTACAATGCATGTGTCAATGTATGTAACGTACACACGTGTCTGTGTATGTAACGTGCATGTGTGTGTAATGTACAAGGCATGTGTATCTATGTATGTAAACGTGCATGTGTGTATCTATGTATGTGACATGCATGTGTATCTATGTGTAATGTACAATGCATGTGTCAATGTATGTAACATACACACATGTGTCTGTGTATGTAACGTGCATGTGTCTATGGTGCATGTGTGTCTATGTATGCAACATGCATGTGTGTGTCTATGTATGTAACGTGCATGCATGTATATGCAATGTACATGTATCTATGTATGTAACATACAATGCATGTGTGTATCTATGTATGTAATGTACAATGCATGTGTGTATCTATCAACCAAAGAAAAAATTGTATCCGCACAAACCAACTCACAATGTATATGTAGCCCTATCCTCCTATATCTTATCTTGTTTATAGATATAATTCATGAAGGGGTATATATGTTTCTAAACAAACCAAGGGCCATAAAGGAAACCAGGCAAACAAAGGCAAAGATAAATCAGTTTCCTTTATTGAGGCAACTCACCTGCACTCAGATCCAGTGGTAGCCCAAAGGCTCCCCCTCCGATTCAACACAGACATCTTCATTATTGTATGATACACATGAAATCACGGACATATTGTCCACTTTATTGGATCAAAAATTAGCTCCTCTAAAAAACTCACTGGACTCTGCTTTGGCACAACTGATACAACATAACGGAGGCAGGGCAATGTATTTCTGACTTAGAAGACGAACTTTCTGAAGCACAAATCATGTTGCGCACTCAGGAATCTGCTGCAGCCTCCATGCAGGATAAGTTAGAGGATTTAGAGGACAGGAATCGTAGAAATAATGAACACATTATTGGGCTTCCAGAGTCGGTCAAGCCTAAGGAATTGATGCATTTGGTCTCCTCCTGGTTACCTCGTGAGTTAGGTTGTGCTCTATCTGCAGAATGATTAGTTGCGGAACAGGTCCGCCGTGTGGGATCGGATCGATCTATTCAACAGGGCAGACCGCGACCGGTTATTATGAAAATATTAAAGTCCTATTGTTGGAAGCCTATAGAAAGCATGCTGGGCCCACCGATAATGGTGAACGACGACTCCTCTTTCAGGACTTTTCTTATATGGTGACAATGAAGAGGAAAGAATTGTCAACAATATGCAAGCGTCTATTTGACTTGGGTCACCCCTAATGCTGCAAAGAATTTTCTGGACTCTCTTTCTGAAGTTTCCTCCCATCGAAAAACTATTGCTGATTGATACGTCTCAAATGTTATAGGTCTATCTAATATACTAGGCTACTGCTATGGTTTCACATGCAGATACAGCAATTTGATGTGCACAATCATGGATATCACTAAAACCAGGACTGTTAGTGTGCCTTGAGGACCGATGTTGGGAATCTCTGGGTTAGAGTCAGAAATTTTGCTTTTAATTATTAAGTCCCTCACGAAAGGAAAATCCCCTGGGCCAGACGGTTTTGGGGCTGAGTATTATCAATTACACATCTTATACCTTATTTAATTCTATAATAGAAGGAAATGCTCCACCACCGGAGTTTAACACAGCCAGGATTATAGTACTGCCCAAGGCAGGTAAAGACTGTGCTTTGGTACAGTCTTACCGCCCTATATCTCTGTTAAGCCAAGACCTAAAACGGTTTACTAAACTTATTGCCACAAGGCTACAGATTGACTTACCCAAGTTATTACATAAAGCTCAAACTGGGTTTGTTAAGGGGCGTACGACGGTGCCCAATGTTAGTCTCCTAGTAGCTGCCATGAATAGATTACATATGGAGAGAAATAAAAATGCTGTTATTGTCAGTTGTGATGCCGACAAAGCATTTGATCGCGTCTCCTGGTCACATCTCCTAAGAGTCTTACATTTACAACATTTATTAAAGATATTAGGTGGAAGGGAGTAACTATGGGAGATCAGGAATTTAAAGTATCTGCTTTTGCAGATGATTTATTGTTATATCTCAAGGAACCAAGGGAAGCTATTCCATCACCATTAGGTATACTACAGACTTTTCACCAAGTTTCTGGCTTTTTGGTCATTATGTCGAAGACGGAGGCTCTGGTAATGCATGTGGATGCCAAAGTAGGTTGGGGCAATTCCTTCCCTTTCAAATGGGCTAATGGATAATTAAATATTTAGGTTTACGTATTCCATTTCATCCTTCTGAGTTTGATATATATCAAAGATTCCACAATCGATTCAACAAATGGTAGTTGATTTTAAGAAATGGAAAAAACCTTCCCCTCACATATTTGGGACGTTGTCAATTATATTAAATGGTAAGCTTCCCCCATCTCCTATACAAATGCTCCCATTTATACTGCCGAGAAGAGATCATCGATATGTCAATAAAGTTCTTACCCATTTCATATGGAAGAATAAACGTCCACAGATTTCCTTATTTAAGTTACAGCAACCTTCTACTCTTGGTGGTATTAACCTTCCATGTATCCAGGACTATGCATTGGTGGCTAATTATCGTTATGCACTAGACTGGATAGGTGGTAATAATAATTTTACCAATAAGATGGTAGAACAAGATTTTAGACCACATGAGAACTTAAGATATCTACTTCATATGCATCATACTAAATTTTCATCACAGTTAATTGATAACCCACTTATTATTACACCCCGACAGGCTTGGCACACTCTTAAGGTGCGTACACACTGGGCGATAAAGTGGCCGACTGAACGAAAACGATATCGTTCAGTCGTCCACTTTATCGTCCATTTTTAACCCCAAAATGATGAACGATAATGACGCGCGTTCCCGCGGGTCGTTCGTCATCATCGTTCATCGGGCTGACATGCAGGCCAACCTGACGATCTCGTCAGGTTGCTGCATGTCGGGGAATGGGGGAGAGAGCCCGGCGCTGAACGATATCGTTAATGATATCGTTCAGCGGCTGTGCTCAATGTCATGAACGACATTGAGCACAGCCTGCCGGGGACACAATACACGATATCGCTCAGGGAGCATATCGTGTAGTGTGCACGCACCATTAGAAAACGACTCCATCTCACTATTTCCAACTCACTATTCTTACCAATAGTACCTAATCCTGATTTTCAGGGGGGTGATACCAGTGGTCTGGTGCGTTCCTGGCATCTCCAGGGGCTAAGTTATATTTATCAATTTTTGAATGAGGATTGTTGTTTGGTTCTTACACTTTCTGAACTTAAAGAGAAATACCCAACTATTAGTTTTCCTGTTTTCAAATCCATAGCGGTCATTCAAATATGGTCTCATTTATCATCTGTAGATAAGATTTGCCCACTAGACATAAAACAATGGGTCCACATACTACTTCACGCATTTATAGGTATGTGAGACGTAGATTAGATCTAAGTAAGATAGTTACTGGAATAGCTAAATGGAAAGATACCTTTCCTGAGGTAGATATACAGGACATTATTGGTTCATGTATAAGGTTAAATCGACAATTAGTTTCTTCGTCTTAGGAAGAGATGAATTTTAAAATTATTACATCGATCTTATTTTACACCAAAATTGAGACACTTGATAGGAGTATCATTGGACTCAAACTGCTTCAAATGCTTACAACCTGAATCAGACTTGATACATTGCATGTGGTCATGTCCATGGTTACAGGAGTTCTGGGTTGAGGTACAGAGCTATATTATTGGAGAGTTGGGCATTTCTACTTTCACTATTAATGGCCTGGACACTATGGGATCTTCGCTCCATATCATTTCCACATCGTTATTCAACTGGAAACACTATTGCTGGCATGCACAGCGGCAGCCTCTAAAAAGACAATTCTGTCTCAATGGATCGATAAGGAATCGATACCCATTTCATTAATGTTTCCACGTTTGGCTCACTTATACCAAACGGACTGGATAGAATGTTCATTAGACGTAGAAAACAGGGTCGAGAAGTTCTTTAATATTTGGCTACCATATTTAGATAAACTCTCTAACGTGAGACGGTAGCGTACTAGGCAATCGGTTAAATCAACAGCTTGGTATAACTTAGAGACTGTGGCTAAAGGATCCCCCCCAGTCTTATTAGTAGTTATTAATTCATAGCTTCAGCTAGAAACAATTATATTTCATGTTGAATATTACAGTCTTTGTATAGTCGCATATATTCAATCTACACAATTAGTTACTATATCAATGACAGTAGATGGATTAAAAGATTGTGCTTATAGAACACCTATACCCTAATATGGATGTTTAGATTAATAGTGAAAAAAACAAATTACATTTTGTGAGATTGTATAATTACTATGTATGTTGAATTCTATGTTGGAATACTGGATATAAATCTTTCAATAAAGAAAATATTACAAGGAAAAATGGCTACTTACTCATTGCACCATGGTTAGCTCTATTAAGGAAGGTTGTCTCCCCGTGTTTGCAAGTATTTGATAACTTAGCTGCCCTCACCTTGTACCACTGCGGTAAAGGCACGAGGGGTCACAGCAGCCACATTTATGGGAGGTCCACAGGTGGTTCCAAAACATTGTTCCAGACCATTTCTCTAAATGCCCAAAGAGGTGATCATTGCATGTTGGTGAGGTGGAATAAATTGAAGGTGACAGCACCACCAAACCTGAGCGACCTCCTCCCATCTCACCCAGCACATTATCTCCCCTCTTGTTGTAATGAGATCTTCCATATAACATGCTACAGATTATTATATCTTCTAACCTGAAACAAGATGCGGGATGAGTCAATTTCAGTCTTTGGGCCCGATTTAGAAATGGACAGATTTGTAGAGCCTCACACAATTAGCTGTGCAAATTTGTCCATCTCAGGTACAAATGCAGAAGGTGGTGTCAGACACCTCCTTGCTGCATTTGCATTCCCAGCACTGCAACTGACGTCGTAGGCTAGGGATCAAGACCGATGGTCGTCCCTCAGGCTGCGGGAGCTGAGGCTTCCCGTAGCCTGACCGGGTGCTGGACACGTAAGAGGCCAGGAATCTGCATCTGCCGACGTAGACCCTGGCCTTGTCTCTCTCAGAAAACGGAGTCTTCACAAAGTTTCCGGGAACGATGACCAGCCACGCACCCGCTCCATCCCCGAAATGCCACAATATGTCAATCATGTTGTAGCATGGGGGGGTCTGCAAGCAAGATTGCAGGACCCATTCTGTATAAAGTTAAAACGGGTCTTGTGCAGATCCCTAAACCTCGAAGATGTACGTTCATCTATGAATCATGTCCTTTGTAGCTACCCACTGGTTTTACAAGGGGTTATGCTCAATAGAAAGAGTTCAAGCCTCTCAGATCCCCAGATTAACTAGATAATATTTTTTACAAAAACATCTCAGAAATTGTCAAGATTCTTTTTATGATTGACTAAGCGCACAAAACATCTATGTACAACTTATACAACACAATTTTATTTAAGAATGAAGCATTTTTTATTTTAGAAACATGTAGCACAAAAAAATCCAAATAAAATGTTATTTAAATGAAGTTAATCTTTAAAAAAACTTTAATACTATTTAGAATTTTAGTTAACTGTTCAAAACAAAAAGTTTAAGTACAGTAACAACAAAACCTCAGTAATCTTTTATGGTGTGAAAGATTTTGAAACACGGCACAGCGCAAAGCCCAACATCACACTCCCTACAGTAGTACCGTGTTTCTTTGCGGATTTTTTTGGCATGCTCGTCCCTCTTTGAGCAGCAAACTGCACATTTTCTGGCAGGTTTGTCTTTTTTCTTTGTAGCTGGGACAAATTCAGTGAAGTGCCTCTCTGTCAGCCGTAAGGGGTTCGGGCTGGTTGTTGGTCGAAGAGGTCTTGGCATGCAGGCCTCTGCTACATGGTGATGCTCGATCAGCAACTCCGCCAGCTCCAGTCTAAATTGTAGGTTGGTTTTATCACCTCCATTTTTTCGATAGAGGATGAACGCGTTCCAAATTGATTGGTCCAATAGGTGGGCAAATATGGTCAAATAAAATTTCTTACCCCTTTTACTTCTTATGGGATAGTTAGTAATGTGATGGTCTGCACGGTCAACCCTGCCCATTGATAAATCATAGTCAATCGCAGCCAGTGGTTTGACTGTAGTAGCGTGAGCTCTCTGGACTTCCACAAGGTCCGTGTTGTGGACTGTAGACAAGAAGCAGACGTCCTTTTTGTTTTTCCACTTAAGCAAACAAACCTTTCCTTTTTGATATCCTAGGATATCTCCATGTTGCAGCTTTTTTTTCTTTAGCGCATCAGGGACATCTTTCCGGTTCATCTTAAGGGTCCCATAGGTGTCAGTCTGATGGGTCAACAAGATCTCGGCCAGTTGAGGAGAGGTGTAGAAAATACCCGTTGTGAGGCAGTATCCCTTATTGAGTAAGGGTTTAATCAGTGTCATGACTATTTGTGCAGACAATGGCATATTTCTGTATTCTTCGTCCAATACAGTCTCTTTGCCAGTATATATAACACTGGACCATATATAGCCAGATTTTGCTTCACGCAACATATATATATTTATTGCAAATCTCGATCTTTTGGATGGTGGGTATGGTCTACAACCCAGTCGGCCTTTGTACAGAAGCAAACTTTCGTCAATGTAGACATCTCGTTCCGGGGTCAGAATTTCGGAAAAGCGCTTGCTCAAATAGGAATAAATGGGCCAAATTTTTTGGATTTTAGGATTGGGGTGGGCATCTTCTACCGCCTGATTATTTGCAAAATGTACATATCTTTTTAGCAAGATAAAGCGTCTGTGGGACATCACCGATGGAAAAAATGGTGTTGCCAGGGCATTCCTCTTCGACCAGTACCACTCCAGCAGGGGTTTTTGAACCAAGCCTTGCAGCACTAGCAGAGAGATGAATACCTGTATTTCAGCACCTGTTGTTGGTACCCAATCATTGCTTCTTGAAAACTGGCGTGGAGTTATCCCCTGTATGCTCTGTTCTGCATAGCGATTTGTTTCCTCTGTTATTAATTGGACCAAGTGGGAGTCAAAAAACAACTGGAAGTATTCCAGAATTCCAACTTTGCCTGACGCAACGTGTGGTACACCCATAAAGGGAAAACGTGGTGGTGCTGGGCTACAGTTTTGAGCATCCAGTGCCCTATATTGGTGCACATCTTCAAAATTTGGGTCTTCCTGAGACGTATCTTCTTCGTCACTGGAAAATGTATCGCTTCCAGAATCTGTATCCATATCGCTGATGGACGATGTTCCAGCACTCTCAGGTTGGATAATAAAAATTTCAGCTTCTGGTATGTTATTGTGATGGTCACACACTGTGCTGTTGTTCTGCACTGTAACAGAGTTAATAATTTTTTTTTAACTTTTTTATTAGAATTTTACCAGTCACTAATATTTTTAACACTTGTCTCAATGACTACAGACTCTTTCTCTTCTCAATTACACTCTCAAAGGACTTCATATGAAGATGTTGGGTAGAGGTGGCTACTCAGCGAGCACGCTGCAGGAAGTTTTACTTCCTGCAGCCAAGAGTGGGAGATCCCTTGTACAGCAAGAGTCTATCATGGGCTGGAAACACACAGTGACATGATGTAAGAGGGAGAGCAGGAGTATAATAGGGGCTGATGGCTCCTGATGTATGAGATACACCAGAGAGTGTGGGGAGGAGACTGGTCAGATCTCTGGGCTGGTAACACACAGTGACATAATGTGAGGGGGAGAGCAGGAGTATAATAGGGGCTGATGGCTCCTGATTGGAATGGGTACGATATCCCGGCTGTCGGGATGCCGCTGGTCAGGAAACCGACAGCGGCATTCCGACAGCCAGAATCCCGACCCATAGAGAAGAATGGTAAGTATTTTCCTACCCCCTACCCTAACCCTCCCCGGTGCCTTATCCGAACCTTATCCCCCTAGTGCCTAAGCCTAACCTCCCCCTCCCCGCACCCTAAACCTAACAACCCCTCCCCGGTGCCTAAACCTAACCTACCCCCCTAGTGCCTAAACCTAACCTCCCCTTCCTCGCACCAGAATCCTAGCCCTCTCTCCCCAGTGCCTAACCCCGCTACCTAAACTTTAACCTTCCGCTAACACCCCAATACTGTCGGGATTCAGACCGTCGGCATCCCACATGCTGGGATGCCGACTACATCCACTCCCGACTCCCCTACTGGGCAGATACATTTCCCTCATTAGTCTGTACAGATAGAGGAAGGTGTAAAATTAGAGATTGCTGTAGTTACTGAAAAAGAAGAATATGTGACACTGTCCTGTACTTAGTGATTATTACTCACCTGTGCCGATATCTGTAGGGATCTCCTCCTCCTTACACTGCTGATCACCCCTCATATGTGTCTCTTCTCTCTCTAAATCTTCTGCCTTTATATCAGTCACATACGTCTCCACTTTCCCCTCTATATCTTCTGCCTTCATATCAGTCACATACATCTCTTCTCCCTCTATATCTTCTGTCTTCATATCAGTCACATACGTCTCTTCTTCTTCCTCTATATTTTCTGCCTTCATATCAGTCACATACGTCTCTTCTTCTCCCTCTATATCTTCTGCCTTCATATCAGTCACATACGTCTCTTCTTCCTCTATATTTTCTGCCTTCATATCAGTCACATATGTCTCTTCTTCTCCCTCTATATCTTCTGCCTTCATATCAGTCACATACGTCTCTTCTTCTTCCTCTATATTTTCTATCTTAATTGTAGTCAAATATTCACCCTAAAAAAAGCCATAAAAGAACAAAATAACACTTTAGTACGTCAGATTTCATCAATTTAGAATAAGGGGTATATGTAAAAGTCTGTGAGTTTCAGGCAACTGCACGATGTTAATGATTTAGATGCTACCCTAAAAGCAGCAATTCTTTTTACTCAAATAATTTTTATTAGTAGAACAAAAAAATCCAATATACATCAGATAAGACAATAGTAAACAGTAATTTACAATCATCATAATATAAACATTATATTTTTTGAAATTTTATACGAATAAAATAAAGGAAAAAAAAGAGAAGAAAAAAAAATATATATATAATCCAGAAAAAAAATATAAACTAGACAAATTATATAATATAAAAAAAAAAAAAATAGAAATATAGCAAGTATCACATAGAAAAACCAAATAATACAAAACATTACTATAAATTAAAATAGACAAAACAGAACAGTACAATACATACAACCATTAATTGTGGGAAAACATGTGTGGTCTATCATATTAACCTTTTCCATATCGAATTGGGGCAGTGTTAAAGCTAGCCAGTTATGGATGTCGTGTGAGAAGATGATTCAATAAAGGCCAGGGTCGCCATTTTAGCAGTGGGGACGAGGATGATGAAGAATATTTAAATCCAGAGGTTTCCATTTCAAAACTTCTCTGAATTTTGGATATTATTATCGAGAGAGATGGGGGGTCACTTCTCTTCCAATATTGTGCTAGAGCTGCCCTTGTAGCTATCAAAATGTGTCCAACAACATACTTATTATGTGATTGTATTGTAGGAGGAAAATAATGTAGGAGGGCGATTTCTGGAGATTGGGGAAGAGTCTCCATAGTGACCTGAGCTATTAATTGAAATACCTCTGACCATAAGGAAAATATATTAGGACAAGACCAAAAGATATGTATCAGAGTACCGTCTAACCCGCAATTCCACCAACATAATTTAGAGGAGTCTGGCCAGATTCTATGCAACTTGACTGGGGTGTAATATAAGCCGTGAATTAGTTTATAGAGCATTTCAGAATGGTTCAAACATTTGGACATTTTGAAAATGTTCATAAATAGAATAGACCAATCTTCTTCAGTTAGAGATATATTAAGATCTGACTCCCAATTGGATTGTATAGAAAGTTTAGACTCCCCTATCGGAGTCATAAGCGTATTATACCACATAGAAATACCACTCTTATGGCCAGTAGTAGACAATTTAGAAAGTATATAGGGAGGTGGGGTGGGAAGGAGGTGATTTGGGCCAGAGTTAGAAAATACCCAGTGTCTCACCTGCAATAATTTAAAAAAGTCAGTTTTGGGAATACCATATTGATCCTGTAATTGTTGAAAGGATTTAAATTGATGGTTAGTATAAAGATCTCTAACTGTTATAATACCTTTCTCATGCCAGGGTGTTAATACTAGATCCTGGATCAGTCGAGAAAGGGCTAATATAGAAATATGAGACGAGGGAAGAGAAAATTCTCCATGTGTGGAAATCAATTTGTCCCAAACTATAAGGGTATCAGAGACGCTCTTTGGAATAAGGGATTTATGGGGTCTATCAGCAGTTTTAGTCCACATGATGTCCCGTAAGGGGAGAGTTTGAGATACAGAGGTTTCAATAGATACCCATGGCTTAATCGGTAGAGGGGCTAACCAGTCTTTCATCTGATTCAAAAGACAAGCATGTTGGTAGAATTCGAGATTAGGAGCCGCTAGTCCCCCTCTAGATTTGGACCGAAATAGTAGAGTCCTAGCTATACGAGGACGTTTACCCTTCCAAATATACGTAGACAGAACTGCATAGAATTTGTTTAGTAGGTTCAATGGAACTAAATATGGAATGGCTCTAAATAAATACAGAATTTTTGGAAGAAGCATCATTTTTGCAGAAGAGAGACGGCCCATCCAGGAGATTTCATAATTAACCCATGCTTTGGTAAGTGCTGAGAATTGTTCTAACAAAGGCTGATAGTTATATTTAATAACATTTTGAGGATTTAAAGGGATATTGATCCCCAGATATTTAAGAGATGATGTCTGCCAGGCATAAGGGTATTGATTCCGGAGACTATCTAGGGAAGCCTGATCAAGATTGAATGCTAGTGCTTCTGATTTTGAGGTATTTAGTTTATAGTATGAAGATGCAGTATATTCTTGAAGTATATTGTGAAGAGCAGGTAAGGAAATGTCTGGTTTCGTGACAAATAACAGGACGTCATCAGCAAAAAGACATATCCTATGCTGCTTATGGCCAATATTGAAGCCCACAAAGGAGGAGGAGGATCTAATTTTTTCTGCGAGGGGTTCCATAGCTAATGCAAAAATTAAAGGTGAAAGGGGGCATCCCTGTCTAGTCCCGTTAGAGATATTAAAGCCGTTGGACAAAAACCCATTACTGTATACTCTAGCCGAAGGGACAGTGTAGAGATTCAAGATAGCCTTCAAAAACAAACCAGAAAAGAAAAACTTAGCCAGGACCCGAGACATGAAAAGCCAGTGTAGCCTATCGAAGGCTTTTTCCGCGTCTAAGGACAATAAAACCATAGGCACGGAACAAGCTGCTTGGGCTTCCAGAAGGGAAAAAACTCTTCTGGTATTGTCTGGCGCTTGTCTCCCCAAGACAAAGCCCACCTGATCAAAAGAAACTAAATTAGGGAGAATAGGATTCAATCTATTAGCGATTATTTTTGCATATAATTTGATATCTGAATTTAATAGAGCTATTGGGCAAAGTGTCGGGTCCTTGCCAGGCTTCAAAATAGTGATGATTTGGGCTTCTAACATTTCTTTAGGAAATGATTGGGTAGAGACATCGTTGAATAAATTTACTAAAATAGGGGTCAAAATGGTTTGAAAATGCGTATAAAAACTGTTAATGAATCCGTCTGGGCCAGGTGCTTTATCTTTTTTAAGGGATTTAACCGCTCTTAATACTTCGCTATCACTCCAAGGGACACATAAAGCTTCTGCTGCTAAAGGGGAAAGACATGGAAGATTAACAGAATCTAAGAATGAATTTATCACAGATTCCGAGGGCTGAGGTATATGGGTATCTTGAGAAAGGTTATAAAGCTTTTCATAGTATAAGGCGAATTGAGCAATATCTTTAGGATTTGATATTGAGGATCCATTGGGGTTAGAGAGACTTTTAATTCTATTAATAGCGTTTTTCCCTCTAAGCTTGCGGGCTAGGAGTTTATTGGCTCTATTTCCAAGAGAGTAAAACTTCTGATTTAGTTTAGTGATAGCACGCTGAATTTGGGAGAGGTGTAGATTATTTAACTTCTTCCTGGCTTCTAAAGCAGCAATTCTTTAAGAGGTTAAGCCAACCTGGATTTGCTTTTTAAAGGATTGCCGCTGTAAATCTAGCAGAAAATCTCCAACATCTCGTGACTAAATCCAGGATTCTATACATAAATAAAATGCAAATGTCTGATCATATATTTGCAAACGTGTCTATCTCAGTCACATCACGATGCTTCTGCTAGGAGTGGCCCTACCGCTAAACATTGAGAGTCTCTTTATTGGGTCATACACTCATGTGATTTTAACTTGACAGCAAACTTACCAGAAGGTACCCTTAAATTGTCTAATATGACACTTCATAGACCAGCACCCTCTGTCAGCTACTGATTCCATAAAGGCCTTGCAAATATTGATATACATGCTTAAATCCTTTTTTATATATACATCATTGTTTGTGAGGCATATATATCTTCAGTAGCTCTCAGGGAGTACTGTTCTTTGTAGTGCATTTCAGAGAATTGTTGTCGTACCTTATTGAATGTTAGGTCTCAAATTATAAAAAAAAACAAAAAAACAACAACATGAGTGTATGACCAAATATAGGACTCTCATGGTTTAACCTTAGGACCAATTTTAGCAGTCGCTTCATGAAGTGGCTGATCATAGATTTGCAAATGCATGCCACAGAAACTTCATAGAATGCTGCCTTTTGTTACTGGCTTATTGCAGTGTGATGGGGGATTTTTCCTGGTCTAGATAGCACCCCTTAAAAGGGTATACATTCAGGAAGCCGGAGGACGGAATGCCGACCGCCTGCTTCCAGACATTGTTATCCCGACTAGGGACGAATGACAGGCGTCTAAATGTAGACGCCTGTCATTTGACCGACGTCGGGAGACTGGTGCCCGGCATCGCGATCAAGCGAATGCCGTGCGCCGCAGCGGACAGCCATGCGGGGGCGGTTTAGGACTCCTGGGGGGGACTTAGTGTTAGGCACCCCCCCAGGAGGTTAGGGTTAGGCACCCCCCGGGGGGACTTAGGTTTAGGAGGCGGGAAAGGGGGGGGTTAGGTTTAGACACTTAGAGGGGGATTAGGGTTAGGCACAGGGGGGGGGGAAGGTTAGGGTTAGGCACCCTAAAGGAGGGTTAGGGGGTAGATTAGGTTAGTGAATACTTACCTGGGGACGATCGGGATTTCTTCCTCTGTCGGTCAGGCGCTGTCGGGATTTGAACCGCCAGCGAGGGGTCCAGCGGTAATTCATACCGATTCCCTTAAAAGCACCGGTTTAACTCTATAAATTGATTAGGTTTAATAGTCGTTGAGTATGTAGTATATAGGTTTGTTACACTCAACTTTATCACCGTTTCGATAGACTATAATTTGATGGATTATCTTGTATTTTGCATTACATACACCCCAAAACAGTATATCAGTGCATAAGACATATCAGTCTCAGTGGTGAGACAATAAATCCCATCTACCTGATGCTTCTGTGGGACACTGTTCTCCTCTGTACATTCCTGTGAATAAAGAGGACGGGGACATCTCTCTGGGGTATTCCTGTTACTGGCCCCATCTGTAGGAGACACACAGTGACTGATTACACTGTATATATGTGATTATCAGATGATGTGTATATAGGGGGCCCCATAGCTGCTCTCCCCATTACAGTACATGACAGTCTCCTCTTACCCAGTGATGTGAGGGGCCGGTGATTCTCCATCTTCACGTCCTTGTACAGACCCCTGTGTCCTTCTATATACTCCCACTCCTCCATGGAGAAATAGACAGTGACGTCCTCACACCTTATAGGAACCTGACACACACAGTGATACAGTCATCACCCAGACACATCCCCTGGTGTTACTGTATAATGTCCCATTCCCAGCAGTCACCTCTCCAGTCATCACCCAGACACATCCCCTGGTGTTACTGTATAATTCCCCATTCCCAGCAGTCACCTCTCCAGTCATCACCCAGACACATCCCCTGGTGTTACTGTATAATTCCCCATTCCCAGCAGTCACCTCTCCAGTCATCGCCCAGACACATCCCCTGGTGTTACTGTATAATGTCCCATTCCCAGCAGTCCCCTCTCCAGTCATCGCCCAGACACATCCCCCGGTGTTACTGTATAATGTCCCATTCCCAGCAGTCCCCTCTCCAGTCATCACCCAGACACATCCCCCGGTGTTACTGTATAATGCCCCATTCCCAGCAGTCACCTCTCCAGTCATCACCCAGACACATCCCCCGGTGTTACTGTATAATGTCCCATTCCCAGCAGTCACCTCTCCAGTCATCACCCAGACACATCCCCCGGTGTTACTGTATAATGTCCCATTCCCAGCAGTCACCTCTCCAGTCATCACCCAGACACATCCCCTGGTGTTACTGTATAATGTCCCATTCCCAGCAGTCACCTCTCCAGTCATCACCCAGACACATCCCCTGGTGTTACTGTATAATGTCCCATTCCCAGCAGTCACCTCTCCAGTCATCACCCAGACACATCCCCTGGTGTTACTGTACAATGTCCCATTCCCAGCAGTCACCTCTCCAGTCATCACCCAGACACATCCCCTGGTGTTACTGTATAATGTCCCATTCCCAGCAGTCACCTCTCCAGTCATCACCCAGACACATCCCCTGGTGTTACTGTATAATGTCCCATTCCCAGCAGTCACCTCTCCAGTCAGCAGCTGAATGATCTTGTTGGTGAGTTCCAGGATCTTCTGGTCATTGTCTCTCTCATGTATCAGTGAGTGAGGTGGAGGCACCGTGATGGGACTCTGGGTCCTGCTCAGTCCTCCTGACACACGGGGATGGCTGTTTGGTGTCTTCTTCACTATTGTGTAATCCTGTGTATTGACAAGAACACCAACAAAAATAACAGAGTCTACCTTACAATACAACCATTATCCTGTCTATAACACTTTCCTAAATATAGGGAAAAGGAAAGAATATGGCAAAACTGAAACTATATATGAGAGCGGCTCCCTGATGCTCAGTTACAGTTGTGTTTTATTAAAAGTTATTAGTGATCACTGTGACGCTCCCTCACCTCCCCAGTAATGTCCCTGTAGTATTACTATAGATATAAGCTGGACGAGGGGGGGGGTTTTCACGTGCGCTCCTATGTGTGAATGTATGCTGGGAGGGGAAAAAAATATAATAAAATATGCGTATGTATATAGTGGTGGGGTGGGAAGGGACGGGGGGGGGGGGGAAGAGGAAAGGGGGGGTGGGGAAGCGAAATGTGGGGGGGTATGTAGTATCAAGGGATGGCGTGTATTGGTGTGTGTTTTCAGTGTAGGTGTTGTTGGTGTGTAATGAAGAGCCAGACACTTGAGATTGAATCCAACCTGTTTATTGGTGAGGCACAGTGCTCCCCAGGCGGTTCCGTGAATGAGGTTGGGGTTGAGTGGCGGGTTAGGTGGTTTCCTGGTCAGGGAGTCGGTGGGCCCTTTTAGGGGGCTCCTTTCCGTGCGGCCCTTACTTCTGCACGTCCCCTTTGCTGGACCTCTGGTCTCAGTCTTAGAGGACCAGGATATTGATGATGGCTGTGAAAAGTCCCGTATAGTGACAGTAGCGGCGTCCCGCACTGATATTACAGTTACCTACCGGTAGGTTGCAGTCTCTAGTCCATGCACAGTTGTCGTGTACTCCGGTAAAGGTCCGGTGGTTGCTGGCACCCTGCGAGCCCGCAGGGTGTATCGGACGGGCGCTCGTCACTGCTTCGAGATGGGGGATGATGCGGTGGTCCGCGTTTATAACTCTGTGCCACCTTGCCGTGGGGTTGATGATGGGGTACAAGGTGGGGTAGTGCAGTAGTCTTGTGCAGGGGGGTGTTGCCTCCAACGCGTATCGGCCTTAAGCCTTCTTCAAGAAGAAGTATTCGGGGTTAATTGAAGAAGGCTTAAGGCCGAAACGCGTTGGAGGCAACACCCCCCCGCACAAGACTACTGCACTACCCCACCTTGTACCCCATGGCAAGGTGGCACAGAGTTATAAACGCGGACCACCGCATCATCCCCCATCTCGAAGCAGTGACGAGCGCCCGTCCGATACACCCTGCGGGCTCGCAGGGTGCCAGCAACCACCGGACCTTTACCGGAGTACACGACAACTGTGCATGGACTAGAGACTGCAACCTACCGGTAGGTAACTGTAATATCAGTGCGGGACGCCGCTACTGTCACTATACGGGACTTTTCACAGCCATCATCAATATCCTGGTCCTCTAAGACTGAGACCAGAGGTCCAGCAAAGGGGACGTGCAGAAGTAAGGGCCGCACGGAAAGGAGCCCCCTAAAAGGGCCCACCGACTCCCTGACCAGGAAACCACCTAACCCGCCACTCAACCCCAACCTCATTCACGGAACCGCCTGGGGAGCACTGTGCCTCACCAATAAACAGGTTGGATTCAATCTCAAGTGTCTGGCTCTTCATTACACACCAACAACACCTACACTGAAAACACACACCAATACACGCCATCCCTTGATACTACATACCCCGCCACATTTCGCTTCCCCACCCCCCTTCCTCTTCCCCCCCCACCACTATATACATACGCATATTTTATTATATTTTTTTCCCATCCCAGCATACATTCACACATAGGAGCGCACGTGAAAACCCCCCCTCGTCCAGCTTGTAACCAACAGGATCTGGTACTCCTGCTCCACGTGCAGCACCACCATAGCCCCACTTTCTGCCCCAGCCCACCCGATAAATCCCCCCCACCCCTCCTTTTTTTCCCCCCATCCTGCTCCCCATTCCCCCTCCCCCACACATCCTTATAAACATACCCTCTAAGACTTGGAGCGCGGACCTCTCTGTTCATTACTATAGATATAAGTGATGTCTCTGACCCTCCCAGACTCCCTCACCTCCCCAGTCAGGTCCCTGTGTTAGTAATAGAGATAATAGTGATGTCACTGTGACACTCCCAGACTCCCTCACCTCCCCAGTCAGGTCCCTGTGTTAGTAATAGAGATAAGAGTGATGTCACTGTGACACTCCCAGACTCCCTCACCTCCCCAGTCAGGTCCCTGTGTTAGTAAAAGAGATAATAGTGATGTCACTGTGACACTCCCAGACTCCCTCACCTCCCCAGTCAGGTCCCTGTGTTAGTAATAGAGATAAGAGTGATGTCACTGTGACACTCCCAGACTCCCTCACCTCCCCAGTCAGGTCCCTGTGTTAGTAAAAGAGATAATATTGATGTCACTGTGACACTCCCAGACTCCCTCACCTCCCCAGTCAGCAGGTGCATGATCTCCAGGGTGAGATGTAGAATCCTCTCAGTCATGTGCCCCCTCTTCTTGTCCATGCTTAGTGACAGTGATTTATACAGGACACGTCTCCCACACATGTGACACAGACTCCTGGCTCCTTACTACTTGCCTATGAATAAAAAAAAAAAAACAGAGTTGTGGTATAACATACCTTAGATAACTCCTTTTTTTTGAGATCCATAGGGTCCACAGAATCTACCTTGGGGTATGTAGTGGAAACGATCCATTGCACCAAAAAACTTATAGCTTTGCAGCTCCCAGCATGAATCGGTCCTCCTCACTATATACTCTGCCCTCAGCCACAGGCATTCAGTTTGTAAACAAGCCTAACGGCAAGAGATGGATAGTGGAGAAGGAAGTACATTGCACACAAGAAACACTCAACATACGAAGAGGGAATCAGTTATATGAAAACAAAAAAAAAAAAGAACAGATCCTAACTGTGGCCAGGTGCGTCAGGGAGGGTGCTCTGTGGTCCCTATGGACCTGTAGAAAAGGAGTTATCTAAGGTATGTTATACCATAACTCCAATTTTCTTCTTCAGGGTCCATAGGGTCCACAGAATATACCTTGGGGACGTCCTAAAGCAGTTCCTTTAAGAGTGGGGACGCTCCTGCGCAGAGAGGAGAATCCGCCGCCCAAAGGAAGCATCTTGGGAGGTAAAAGTATCAAATGCATAGAATTTGATAAAGGTCTGTGAGGAAGACCAAGTGGCTGCCTTGCACAATGGTTTCTAACCGCCCATGATGATCCCACAAACCGAGTGGAATGTGCTGTCACCTTGTTAGGGACAGGGAGACCAGCTTGTGTATAGACTTGAGAAATAGTCATACGTAGCCAACGAGCCAAAGTCTGTTTGTTTGCTGGCTATCCTCGCTTGTGAAATCCATATATCATAAAAAGCAAATCTGATTTCCAGATGGAGCTGGTACGATCCATGTAGATACGAAGGGCTCGAACCACATCCAAGGAAGCTTCACCTGTAGACAGGTCTGAAGACTGAAAGGCCGGGACTACAATTTCCTCATTTATATGAAACCGGGAAACAACCTTTGGAATGTAACCCGCCTTAGTACGGAGGACTGCTCTATTTTGCTGAAAAATCAAATATGGAGAACAACATGACAGTGCTGCCAAGTCAGAAACTCTGCGAGCTGAAGGAGAAAAAGTACCTTCGCTGTCAGCCATCAAAAGTTCACCGCATCCAAGAGTTCAAAGGGAGGAAATTTCAATGCCCTGAGAACCAAGGATAAATTTCACCGGTGGGAGAAGCGCAGGTTGCAGCCGAAGAACCCCCTGTAAGAATGTTGTAACATCCAGCAGAGGGGCAATCTTTCGTTGGAACCAAACTGTCAAAGCAGAATCTTGGACTCTCAAGGCATCCAGACGGAGACCTAAGTCTAATCCAGCCTGAAGAAAAGCAAATACTCTTGATACCTTGAAAATCTTCGGTTCATGTTTTCTGTGAGAACACCAAAGAAAAAATTAATGCCAAATCCTGTGATAGATGCGGGCTGAAGCAGGCTTCCTTGCCCTCAGCATCGTCTGGATCATCAAAGCAGAAAAACCCCAGACTCAAGAGCCATGCCGTAAAAGCCAGCCGAGGTAAATCCTGCATTAGGCAGGGACCCTGCATTACTAGATCCGGCCATAGAGGCAGTGGACTGTCTATGGACAGACCTGTCAGATCGGAGAACCAATGCCTCCACAGTCAGGCAGGAGTTATTAGTATTATCTGCGACTGTGTCCATTAAGTGTGACAAAACCTGATTCTACCCGGGTAGTTCTGGCGCTGGAGCTCTAGATGTACCGGATTGAACAGGTAGCTGTTTATAACAGTGGCTACACAATCCATCCAGGTTAACATCCTGCTCAGACAGGCCTGCCGAACAAGACACACATGATCTTGGCACTGGCATATCATCCTTCTCACCTTTAGACCTGACAATTGTATAAATGGTATAATGTGTACAGCATAAACGCAATGTGACTCTCTATCACCTTTCAGAGGGATGAGGAGAAACAGTGACAGGTACAACTGACAGTTTGGAACAGCAGTACAATACAGCAGCTAGCATTAAAGTCACATACAATGCATAAATACTCACAATTGCTATTGCAAATGGTACTCTGAATCAAAGAGCCAGCCCCGGAGGGGTAATGATAGTATATAAAGTGCTATATACCAGGCCAAAGGAGAGGTATACAGGGAGACCGACCAACCTCTGAGACCAACAGCTACAGCAGTACACACGCAAATGCGATCTGCGAGCGTCTCACCACGAGGTGGTCAAATATAGCAAACCAGACGCTGAACTCTGTACCAAAAGTTGCGTCTGGGTTGGGGGAGGAGCGCCTTATCTCCCCTAAGCTGCGATTTTGACGGCACGGGTATGCTGTCCTCATAGTAGTAGACTCTTACTGGTGCGCTCTAGTGAGTCTACTACCCGTCCCTGGCGACAGACGATAAGGACACACAAGACCTTCACCCGCAGCTGCTAGGACTGCTGCACACTTACCTGTCACCTCTGTGCCAGACCTGCAGTCCGGACCTCAGCACAGGCGCTAGCTAAGCCACGCTGAGGCCTGCCCAGAACCTCAGGGCATATAGCGATACTGGCGTTTTTGGCCCTGGCGGAAGTAGTTGGAGTTGCAGTACCTGCGTCTTTACCGGCGCCTGGTACTGCTAAACTCGGTAGTCATAAACTAAGTAAATCATAAAAGGCCTAGGCAGTCCCGCTGTTATAACAGGTGCGTCTGGATACTTGCCGTGCACCAAACAAAAAAAACTGAATGCCTGTGGCTGGGGGCGGGGTATATAGGGAGGAGGACCAGTGCATGCTGGGAGCTGCAAAGCTAGAAGCTGTTTGATGCAATGGATCGTTTCCACTACATACCCCAAGGTAGATTCTGTGGACCCTATGGACCCTGAAGAAGAAATAACAATTATAGTAAATATCACAGATTACACATGTTATGTAGTCAGACATGAAACATTGAGTGACCATTGAGTCCTCCTATTTCCCCGAGCTACAGAGTCCTGGTCAGTGTTCCTCTGACATGGCTTCGTAGGAGTCCTCAGAGACCATCACACAATGCTGCATTGCTTTAAGTAACACCACCACTACACTTGATCAGGAGTCTAGAACCTATTCCACATATGGGGAACGGGGTGGTTTTAACACAATACAGAATTGATGTGGTGGTAATAAGTGTGGGGAGACACCATACAGAACAAAAAGTGCTGTGTATGGGTCCGATAGCGGCCGATGTTACCGATTGTTAAATACACTTCCTGGAGATGACGTATATGTTGTTAAGGGAAAGTGAACATCTATGTCAGGCTGGTGGGCATCTAAATACATACGTGCGAACGGCAAGACATAGTGGGAGTGCTAATGTCTTGCTTACGATCGCGGGATTTGCATACTTCGGATGTGTACAGCTGCGAGCGCATAGAGCTTTGAGACCGGGTCTGAGTCAAGCCCTCAGTACACAAAATAAAGACATAGGGAATGTGACTTAGTACAGAAAAGGAGGAGGCTCAGTTCAAAACATACATGGGTGAGAGGATCATTACAAAACATACAGGCTTGGGGGAGGAGGCTCAGTACACTACATACAGACATGGGCAGAGGAAGCTCAGTACTGAAAATACAAACATGCTTGGAGGAGGGTCAGTGTACAGAACATACAGACATGGGGGAGGAGTCTCAGTACAGAACATACAGACATGGGGGAGGAGTCTCAGTACAGATCAGCCAGACATGGAGGAGGAGTCTCAGTACAGAACATACAGACATGGAGGAGGAGTCTCAGTACAGATCAGCCAGACATGGAGGAGGAGTCTCAGTACAGAACATACAGACATGGAGGAGGAGTCTCAGTACAGAACATACAGACATGGGGGAGGAGTCTCAGTACAGAACAAACAGACATGGAGGAGGAGTCTCCGTACAGAACATACCGACATGGAGGAGGAGTCTCCGTACAGAACATACCGACATGGAGGAGGAGTCTCCGTACAGAACATACCGACATGGAGGAGGAGTCTCCGTACAGAACATACCGACATGGAGGAGGAGTCTCCGTACAGAACATACCGACATGGAGGAGGAGTCTCAGCACAGAACATACCGACATGGAGGAGGAGTCTCAGCACAGAACATACCGACATGGAGGAGGAGTCTCAGCACAGAACATACCGACATGGAGGAGGAGTCTCAGCACAGAACATACCGACATGGAGGAGGAGTCTCAGCACAGAACATACCGACATGGAGGAGGAGTCTCAGCACAGGACATACCGACATGGAGGAGGAGTCTCAGCACAGGACATACCGACATGGAGGAGGAGTCTCAGCACAGGACATACCGACATGGAGGAGGAGTCTCAGCACAGGACATACCGACATGGAGGAGGAGTCTCAGCACAGGACATACCGACATGGAGGAGGAGTCTCAGCACAGGACATACCGACATGGAGGAGGAGTCTCAGCACAGGACATACCGACATGGAGGAGGAGTCTCAGCACAGGACATACCGACATGGAGGAGGAGTCTCAGCACAGGACATACCGACATGGAGGAGGAGTCTCAGCACAGGACATACCGACATGGAGGAGGAGTCTCAGCACAGGACATACCGACATGGAGGAGGAGTCTCAGCACAGGACATACCGACATGGAGGAGGAGTCTCAGTACAGGACATACCGACATGGAGGAGGAGTCTCAGTACAGGACATACCGACATGGAGGAGGAGTCTCAGTACAGGACATACCGACATGGAGGAGGAGTCTCAGTACAGGACATACCGACATGGAGGAGGAGTCTCAGTACAGAACATACCGACATGGAGGAGGAGTCTCAGTACAGAACATACCGACATGGAGGAGTCTCAGTACAGAACATACAGACATGGAGGAGGAGTCTCAGTACAGAACATACAGACATGGGGGAGGAGTCTCAGTGCAGAACATACAGACATGGAGGAGGAGTCTCAGTACAGAACATACAGACATGGAGGAGGAGTCTCAGTACAGAACATACCGACATGGAGGAGGAGTCTCAGTACAGAACATACCGACATGGAGGAGGAGTCTCAGTACAGAACATACCGACATGGAGGAGGAGTCTCAGTACAGAACATACCGACATGGAGGAGGAGTCTCAGTACAGAACATACCGACATGGAGGAGGAGTCTCAGTACAGAACATACAGACATGGCGGAGGAGGCTCATTAGAGAACATACAGACATGGAGGAGGAGGCTCATTAGAGAACATACAGACATGGAGGAGGAGGCTCATTAGAGAACATACAGACATGGAGGTGTGTGATATTAGTGTGACCTGTGTATAGTGATCAGTGTGAATCAGGTGTGTGATATTGGTGTCCTCTGTATAGTGATCAGTGTGTATCAGTGGTGCAATATCACACACCTGATACACACTGATCTCATACACCTGATACACACTGATCACTATACACAGGTCACACTAATATCACACACTGATCACTATACACAGGTCACACCGATATCACACACCTGATACACACTGATCACTATACACAGGTCACACTAATATCACACACTGATCACTATACACAGGTCACACCGATATCACACACCTGATACACAATGATAACTATACACAGGTCACATTGATATTACACACCTGATACAGACTGATCTCTATACACAGGTCACACTGAAATGACACTGATCACTATACACAGGTCACACTGAAATCATATAGGTCAGGAATTATTCTGAGAAATTAATTTACCGAGCAATGAGCAGAAGATCTGGCAGAGGCAAATGTCTGGTCACTAACACTAACTGCACAATAGATTTCTTACATTCATCATATTTCTAACATAACTTATATAGCGATGCTGTAACTACTTCCTGTGGGCCATCTATGGAAAAGGTTACTGTATATATTCTAAACATATTATGTCAATTTTGTATCTCTTTGATTTTAAAGCCAGAATACGGGACCACTCATCATAGCTGTTATCTACGAAAATGAAGACACTATATGTACATCAGCATCAGGCGCCTTTAGCTTATGGACGAGTGTTTGCTGGATGGCTGCGTAATAATAATCAAAACACAGCAAAGTTTTCAGTGTGTCCTAAATGTTGACAATAGAAAATAGAGAAGCTACCTACAGTCGCACCATAGAAACTTGTATCAATCCTATGACAGGTGCAGTATTCTCTGGCTGACTACGGACGCCTATACCTGTAACCGTACATCTGTGTAAGCTCTCGCACACACTATACTCCCATAACACGCTCATTAAGCGGACCATACCACTAGACAGCGCCTAGTAACCACATTTCTGATACTGTGCCATTGTGCATTCTGTGTAACATATACGCCTCAGGAGTCAATAGGATTTTGCACATATGCGCAGTTGGGCAAAACATAAAATCGCTGAACTATGTGAACATCGGTATTGCATGCGGCTCTGTATCAGGGCCTATTCCTCTACGCTGATTGCATCACAGGCAGTAATAACATTTGTTTATTGTATGAGCATTTATAGCTACATGTCACACGTTTATTATTAACGCAAGTCGCATAGTGACAACAAACTCCCCCCCCTCCCCCCCCCCCCTTTCAGCACTCAGGTAACACTCAGATCACTGTGGGGTCTTTCACCATCTTTCAGATGTCCGGGCTGCACTAACGTCTATGCTGTGAGACGCAGTGTCTTATCAAATTCTTCCAATTGCAAGACTCTGAATGAACTGCGCGGTGGGAAGGGTCTAAGACTGGAATGTTCCCATCATAAAGCTCTATGGTATAGGAATGTGCATGAGACTTTAAAGCATCATAGATGCCTATTACAACATATGCAGTATTTTAGTGATATAGTGTATTGTATATGGTAATACAGATCAGTTATAACATTGCTATATATATATATATATATATATATATATATATAATGCATTACAGTATATGTGACTTATGATACAATGTAGAGGATAATAGAGATCAGAGATTACATTGCAATGTGTGTATAGTTTGCAGCCTAATGTACACTAGTAATAGATAAAGCATAATAGATGCCTAGCAGTGATACTATTAGACTATAATACAATATATATCACAGTTATTAATACATTACCTTCTCCAGCACAGCAAATTTCCCACATTG
Organism: Taudactylus pleione; assembly: GCA_031769625.1. NCBI lineage: Eukaryota > Metazoa > Chordata > Amphibia > Anura > Myobatrachidae > Taudactylus > Taudactylus pleione. The sequence goes on from JAUIMM010002674.1 coordinate 154,180, forward strand.
TGAGTGCCCCGGAAGTATTTCCAAAGCCTTTACTTCCTGCATCCAAGCCTCGTTTCCATGTGTAATCCCGCCTCCTAACTGTGACTTCCTGCATTCAAGCCTCGTTTCCATGTGTAATCCCGCCTCCTAACTGTGACTTCCTGCATTCAAGCCTCGTTTCCATGTGTAATCCCGCCTCCTAACTGTGACTTCCTGCATTCAAGCCTCGTTTCCATGTGTAATCCCGCCTCCTAACTGTGACTTCCTGCATTCAAGCCTCGTTTCCACTTGTGTGCTGCCTGTGACCTCTCGCTATCAATATCTTGCTAATGCTGCCTGGACCCTGATTCTGTCTCACACAGCACCTTCCATGCAATGCTTGTACATTACATACATAGATACACACATGCATTGTACATTACACAGATCAGATACACACATGCATGCACATTACATACATAGATACACACATGCATGCACATTACATACTTAGATTCACACATGCATTGTACATTACACAGATCAGATACACACATGCATTGTACATTACACAGATCAGATACACACATGCATTGTACATTACACAGATCAGATACACACATGCATGCACATTACATACATAGATACACACATGCACTGTACATTACATACATAGATACACACATGCATTGTACATTACAAACATACACAGATGCATGCATATAAATTACACATGCATTGTATATTACATACATAGATACATGCATGTGCATTACATAAATATATACACCTGCATTGTACATTACATAGATACATACATTCATTGTAAATTTCATACACACATGTACATTATATACATAGATACATACATGCTTTGTACATTACATAGATACACACATGCTTTGTACATAACACACATAGATACACACATGCTTTGTACATGCAGTTTGTTGTCTCTCGGGAAGAGAGATGGGTAGGACACAAGGATAAGCGAATAAGAGAGACAGGCAAAGAAATGTGTAATATAGATATACAAATAAGTACAAAATATATATCTATACTGTGTACAATAGTAGTCCTGCCACAAGTAAGAGTGGTTATACAAAGAGAAGCCGCTCACCCACAGAGAGAATTGACAGTTCTCACATTCATAACACGCAATATGAATGTAGTTATGTGATAACTCCAATGAGTGGGACAGGAAACATTTTATATAAATATTTAATATATGTAAAATATACATAAATATAAAAATACAAAAAAAATTTGAATAAAAAAAAATATGGAATATAAAATATTAATAAAAATGAAATAGTTTGTATCCAAGGTTTAACTGTATAATTCTAGCAGATAAATGTTTAGAAATCCAAAGCTGAGCCAACAAGCAGATTACTCTGTAAAGGATTGATATAAAGTCACAATCGATTGCTCACCGCTGTAAATATATCTGATATTTAAAAAAAATAAATAGTGCTCATATAAAATCTAAAAAACCATATTAGCTAAAATAAACCAGCAGCAGGCTGCAGATGATAAAAGCAAATGGGTGAGAGTATCTCTCAGAGCTCAGTGAGACTCTGACAGCTGTGAGAACCGGTATATGCTGATGTCAATAGCCACAATGAGTATGTACATCACAGTGTCTTCAGGATAGTTGGTAATACCAGCCATGGAGAGGGCACTGATAAATGTTGGCTACTCACTTGAGATGGCCATCATTTGATGGTGGGTTTCTGAGGTCCATCCCTTCTTTGAAAGTACTGAAAATTTTATTTTATTATGATTATTATTATAACCAGTTATTTATATAGAACACATATATTCCGCAGCACTTTATAGAGAATATTTGGCCATTCACATCAGTCCCTGCCCCAGTGGAGCTTACACTCTATATTCCCTACCACATGCTCACACACATACACACTAGGGTTAATTTTCGTTGGGAGCTAATTTACCTACCAGTATATTTTTTGGAGTGTGGGAGGAAACCGGAGCACCCGGAGGAAACCCATGTAAGCACAGGGAGAATATACAGAGCCTCCCCTGTCATGCTCCTGAGATTTGATATAAAAATGATTACTATAATACAAAGAAGATAATTGTTACTTATAAACAATTTATTTGTTTATTTTAATCATTTTTATAGTTACACTCACCTGCTTTGTGGAATTCCCTGGGACTGCAGGGAGAGGAGAGATGAGGCAGCAACAGCTCAGCCTTCTTTCTGTATAGTTAGACACTGCTTGCAAAGCTGGGGGCGGGGCCACACCACAGGCAGTAAGCTGTGCAGAAAGATTGCTAAAAGAGGCATGCCTCTGAGTATTATTGGACACTGAAGCTTAGTGTAGTGAGGGGAGTTACAGTGAGTAGGGGGTGAGACAGGCTCCCAGCACTCAGACCCATCTCCATGTGTGCCTCCCCAGCCATTGACCTCACTGCACGTCACTGGTATTTACCTGTTTTAGGAAAACTGTCTAATGAACATTGGATGAGCTACTCAGCCTATTGGGGTGATTGAGACATGAAAATGAATATCACTGCCATGCACAGACTGTGTAAATGATCACCTGGCATGTGTTAAATACATCCTTTAACTTACAACTGGTTTTAAAAGTGTGATTATATTAGCATTCCTATTCAATAGGGTGAATCTGGTTATTTTCACTACGCGATTCAACAGACAGAAACTGAGCTGTGTTGAAATCTGATATATAGGCACTTAAGGTGCCTACACACTAGATGACTCGCAAACCATGCAATGTCATCAACGATTTCCCGTGATCTCGCCGGCACTCCCGGACATTTGATATTGTGCTTTAAACTGTGCAATCTGACCAAAAACCTATTGTGCGTTTCCAGTGCATCGGTAACTAGATTTCCAGATCTTACTCCGTGTATGTAAGATCTGAGGATACGACCAACAACCGCGCATCGGGATAGTTATCGTTCATGGACACTACACAATTTGTCGTTCTGATGCCTCGGAATCGGCCAAATCGTGCAAAAACTCGTCTAGTGTGTAGGCACCTTTAGTGTACATGCACAATATATTGGGCTGATTAAAAACAGCAGAATCTATTTTACAGCAGCTTTTAACAAATGTACACATTCCACGGCATAGCAGTAATAATGTATTAGATTAAATGAGCACAATTACATATATTTTAGGATGAATAAATGCAGCAATTTATAATATACACCAATTGATTACTGCAATTGTTACAACCACTTACAGTATATTACTAAGCAATGTAATCAAATTTGGCTGAATAGACACAGCAACATTTATATTCAGGACCACAAGTACAGAGTATTGAAACGTTTGTGTCTGATGCCGAGGTTCCAAAACACGTCCCTCAAGGCTCCCTTATGGTGCGTACATACGGTACGATTTAAATGAACGACAATGACATCATTCATCGTTAAATCATTCATATCGTTTATTTTTATGCTGCCAACGATCTACCAACAACCAACGATGCGCATTCCCGCATGGACGATAACGATATCATTAATCGTCCATGCATGCAGTCCAACGTGGATGATATCTATCAGTGCCTGCAGGAGGGAATGGTCGTTGGTCGTGGGTGATATTGTCGGTGTGTGGATGAATGATATCATTCAACCAACACGCCGGAAATTTCAAGGGAGATCGTTCGATGAACAGATTGTCCCGTGTGTACGCAGCTTAACAGTTCAGGTTTTAGAGATGTCCATGGTTGACCACAGGTGACTTAGGGGGTCATTCAGACCCACTCGCGAGCGGCAGTACGCTCGCAAGTGGGTCGATGTTCCCCACTGCGCATGCACACGACGGAGGGAGCTCCGTCGTGCACATGCGCGAGACCCGACGAGCGAAGGACTTTCCTTTGCTCGGAGTGTCTCATCAAAGGGGGCGTACTGTCGATGGTGACTGACAGCACGCCCCCTTTGGTGGGCGTGCCTGCCAGACGGAGGCGTTCCCAAGGGAACGCCTACCGTCTGAAGCCGGCCCCACTGACATCACTAGTGATGTCAGTGGGAGTGATTTTGGCTCTGATAGAGCCAAAATCACTCCTGGCCTTGCGGTTGAGAAACTCAACCGCAGGCTTTTACTCGCAGTTCCGATGGTCGCGATGGTCAAGACCATCGCGACCATCATTTTGCACGCTCGTATATCCAGGAGGATGCTCCATATTAATGGAGGTGGGCCCTGATTCAGAGCGAGCGCTCTGGTCAGAGCGTCCGGCTCTGAATCAGGGCCTTAATTAGTACATCAGTCAATTTGATTTAACCTATTGGGGAGCCTTGAGGACCGCGTTTGGGAACCTCTGGTCTAATATGATCCTGCAACAATTGTATCGATATTTGAATGTGGATGGGGAAATAGCTACTAAATATAAAAATGTTTCTCTGGGCTGTGTGGCAGACTAATACCCCTTTCAGTCATAAGACCCAGGAAAGTCCCAGGTCTGAGACCCTCATTCACACTACACCAAAACCTAGGAAATTCCACGTTTGGATATGTTCACACCGAACCCGGGTCGGCCCTGGAAGTTGGTGTGGATTTAAAAGGGAACACTTGTTTTTTGTTCACAGTAATGACATAATATAAAAAATGAGCCACAACATTGGCTTGTTTCCTTTTTTTTTTTTTTTATTGAAAACCAATAAATATTTACATTACAATATAAAAAAATTATAAATTTATAAAGTTTTAGTCTCTACAAAGACAAAATGTTCACATAAAAGAGTACACACTTAAATTTGATTGCACCACAGTCGTGGTGTGGTTGCCTGCAGTTGATGTGATCTGCAGGTGCACGGAACAGCCAATGAGAACGTTTTCTTAAAACCTAAAGCTTACCCAGGTTCCACCTGGGAAATACCCTTGTACAGAACATGGTCAAGGACCCAGGACCTCAACCCAGGTTGTTTCTGTTCACACATAGCAATAATCCGGGTTGATACGCACTCACGGCCAAAAACCTGGGTTTTTGCTGTATGTCTGAAAGGGATATAACTGCTACAGTCGATATTATTTCTGACTGCAGATTTGTGCTCTGAGTAAAACATACACAATTAGAGGACATTGTTGAACATTTAAGAATAGAGACAGCGCACAGCCTTGTTTTTAATGTTTCTTTATTTACATCATTTTTTTTTTCTTATCATGCTATATCTTGATACTATCCATTTGGTTTTATATTTCGCTTTATATGACCTTATTTAAGGGCCTACAGGGCCTGATTCATTATAGATCGCTATCGCGGCTGAGATTATGTATGCAAAAATATGCTAATGACTGTTATCGCAATGTCGTCGCACAGCCAGCATACAGATGCCTGCTACCGCTATCTCACATGCGTAATACCTTGCAGTCCTGCGTATACAGGCATGCCTACATTTTTCCAACCATTCCCCTGTTACCATCCCCAAACGCTGACCTGGTGTCACTTACTCTGTGATGGCTTTTTATCTGCATAGGCAATCGCAGGGTGATCACAATGCTAACTCACGCACACGCACTGCAGTGAATACACATGCACAGTACGCACCATTGGCTGATCTGCGTATGATTGCCATCCCTGCTGAATCAGGAAAAGGCTAATAACAGACTGCGCACTCACCCTGGTATCAGCTGGATATTGGGTCTGCTGCTATGGGTTAGGAGATCCTCGGCCCCTATAAGTTAACAAATAAAAAGAAAAAAATGGAAGTGAATGCCAGCGCATAACCAACAGTGGGTCTCTTTCAGACCCGCTCGCAAGCGGGTCGATGTTGCCCAAATGCACATGCGCACGACGGAGGCGCCTCCGTCGTGCGCATGCGCGAGACCCGAATAACGACGGGGTAGCCGTCGTTATGGGTCTCGTCGATGGTGAGTGACAGCACGCCCCCTTTGGTGGGCGTGCCGGGGGCGTGGCTGCCCAGATGGAGGCATTCCCATGGGAACGCCTACCGTCTGGGTCCGGCCCCACTGACATCACTAGTGATGTCAGTGGGAGTGATTTTGGCTCTGATAGAGCCAAAAGCACTCCAGGGCTTGCGGCAGACGAGACCCTACCGCAAGGGTCTCGTCGCAAGCCCGATGGTTGCGATGGTCTTGACCATCGCGACCATCATCATGGATGCTCGCATAAGCTGTGGGTGGTAACCCACAGCTATGCGAGCATCCACGAGGCCGCTTCGCAAAAAAAAAAAAAAACACGTCCTGATTCAGAGCGGGCGCTCGTTCAGAGCGTCCGGCTCTGAATCAGGCCCAGTATGAGATGGTAACAGAAAGATAATATCAAATGGTGACAGTGGGATAATATAAATAAATAATAGTAGGAGGATCATTTAAATATGATAAATAATTAGTGGATTTATTAACAGGCAGGGAGTTTAAAAACATGCAGTAAGATGTTCATAAATTGTTCATCAATACACACAAAATTACAATAAGTTTTAAAAGAATGGTATACCATAAGAAAAAGTTAAAAATAAGGAAAAAAATGAAGGAAAGTGAGAGAAAAAAAAATGGGAAAAAAACTTCTGGAAAAAATCAATATAAAATGCAATGGCAAGGTGCAAAAATGTTTGGTATAAATCCAAAAAATATACAAGAAGGTATAATCCAAAAATAAGAAGAGTCTCTAGTGTAGTGGATAATCCTTTATTACCTCCCAATGAGGTAATAAAGAGTATACCTTTCAAATCCATAGGGGAAAAGAGAAGGGTTTTGCTGGCAAAAAGGGGAAGGGTGCTTGTTGTCTGGGTGCCAAGAAGACACTAAACCCCTCCAACGCGTTTCTCCTATTCAGAGGCTTCATCAGGGCAATAGGAAAAGCACGTTCCTCTCTAATCGTCCTTTTTAAACATTTGTTACCATCTCATACTGTAGGTAATGTTATGCGCTTCAATTCACTACCAGTTTTTTCCATGCTGAATCAGGCCCACAATTCAATATAATATTGAGAATAGAGCTATAATTGGTACTCTCATTATTATATAAGGGAAGAGGATACCTTTTTTTAATGTATATCTAATAAAGATTGTGCTTTTCGATTTGGAACTGTTAGTAAGGACTAGAGTGCACCTAAAGTGAAACTGATTTTTTTTTTCTGTATTATCTTTGGTATGCATGTTTATCTTTGGTATGCAAGTTTAAATCAGTGGGTTACACCTACATCACTCCTATAGAGAAAATATTTGTCCTATAGGGAAAGTATAATATGTAATATTATTCTTTTTGTTATTGCCACCTGTATAATAACTTGGGGCAGGATTGTCATTTTCCAATTAAATTATTTAATTTAATAAAGGTTGATTTATTGATGAAAAATTAACTAAATCAATTAACATTGATGTTGTGTTTCTGGGGCTAAATCACACATTTACTAATACTGAAAAAAAAAACTTGTCTATAAGTAAATGTGTAATTTAGCTCCAGTAACACAATATGGATGTTGATCAATTTAAATCTATTATAAATCAATGCTAATCAACTATTAGTAAATATACCCCCTAATATCACATTTATTTGCACCACTTTTTTCCTATGCTTTCCTTTTCTGTGTACTAAGGTTGCTAGGCAACTACTTTTCATCATGGTTTCTACAGCCCAGCAGTTTCTAGTAAATCTTGTTGACCCATCAGACTGACACCTATGGGACCCTTAGGATGAGCAGGAAAGATGTCCCCGATGAGCTAAACCAAAAGAAAACTGGAACATGGAGAAATTCCTGGATTTTAAAGAAGAAAAGTTTTTTGCTGAAGTGGAAAAACAAAAATGATGTCTGCATCTTGTCTACAGTCCACAACATGGACCTTGTGGAAGTCCAGAGAGCTTGCGCTACTACAGTCAAACCACTGGCTGCGATTGACTATAATTTGTCAATGGGCAGGGTTGACCATGCAGACCATCACATTACTAACTATCCCATAAGAAGTAAAAGGGGTAAGACATTTTATGTAAAAATATTTACCCACCCATTGGACCAATCAGTTTGGATCCTCTAAAAAAATGGAGGTGATGAAACCACCCTACAATTTAGACTGGAGCTGGCGGAGTTGCTGATCGAGCATCACCATGTAGCAGTGGCCTGCATGCCAAGACCTCTTCAACCCACAACCAGCCCGAACCTCTTATGGCTGACAGAGAGGCACTTCACGGAATTTGTCCCCGCTACAAAGAAAAAAGAGACAATCCGGCCAGAAAATGTGCAGTTTGCTGCTCAAAGAGAGATGAGCACGCCCAAAAAATCCACAAAGAAACACGGTACTACAGTAGAGAGTCTGATGTTGGGTTTTTGCTCTGTGGGATGTTTCAAAAGCTTTCACACCAAGAAAGATTACTGAGGTTTTGTTGGAACAAGCTCTCTAATTGTGAGTATGAGTAAGAGACAGCTTTTTAGATATAGAACCCATCCACAATGGTACCAGACAGCGCTGGCCACTATCTCACTTGTTTTTTTATCTTTGTTGTTATGGTGTCTCCATAGAACTTCACATGGTGAGCAAATTACTGTATCCCGTACAGAGGGCTGCAAACAACGATGAAACAAGATCTCTGCAATGTCATATCCTGTTTTGGTATAAATCTGCACCATGCTTTAAATACTGACATAAAGGGCTCATGTGTAAATGTCATTACCCAGAATTCTCTTCCCTTCTTGGAATGGCTTATTCCACAGAACTAGAGGAAACCCAAACATGACAGACAGCACTTTATGTAGGGTCTATGGGTTTATATGTGCTCTGTATACCGTGAGGTCAGATTAGCCTAGAAAATGCAGAAAGTTTATAGCAGCATGGGTTGTGGATCACACAATAAAGGGACAATAGCGAAGGTACAACAATTAACAAAGCACACAATGCAACATGTACACAGCAACATAAATATATACAGAATATTAATCTATATACTCAAGAAACACCTTTTAGCATCACAAAAAATTTTTTGAGAAAAAGATTTATTATATTTTCCACGAGTACATAATATAAGGTATAACTGTGGACATATAAAAAATAAGCCCATACAAATTTTCATAAAACCAAAAATACAGATAATATTAATATTGGATGAATATACCTGCACTTAGAAAGGCAGGTAATACCCGGCAATTATTATAAAGGTTGGGGAAGAGCAGTGTAACAAGAAAAGGGAGAAGATCCACAATAGGCAGGAAAAGGGAAATGTTAGTGGGGGAGACTGGCAAGGAGGGGGGTAAAGAAGGGAAGGTTGGCAAATACAGCATCCATCAAGAAGCTAGTCAAGTTCAAAAGTGTGTCTCATGGTAAGCTAGCCAAGGGTACCAGATCTCAGAAGTTGTAGTAGGGCTTTCATGAATTTGGAAAAGGGATTTGCCCTCCAGCAAACTGCAGCAAAATCAACAAAAAATACTTAAATCCTACATGATAATAGAGATTCAGAGGTATTAGTTACATATATTTGCAAATATATGAATAAGCGCCAGGCCATCGTCAAGGCTCCTCTATACTGGCGTAATTTAGCTCCAGTAACACAATATGGATGTTGATCAATTTAAATCCATTATAAATCAATGCTAATCAACTATTAGTAAATATACCCCCTAATATCACATTTATTTGCGCCACTTTTTTCCTATGCTTTCCTTTTCTGTGTACTAAGGTTGCTAGGCAACTACTTTTCATCATGGTTTCTACAGCCCAGCAGTTTCTAGTAAATCTTGTTGACCCATCAGACCGACACCTATGGGACTCTTAGGATAAGCAGGAAAGATGTCCCCGATGAGTTAAACTAAAAGTAAACTGGAACATGGAGAAATTCATGGATTTCAAAGAAGAAAAGTTTTTTGTTGAAGTGGAAAAACAAAAATGATGTCTGCGTCTTGTCTACAGTCCACAACACGGACCTTGTGGAAGTCCAGAGAGCTCGCGCTACTACAGTCAAACCACTGGCTGCGATTGACTATAATTTGACAATGGGCAGGGTTGACCATGCAGACCATCACATTACTAGCTATCCCATAAGAAGTAAAAGGGGTAAGACATTTTATGTAAAAATATTTACCCACCCATTGGACCAATCAGTTTGGATCCTCTAAAAAAATGGAGGTGATAAAACCACCCTACAATTTAGACTGGAGCTGGCGGAGTTGCTGATCGAGCATCACCATGTAGTAGGGGCCTGCATGCCAAGACCTCTTCAACCCACAACCAGCCCAAACCTCTTATGGCTAACAGTGAGGCACTTCACGGAATTTGTCCCCACTACAAAGAAAAAAGAGACAATCCGGCCAGAAAATGTGCAGTTTGCTGCTCAAAGAGGGACGAGCACGCCCAAAAAATCCACAAAGAAACACGGTACTACAGTAGAGAGTCTGATGTTGGGTTTTTGCTCTGTGGGATGTTTCAATAGCTTTCACACCAAGAAAGATTACTGAGGTTTTGTTGGAACAAGCTCTCTAATTGTGAGTATGAGTAAGAGACAGCTTTTTAGATATAGAACCCATCCACAATGGTACCAGACAGCACTGGCCACTATCTCACTTGTTTTTTTATCTTTGTTGTTATGGTGTCTATATAGAACTTCACATGGTGAGCAAATTACTGTATCCCGCACAGAGGGCTGCAAACAACGATGAAACAAGATCTCTGCAATGTCATATCCTGTTTTGGTATAAATCTGCAGCATGCTTTAAATACTGACATAAAGGGCTCATGTGTAAATGTCATTACCCAGAATTCTCTTCCCTTCTTGGAATGGCTTATTCTACAGAATTAGAGGAAACCCAAACATGACAGACAGCACTTTATGTAGGGTCTTTGTGTTTATATGTGCTCTGTATACCGTGAGGTCAGATTAGCCTACAAAAGGCAGAAAGTTTATAGCAGAATGGTTTCCCAGCACACTGTGGGTTGTGGATCACACAATAAAGGGACAATAGCAAAGGTACAACAATTAACACAGCACACAATGCAACATGTACACAGCAACATAAATATATACAGAATATTAATCTATGTACTCAAGAAACACCTTTTAGCATCACGATAATTTATTATATTTTCCACGAGTACATAATATAAGGTATAACTGTGGACATATAAAAAATAAGCCCATACAAATTTGCATAAAACCAAAAATACAGATAATATTAATATTGGATGAATAATAATATACCTCTGCTTAGAAAGGCAGGTAATACCCGGCAATTTTTATAAAGGTTGGGGAAGAGCAGCGTAACAAGAAAAGGGAGAAGATCCACAATAGGCAGGAAAAGGGAAATGTTAGTGGGGGAGACTGGCAAGGAGGGGGGTAAAGAAGGGAAGGTTGGCAAATAGAGCATCCATCAAGAAGCTAGTCAAGTTCAAAAGTGTGTCTCATGGTAAGCTAGCCAAGGGTACCAGATCTCAGAAGTTGTAGTAGGGCTTTCATGAATTTGGAAAAGGGATTTGCCCTCCAGCAAACTGCAGCAAAATCAACAAAAAATACTTAAATCCTACATGATAATAGAGATTCAGAGGTATTAGTTACATATATTTGCAAATATATGAATAAGCGCCAGGCCATCGTCAAGGCTCCTCTATACTGGCGTAATTTAGCTCCAGTAACACAATATGGATGTTGATCAATTTAAATCCATTATAAATCAATGCTAATCAACTATTAGTAAATATACCCCCTAATATCACATTTATTTGCGCCACTTTTTTCCTATGCTTTCCTTTTCTGTGTACTAAGGTTGCTAGGCAACTACTTTTCATCATGGTTTCTACAGCCCAGCAGTTTCTAGTAAATCTTGTTGACCCATCAGACCGACACCTATGGGACTCTTAGGATAAGCAGGAAAGATGTCCCCGATGAGTTAAACTAAAAGTAAACTGGAACATGGAGAAATTCATGGATTTCAAAGAAGAAAAGTTTTTTGTTGAAGTGGAAAAACAAAAATGATGTCTGCGTCTTGTCTACAGTCCACAACACGGACCTTGTGGAAGTCCAGAGAGCTCGCGCTACTACAGTCAAACCACTGGCTGCGATTGACTATAATTTGACAATGGGCAGGGTTGACCATGCAGACCATCACATTACTAGCTATCCCATAAGAAGTAAAAGGGGTAAGACATTTTATGTAAAAATATTTACCCACCCATTGGACCAATCAGTTTGGATCCTCTAAAAAAATGGAGGTGATAAAACCACCCTACAATTTAGACTGGAGCTGGCGGAGTTGCTGATCGAGCATCACCATGTAGTAGGGGCCTGCATGCCAAGACCTCTTCAACCCACAACCAGCCCAAACCTCTTATGGCTAACAGTGAGGCACTTCACGGAATTTGTCCCCACTACAAAGAAAAAAGAGACAATCCGGCCAGAAAATGTGCAGTTTGCTGCTCAAAGAGGGACGAGCACGCCCAAAAAATCCACAAAGAAACACGGTACTACAGTAGAGAGTCTGATGTTGGGTTTTTGCTCTGTGGGATGTTTCAATAGCTTTCACACCAAGAAAGATTACTGAGGTTTTGTTGGAACAAGCTCTCTAATTGTGAGTATGAGTAAGAGACAGCTTTTTAGATATAGAACCCATCCACAATGGTACCAGACAGCACTGGCCACTATCTCACTTGTTTTTTTATCTTTGTTGTTATGGTGTCTCCATAGAACTTCACATGGTGAGCAAATTACTGTATCCCGCACAGAGGGCTGCAAACAACGATGAAACAAGATCTCTGCAATGTCATATCCTGTTTTGGTATAAATCTGCAGCATGCTTTAAATACTGACATAAAGGGCTCATGTGTAAATGTCATTACCCAGAATTCTCTTCCCTTCTTGGAATGGCTTATTCTACAGAATTAGAGGAAACCCAAACATGACAGACAGCACTTTATGTAGGGTCTTTGTGTTTATATGTGCTCTGTATACCGTGAGGTCAGATTAGCCTACAAAAGGCAGAAAGTTTATAGCAGAATGGTTTCCCAGCACACTGTGGGTTGTGGATCACACAATAAAGGGACAATAGCAAAGGTACAACAATTAACACAGCACACAATGCAACATGTACACAGCAACATAAATATATACAGAATATTAATCAATGTACTCAAGAAACACCTTTTAGCATCACGATAATTTATTATATTTTCCACGAGTACATAATATAAGGTATAACTGTGGACATATAAAAAATAAACCCATACAAATTTGCATAAAACCAAAAATACAGATAATATTAATATTGGATGAATAATAATATACCTCTGCTTAGAAAGGCAGGTAATACCCGGCAATTATTATAAAGGTTGGGGAAGAGCAGCGTAACAAGAAAAGGGAGAAGATCCACAATAGGCAGGAAAAGGGAAATGTTAGTGGGGGAGACTGGCAAGGAGGGGGGTAAAGAAGGGAAGGTTGGCAAATAGAGCATCCATCAAGAAGCTAGTCAAGTTCAAAAGTGTGTCTCATGGTAAGCTAGCCAAGGGTACCAGATCTCAGAAGATGTAGTAGGGCTTTCATGAATTTGACTGGTGATATGTTCCAAACTGTACACGTGCCAAATAGAGTCAAGCAAAACAGTGTGGGAGGGAGGGGGGGGGGGTGTCTCTTTTATTCCATGAAGCCGCAATCGCACAGTAAGCCGCGTTAGTAATATGTCTTATGAGCGTTTGGGTATATTAGTCACAATTACGAATAGGTCTCGGTAGTAAATAATAAGACATACAAGAGGGGAGAGAGATATTGGTTACAAAGAGAATTAGGCGGTGAACTTTTGCCCAAAAGACTTTAATTTTGGGACAGTGCCACCAAATATGTGCAAAGGTGCCCTCCTCCCCACAGCCCCTCCAACATGCACTGGAGGCTTGAGGAAAAATAGCACGAATACATGTGGGAACTAGATACCATCTATATAGCCTCCTATAAGGATTTTCTTTGATTCTGAAACATATTGAAGCTTTCGCCGCCAGCTCTCACATTTTGGACCATTCCCTACTTTCCAGAGACTCCCCCAAGTCCTTTTCCCAGGCTAATTCATGTGGGTCTTTAAGAGGATGATTGTAATCAATTAGTAAACTGTAAAGTGTGGAAATAAGGCCTCTAGAAGTAGATCTAAGTAGACAGAAGGACTCCAAAGGAAAGTATGCCGGATGAGACTTAGAGACGATCACTGAAGAAAAAAGATGGCGTATTTGAAGATACTGATGAAAGCATCTCGTCAACAAATTAAATCTGTCTTGTAACTCAGAAAATTCAGGGAACAGACAAAGGGGGGCAATATCCCTTAGAAACTTAATTTTATGGGAAACCCAAGGAGCAAAGGTCTTAGGATCTAAACCAGGTAAAAAGCCCTTGTTGTTCCAGAGAGGGGTCATTGGGAGTTGATTTTGAATTAAAAAGAAAGTTCTGTTACAGTACTCCCATATAGACAAGGAGAAACGAAGAATGGGAGGGATACAGGAATAATGCGGTATGTGTTTATGTTCCATCCAAAAAAGAGAGTAGGGAGAAAGAAAATTAAGTAGTTACGCTTCTAGGTCTACCCATCCTCTAGTATGTGCAGAAACGTGTGCAAGGACAGTGTGGGTTAAATGAACCGCTAAGTAATATTTAACTCTGGGTTTGCGGCTCACCCATATGAATCTGGAAACTAGCTGCTGGAGGGAAGTTAAAACAATGGAAGGAACTCTGACTGGGAGATTTGAAAGAGATATAAAAATCTCGGGAGTACGTTCTTTTTGATAGTGGTAACGCGCCCTATCCAAGAAAAAATGTGTCCCCCATGTGTTAAGGTCTCGGCGTATCTTATCTAAAAGAGGCAGAAAATTTGCAGCAAATTAATTATCATAAGAATTAGTAAGTTGGAAGCCCAGGTATTTCAAAGAACGGGAGCACCACCGAAAATCATAGGAGTTGTGCAGTTGAGTTATTGTATTAGGGTCTAAAAATAGAGGTCAAAATTTCAGTTTAGTCACTGTTAATTTTAAAGTTCGATACATGGTCGTATGTTTGGATATCATCAAAGACGGCAGGGAGAGAAGATAAGGGGTGAGTCAATGTAAGCAGAACATTGTCGGCATACAGGGCTACAGAATGATTTGTGTGACCTACTTGGATACCTGTAACTGCAGGATTGCTTCAAAGGCTAGCAGCTAAAGGTGCCATAATTAAAGCAAACAGGAGAGGTGATAAGGGGCATCCTTGTCGGGTACCATTTTGGATACCGAAGGGGGAGGAAGCAAACCCATTGGCTCAGACTAAGGCAGATGGATATAGTATAGAGAGGCGACTCCATTCATAAAATTTCCCCGAAAACCGAAGGTATGTAAAGTAGGGATGTGCAGGCTTGGATAGGTTCGAATTTGCACGCCGAGTTCGGATTTTTCCCTCCAAAAAACGGGACTCAGAAAGAGGCAAAACGTCATCTTGCATGGACAAACATCATCATTCCTTTTGTCCAGGAATGATGATGTTTGTCCATGCAAGATGACGTTTGCCTCTTTCTGAGTCCCGTTTTTTGGAGGGAAAAATCCGAACTCGGCGTGCAGATTCGAACCTATCCGAGCCTGCACATCCCTAATATAAAGTAGATCTCAAAAAAGTCCAGTCGACCCTGTAAAAGGCCTTCTCCGCATCTAAGGCAACCAACAGGACGGGGAGTGATTTAGAGTTAGCAAAATTGATAAGATCGATGATCTTACGAGTATTATCAGAGGCCTAGCGACCCGATATAAAGCCCTCTTGATTTAACTGAACCAAGGAAGGGATAACTAGCGCCAGGTGGGAGGCAAGAATTTTAGCGAAGATTTTTAAATCCACATTTAGAAGGAAGATCAGCCTGTAACTAGAGCACAAACTAGGTTCTCTGCCTTCTTTGTGAATGACCACTATTTCCGCCCTGGTGGTGGCTTCATCAAACTTCTGGCCAGATAGAATCGAATTGAAAAGGTTCAGCAGCAGTGGTGATAAAGGAGAAATAAATCTCTTATAGAAAGCCGCAGGAAAGCCATCTGGGCCAGTGGCAGAAGAAGATTTCATGGACTTCACAGCACTTTCAAGCTCACCGGCAGTAACTCCTTCGTTAAGAGTGGATAGTTGTGGGGAAGAAAGACGAGGCAAATTACAAGAGGGGAGATATTTGCGGGTAGCGCCCAAAAGGGAGGAAGGAGATAGCTCACAATTCTGAAGGCTATAAAGCGATTAGTAAATGTCTTTAAAGCTGTTGGCTATGGATTTTGGATCATAGTGAGAGTTACCAGTTGAATCTTTAATATGCAGAATTCTATTTTTAGTTTGTTTGGCTTGAAGCTTTTGTGCAAGAATGGCATCAGTTTTGTCTCCCCATTCATAAAATCTTTGCTGCAACCATTTAAGGGTACGGGAGGCTTTGGATGATAGAAGTTGATTTAGTTGGCCCCTATACAAACAGAATTGTCAAAAAAATTGTCTTTGGGGAATCGTTGACATTTTTCTGTCAAAGAGGCAATTTGGGCCTCTAAGTGATATTTCTTCCCTCGGTTTTTTTTACGAGCGGAGGAGATTTGAAGAAAGTGGCCATGGAGTGAGGCCTTAAGAGCCTCCCAATTAATCGCATGCGAGGTATGATCAGGAATGTTATGCAGGTTGAAGTCGGAAATTGGTTGTAGAATTTGGTTGCGTACTTCTTCGCGCAAAAGAAGGAAGTCATCTAATCTCCATCTAAATCAATGAGGGCTAATAGAGGGGGAAACTAAGTCTACAAGGACCGCTGAATGATCGGACCAGGACACAGGGGAAATCTCCAAGGACCGGAGGATGGGGGTGGAAGTATGATCAACTAAGAAAAGGTCGATTCTAGAGAAAACTCTATGTGAATGGGAGTAATGGGAGTTTTCACGAGCTGAAGGGTACAAGACCCTCAATGAGTCATACAAATTATGTAGCTTTAATAAGGAGGTGAATTTAATTGATTCACGAGCCGGAGTAGGAGAAAACTTGGCAGGGCGGGCAGAAATAATCACATTGAAGTCTCCTCCAATTATAATCTTACCTTTAGCAAATTTAGACAGTTTAGAGAAGACCATGGAGAGGAAAGCACCCTGAGAAACATTAGGAGCATATATATTAGCAATCGTCACTGGGGCACTACTAATAAAGCCTGTAAGAAAGAGATAACGACCCAAGGGATCAATATGAGAAGAGTCAACTACAAACGGGGAGGACTGGCGTAAAAGGATTGCAACTCCTTTAGATTTATGGTCAGTAGAAGCATAGTAAGCATGGGGGAATGTTTTGTTGGTCAAATTTGGATGATTTTTAAGAAAGTGGTTCTCCTGAAATAGCGCTATGTGGATTTGTCGTCTTTTAAGGTACTGGAGAGTCATGGTTCGCTTATGGGGGAGTTGAGACCATCTACATTAAGAGAGATTAGCTTCAGGGGTATAGGACATTTGTCAGGAAAGCTCTTAAGTAGGAATAGCGATCACAATAAATGCTCAATGCCAACGGGGTGGTAGGGAGAGAAAGGTGCGAAAGAGGAAGGGTTGTTAGTATGGGATGGGGAATGGAGATAGGAGGAGCTGGGTCTGTTCCACAGAACGAAGCATTAGTACAATAGAAACAGCACATCCTGTGCACTTGGGGCTTGGGGGTGGTAGCACAAAGCATAATAAAAGAAGACGTGACAAATAGATCAAGCGTGGGGAACCTAGAAAAACACAAATAGTAAGTATCTAAGTGGTATTATAAGAGTCTCACGCTCAAGCACATCGGTGAAAGAAAAAATAAAAAGAAGAAAAGAGAAAAATAAATAAAAATATAGCTAGAAGAGATGGTAGGCCCAGAGGCTAAAAGAGAAAAAAGACAAGAAGAGAGGTTAAATATTTGGAAGGGGACAGGTTTGAGGATTGCAGCACCATAACATAACAGTTAAACAGCAATAACAATATGTATGGAATATAGATCAACGCTATGAGGTTGAGCCCAGAGAGAGCAAGAGAGGACCATGTATATAACAAGTTTTTCATAAGTAACACCAAATAGGTGCAGCATGGACCAGTCTTGATCTCTAGGAACAAGGCTCACCATCGAAAAACATCTCAGCAGACATAAAACAATAAAATATCGACATAATCAACAACATCAAATATCAAAAACAAGCCACTTAGAGGTTGGAAGACTTGTCAAAAAGAAAAGAAATCCAATGTATAATATGCCTAAAAAATGGCTAAAATATCTAAGCAGTAAAATCATATAAAACTTACAACAAGAAATGGAAACAAAGTCAACAATATCGACAAATAAGATCAGGCGAGTTAGAGGCTGAAAGGCATTTCAAAGGAAATCTAATGTGTAATTCGCCTCAGTAACAAGTAAAATAAGTAATCGAAGTAACGATCGCAACATTATGTGACTGTATTGTCAACTATAGCAAAAAAACAAATATAAAATGTCAAGTCCCATCCCAAAAGATAAACCTGGTGTCAGCAGAGAAACGAGGGTGACTCAGGCAGAGGTCCATTCTGGAGACAGGGCAGACCGTCTAGGACAGTGGTCGGCAACCTTAACTGAGGTGTGAGCTACTTTAGAAAAATGAAACCTCCTGAACAGCTACTAAAATTGTTGAAATAAATATCTGGATACTAATCGAACAATTGAGGTAATTTAATCAAAAGTTTAAAAATGTTTAATAGAAACTAACAATGCATTTAATTATTACAGTGATATCGTTGTAGCATGTAAAAAAATTTAAGCACATTTCACTGTTAATTACCGGCTCCAAGGAGGTACGTGCAGTAGAGGAGCAAAAGATATAGCCAGGGCTGCTGTGTGATTTTCCGGCTGGGCTGGGCGGTACTAACTTGCTCCCTCGTAGCATAGACGCCATGGGTGGAACCACGGGGAAGCACATCAGGTGATTCATGTAGAGGCAGCAGCAATCACCTGACGTGCTTCCCTTTGGCTCCAACCATGGCGTCGATGCCACGGGGAGCACATGTCAGAGGTCACTTCCTCCTAATTGACTCAACAGTACTGCAGCTAGGTGAGCTACCAAAATTAAGACCACAAGCTACCAGTAGCTCACGAGCTACAGGTTGGAGACCACTGGTCTAGGAGATCCTTCAGTAGTGGATGAAGAAGGAGGAAAAAGTGAAATACCCCGAGTGGGTAGTAAAGCCAGTCCGTCCTCTGGAGTCTTATTTTTGTAGGGGCGGCCATCATAAGTCAATTGCAGGTGAAAGAGGAATCCCCATCTGTATTTAATTTTATGGTTTCGGAGGGCTTTGGTAACATTTATAAGATCTCTATGCTTCTTAAGAGTAGAGGTTGCTAGATCTTGGAATATCTGAAGATTGTATCCACGAAACTAAATAGTAGGAGAAATCGAACTGAAGAAAGAAGACGTTCCATGGTTTTGTAATGATGAAAATGAACCAGTACATCTCGAGGGGGTTGGTGAGAGGGAGGTTTGGTGCATATTGTTCTATGTGCACGGTCTAATTGTAGTGATTCTGTGGAGGAATATGGCAGACACTGAAGAAATAGTTCCTCTAGATATTCAGCGGGGTTTTCTTTGTGTGAGTGCAATTCAGTTAACGGGAATTACTCCACACGTGAGTCCTCGCAGTTGGACTGTACCTCGCGGCTCACAAAATCAGGTTTGCTCTCGGGGAAAAATAATTGTTTCCGCCGAATCGGTGGGTTTCTGCACCTGAATCCCGATATTTCAGCACAGGGAAAAGGCTATTTATTTGAATGGCCTTTCCCACTGGGGATGTAATTACCCGTGGAGTAAACCCCATGGCTAACTGAATCAAATTGCTTACTAGCATCTGCCACATATGAATATACAATGTGTCACGACCAGGGCTGTGTGTCACCGGAGTTTGAGAACCTTACCTGTCCGGGCGCTCTGGAGGGGTCCCTTCAGCGGGGGTGCTGGCTTCTGGAGGTAGTGCTGGTACAGGTGATATCTCAGGGAAGTAGGCAGGACAGCTGGCTGGTGGTTTTACTGACAGTGCTCCAGCACTGCTGGCCACTGGGGGCTGCCATCTTGAAGTTGGACATGTGACCTGGTTGAGCCAATCCAGTCACTGCATATTCCTGGGAGTCCTAGCAACCAATCCTGCACCATCCCATGGTATATAAGGGCTGTCTGGAGGTCCTTTAGTTACCAGTGCAGCTTTATACACAGCGCAAGCTGTGAGCTAGTTCCTGTGCTCCCTTTACCTCAATACTTTGCTGCAGTTTGTTGGCAGTACGTTTGCAGTCTACCTGCCATTCAGCTCAGTGTCAGTTCCAGCTTTTCCACCTCTGGTTCCAGTTAATGTATGCACCTTCCTGTTTTCCTACCCAGCTGGAAGTCCTGCCGTCCCCAGGGTTCAAGTGTTCCCTCCAGATCTCAGTTTCAGTGTCTGATATACTCCACGTCTTTTCTATATTGAGTTTCCACCATTGAATTTCTTATTCATGAATAACACCCCCCTAACACCGGCTTCTTTTCAGTATCAGCAAACCGTTCCATGGACATCACCTGTCTCCACTCCGGATTCAAACTTCAATCAAGTTGTGACACACTGCTGGTATTAGCAGTTCCTGCACAGTGTCACTGCTGCACTTTGCCCACTGAGATACCTTGAATTTCCAGTTGCCAGGTCAATCTCTCTACCTGCATGGTAGAGACTGCTGGTCAGTCAGCCCCCATCTGAGGTGTGCACTGAGCCCAGACAATCTGCAGATACTCCTGTTGGAGCGTGTTGCCTTTATCCTTGTGGGGCTTTCAGCATTGTGATTGTCAGTCCCAATATTTGGGTTGTATAGTGACCGTTATCAGAGCTAGTGGCCTATACTCTGCCCCATGTGGATACAGATCCCTAAAGTCTAATGATGTCACCACACTGGAAACAATGTGTACTCATTAGTCAAATGAAAGATTGCATTTATGCTACTGGGCATTCACTGGTCTCTTGTCTAGGTGGGGGCTTTGGTGGGAGTTAGCTGGCAGGCATAAACTTCCACAAATTTAACACTAAAGTCATACTACATTGGTGAAACAAATCAAGATGCACTTCAACATAACATCCATTATACACAATGAACATTGCAAACCTGCAAACATTTGTTAGGATCTGTGGTTAGTAGATCATCTTGGTTCCAGTTCCCAGTCTTTGTTATTACTGGGAAACTGCATTTAATCCTGTCTGTCTGTGTGCTGATCTCATGTGTTCATTAATCATTGTCTGTCTGTGTGCAGTATCAGCTGCACGCTAATTAAATGTCTTGTCTGTGTGCACACTAGTCTATCATTAGGGAGGCTTGCAGGGTTGCTGTATCTGTTAAATTGCAGCCAGCCCTTCACTCCATGCCGGTGATAGAGTAATCAAGTTTCCGGTTCTGGCTTAGGGGCATATCCAATTAGCCGCAGGGTTTACCCCATGGCTAATTCTCGCGTTGGTCGGGATTCAATTTAGCAGGGATTCTATGCGTGGGTGTCCCCCGAGACCCCGTGCGCGAATCTCTGCTGTCGGACAGTACCTCGCACCTCATGTTGGTGCGAGGTAAAATTTGCATCAATATGCCTTATCCCGCCTTACGCGAGAGGCCATAACACACTGTTTCCGCATTTCCCGCGGAAACTGTGTTCCAGTGTGCGAGACCCCGATTTAACGGCGCGGGGAAAAAGCAATTTTATTGCATAGCTTAACCCGGCGGTGTGGGACTTTCGAGCCACAATTTCTTGCGGGTGAAGTCCCGACGATAATTGGATATACCCCTTAGTCTCCTTGGACCCAGTCGAGCTCAAGTTCTCCTGTCATTTGTATTGTGTTATTCTGCCACTGGTGTCATCCAGGCGTCACGGTTTGCTTATCATCTACCTGCCGTTATGTCATCTTGGCGGCATGGTCTGCATACCTGTCCTCTGCCGTTCGTGCCATCCAGGCGGCACGGACAGTACTCTGTGTCCAGAGTACGCAGCACAGCATCAGCTGCTTGTGTCAACCCGGCGGCATAGGCCACACTACTACGTCAGCTGCTTGTGTCAACCCAGAGGCACAGGCCACACTCCAGCTTATTCGGTGCACCATCTGGCGTACCAACACCAGTGACTTTATTATTGCACAGATCTTCATCTGCCACATCTTGCCAAGCTTATTCAGCTCTCAAAGTTGCTGCACGGCCCAAAGGACGCACCATATCCTATGGCCCAAAGGCCGCTACTGGCCAAGTTACTCAGCCCTCAAGGCTGCTACACAACCCAGAGACGGCTACACAGCCCACAGGCTGCTACACAGTCCAAAGGCTGCATCTCATCTACTGGCTGACAGGCTACAGCCAGCCAAGTCATTTCCAGCCCTCAAGGCTGCTACCGGCCCAAAGGCCGCATCTCATCTACTGGCCCACTGGCCACAGCCACTCTTCATATCAGCTGTTCATGCTGTTACATGGCCGCATCTAGCCAAGATGATACCAGCCCTCAAGGCGGTTGCGGGACAATATCCTACAAATCATACCTCAGGCTTAACAACATTATGACATCACCAACACCTTCCTGAGATTAAGCCATCCCTCCAAACGATAAAAGAGCCAGGAGGATGTTGATCAGGGAAGATATCAAGAGGCCAATGGCAACTTTTAAGGAATTACAAGTCATTATGGCTGAGATGGGTCAGTCTGCACATGTTGTATACAAAGCTGGCCTGTATAATAGGGTGGCAAGAAAGAAGCCTCTCTCGAAAAACTCAGTCTTGATAGTGCTTTACTTGGAAGAAGCTGATGCCATGAGGTAGAAGCATGTATGGCCAGATGAGATCAAGATAAAACTGTTTTGATCTGAAAGTGCTATATTTGGTGAAAACCAAGGACTGCACACCACCCAAAACACACCATATCTACTGTGAAGCATGGTGGTGGCAACATTATGTTGTGGGGGAAGTTCTCTTCAGCAGGGTTGTATGGAAGATAGATTCTGGCAAGTTACTCCCAAATTCTGCAGCCATCTGGATAGACAACTGAAGATGTGCAGGTGGTTCACCTTCCAGCATGCCAATGACCCTAAACATACTGCCAAAAAACCAAATTGTTTTTTAAGTGTTTAAGTGTTTTTTAAACACAGTAACATGCACATACAGTATCTCTATATCTCACGTATAGTATAGTATATATAGTATATATGCATGTAGCTCTATAGTCGCTCCCTATTACATTTGTTGGTGTGTAAATTCAAATTTTTTACAATATCACATCCCATTACATTTGGCCACATATATCTAGGGTCCTTACATCCCCAGCAGTGTAGCTGCTCAATCACTTCAGTAATATCACTCAGGTGCATGTAAGGAAGGGGTTAATCTGTACAAGAAACAACAAAAAGTAATCCCCCAGCACTCAGAATGAAATCAGCAATAAGATTTGAAAAAAGACATGGTGGTAGATAATTCAGAGATCTCAGTTGCATATATTTGCCGTCTCTGATACCGGAGGTCCCTATCACTTGGTCAGAGTCTGGGGTGCAGAACCCCCAAAAAGCTGGCGAAGGCCCGCCACCCCAGTGAAGCACACCAGTGAGAGACTAAAGTGTTAGTATGTTTTAATAAGAATAAAGCAAAAACTATGTGTTCATAGGTGAAAGGTGTAATTAAAATGCTAAGAAAAATACATAAATATATATACAATAAGAGAAAAACAATAATAATTTGAAGGTGTTAAAGTGCTAAATAAAGTGTTAAAGTGTGCCACCCCAGCCACACCGACCCCTGGGGGCACCGCACCCCAAACTCATCCCCAAAACTGATAACTATATCCATCCCCCATATTTTTTTTAGCCATTGTTCTAATGGAGCTCATTAATAACAATACAGAATAGGGACTTTTGCTGTCTGCTCTAATAGTTTAATAAGCAGGCAGCATGTTGAGGGGGTGCAGAGGTGAACTCATTAGTACATCTTGTAGTAGTCCATTAATGACACCTACCCTCATTCATGGAATAGGCAGGCTTATTTGGGCCAAGTGGCTAGCGAGGGGTAGGGTCCCTCCTGCTGGAATAATCCATCTACAGTACATTAGCATGTTTTTTGCGCTTTTTGTGCCAAATGGAAAAGTTACCAGCATGCATTGCCAGACTCCACCTCAACGGTCTTCCATTATCTCCTGAGGTTTGCTGCAGCCAATTCTGGGGTTTATAGTCTGTCACTGCTGTAAACTCATATAACCAAGAACCTCTTCTGGAAGTCAGAAGCTGCTAGCACTAGGGACTGGGACAGAGTGGCCTTCATCTGAGTGCAATCCTGCTCACAGGGGTACAGAGTTCTGGCATGCTTTCTTTCAGACAGGTCTGTCAGAGGTTTGGTGCTGTAGTGGAATCTAAATTTATGGTAGGTAAAAAAAGCTGGGTACTGGCTCTGTGAGTTCTAATTTTATCCCTCCTACCCGGTGAACCAAGTACTGCATATTTTCCATTCCCAACTAACATTTTACTGGGCGAATAGTTAACCTTGACTTCATGATTCTTTTAAACACCTCAGCAACATGGACTAGATGCTCTTCCCAGCTGGTATTGAAGATAGCTGTATCATCATGGTAGACATGAGAACATTCATGACATTCTTCATCTCAAATTGCATATTTGTGAATTCAACCAAGCAATATTTGTAATGAATAATGAAAACTCCTTTGAGGAGAAGTATCTGCCAGCACACCTTACTTAAACCCAAAGTGGACACACAGCAGGCTCCTCCTAACCTGTCCAATAGCTCATCAATTCATGGCATGGGATAGTCATCGGTCACAGTTGCCTAATTTAGTCACTGGTAGTCCACAAAGAACCAAGTGGCACAATCCTTTTTAAGGACAAACATAGCTGCCCATGGACTATGGGATGGGACCATAGTAACTAATTAATCACACTCTTAACCTAATTCAGTGACCTGGGGGTAATTCTGTGTGCTACCTGCCAGCAGGGTTGGGCCTTTTCAGTCTCTACGTGATGAGTGGCCAAATGGGTGTTCTCTGGCACAAATGTGAACTGGACTTGATGTTCCCTAAGGATTTCCTTCATTATCAACTGCTTCAGGGGATCCTGACCGCGGGGATTCCAGCGCTCAGAATGCCGGTGCCAGCATCCCGAAGGTAAGTAGTTGGGTTAGAGGGAGGGTTAGGCACTAGGGGAGGGCTAGGTTTAGGGTGCAGGGAGGTTAGGTTTAGGCACTAGGGGGAGGTTAGGTATAAGGTTAGGTTTTATGCACCAGGGAGGGTTAGAGAGAGTTAGGATACATACCGACAGTTGTCGGTATCCTAACCTTGTTGGGATGCCGGCATCGGAATTCTGACCGCCGAGCACCGGTATCCTGTACGCAACCTATCTAAATGGCTCCCAGTGATTATTGTCCCTATAGGTTCCTGCTTTACTACTTCGAGGAGATTCAGAAGTGGATCTAATTCCCACATCGGTGGGAATACACAATTATAGTCCCTACATTTTCTCCACATAGGATTTTAAACAATGCAGAAGGTATGCTGATGCTCTGCTTTTTTTGTCTAGTGCTACAAGGTTGGTCAGACCCTATAGCTGCAACACAGTGTAAAGACCCACCCCGGTAACCTGCATCAATAGGCACCACCATTTGCTACTGAGCTATTCCCACACTCTGGAATGGCTGCATTGTGACCACTCTATACAATTTACCCTTCTTTCATATTAGTAAGGTTCTCATCCCCATCTGGTTCCACCTCTTCTACTTCACTATGCAGTTTAGATAAGGACAGGTCTGTATTTAGGGTAGCATGGAGTTCTTCCCTGTTCTTGACCTGTTTCTTACTTAATAAGTAACATGAAACAAATGGATCTTATGTAAAAACTTATATGGTGATTACCATCATTTGTTTTATGTGCAGGTGAAAAGGGCACTTATATTTCAATTCGGTGTCTTCACTCTGGATAAGTATGTTAACAAAGAGCGCTGCTTATTACATGAGATCCATCTGTTTGATGTTATTGTTCTAAGGGGGTGATTCAGCTTAGAACAGAATTGCAAAGCTGCAAGCAAGCAGCTCTGACACCCCCGAGGAATTTGCGATCCCAGCACTGCCACCGAGTTTGCCATTCTCGCGATGGTAGATCGCGCGGGCCACCAGGCAGCTGAGTAAGCCTTAACTTACGCAAGCTGGCTGGTTTGCGAGGCCAGGAAACTGCGTCAGTGGATGCGGCCACTGTTTGCCACTCCCAGATAACGGGGCTGAAACCATGTTTCTGGGAACACCAACCATCCCTGCCCCTTAAATGCCTCTGCCTGTTAAACAGGCAGAGGCATAGCAGGGGCTGTGTGCAATAGGCAACACCTTCACTTCTAAAAACCTGTACTTTAGTAAATATACTCCTTAAGGAGAAATGGATGATAATGAAATAATTTACTAACCAATAATCTCCTGCATGTGGCAGTAGCTTGTCAAAAAGATTTAATACATTCCTACCATCATCGATAAGGTACAAGGTATAAGGTACAAAATCCATTCACTCATTCAAAATATAAACTTTATTATATGAAACAATTGCAGTAATCAATAGGTGTTACTCAAATTTGTTACAATGCATGCATGGTACAATACAAGCCAAAATTTGACATTATCCAGTCTTATTAGTATTTCTAAAACAAAACACAAGCGTTCACTGTATGAAAATAAGCTCTCTTATTACACACTATGATGTGACGGAAATGAAACTAATAAATGAAATAGCGCTAGTATGTGTAAATAATAAATGAAAAATATACATGACAATAGCGGCAACATTAAAATTAAACAAACATGGTGGTTAAAACCAATAATTAAAAACATGTTTATAGCTCTTCTTATGCTGGCCATACACTAGTACGACCAGCAAAATATAAGATTCATCTTACAACTTCCCTTGAACTCCATTCTTGGGCAGCCTCTCCTTTATGTGGCTCACTCGAGCTATAAACATGTTTTTTTCATTATTGGTTTTAACCACGTGTTTCATTTTAATGTTGCCGCTATTTTCATTCATTTACACTTAATACCGCTCTTTTGTTTATTAATTTGATTCATATTTTTGTTAACATTAGACTAATACAATCTTGCTTCTCACTGGTTTGGCCTGACAATCTCAGGACTTCCCAAACACCTGATGAAATGGTACATACTGTATTGCGCTCAGTTTATAGTCGGCTTAGACATTTGCGTCAATTCCAATGAAATTATAAACATTTAACAAGTGGCTAGTAATTTACCATGTTTAATACATTGTCTATATATTGTTTACAAAAATGAGACTAAATATGAACAATGTTTATACTGATCTTAAAGTGTTTATTTTAGCCAAAGCAAATCTTTTTGTTTACATTTAAAAAAAAAAAAGTATTGAGCACAAGACCGATCATAAGTTTCTCGATATCCATTTGCAATTCAAAAGAATATAATTCACATTTAGTTATAAGCAAAAACTTGCAAAGCATTAAAAATGGTTACAATGTAATTATCTGTAGATGTTTGAAAGGAACTTAATATAAAGAAAAAGCTCTGACCTGAATATTTAGGTTTTACTTAAATGTGGAATTTCAATAAGGATGTGAAGGCTTAATATTCACTGTAGCGTTACAATCACATTTCTCCATCCCAACATGACTGAACTGGCTGGATCTGTACACGCTACTCAGAATGTACACACAATGTTTTACATGGATTGTGCCAAACACAAAACATTATATGTGTGACACACGGTTGTATCCCTCTTATGGAGCTATGAGTAACCTCATGGAGCTGATGTCTAATTGTCTGTCCTCCAGTTTCCTCTTGTAATCAGCCATACGTTATTACATCATACCCCCTCTCCAGTGATGTCACATACCTCCCCTTACTAGCGCAACCATAGACTCTAAGACAGTTCTGTAACAAGTATGTTTCATGCTTCTATCCCTGAGTGATGACGGTCCATCAATGTAACAAAAATAAAATATACAAAACGTAGAAAAATAACACTAGAAAATATAACAATGCGTTTATAACAATATCAGTATAAGCACAAAGATTAGTTTCAAACAAGATAAATTTATACATTTCATCCCTTTGCTCAGGGAAGAAAAGTAAAGACAATATACTTCCAGGAACACCCACGTATAGGACAGTCCTTATTCGTTTTGTTGTCCTGATGATGGTGCTACTAACCGAAGAACAATTTCTGTGTTTGTCAGTATTTTATTTTGTAGGAAACCTATGACATCACAGTGACCATTTATGGCCTCATGTTCCTCCTTGTTGTATTTATCAGACTATTGCTGGTGGGGAGGTTTATGGCAAGAAATTTGCTGTTGTCAGACCATATGTTACATTAAGTCGATAGGAATTTACCCTAAGTGAACACCTAGTGCACTGTTTCTGTCCTCCTACACTCTTCTATGCCATTTTGGGTAATACAATTCCAAAAGTGACAATACATTCTACAAAGTTTCAATGAGAGATTATCTTGTGAGATGGACAGTAACGGGAATAACAAAAAAACAATATGAACAATAGCACAAATGTCAGATCAACACTTTATAGAACTAAAAACAAATTAGGTAAATGAAGAACCCATCTTGGAAAAAATATTATGCATAATTATGATTTGTTTTTTAGATAAATGATTTCCCCTCTGAATACTTTTTCTTGTTTAAATGTATAATGTTCCACATTTTATGTCTTGTCATTTCTGTCAATTAGAGCATGGAAATGGTTTCTCACCTGTGGCTTTTCTCATGTCTAACAAGATATGATTTCTGATTAAAACATTTTCCACACTTAGCACAAGAAAATGGCTTCTCGCCTGTGTGAATTTTCTTATGTGTAACAAGAGATGAACTTTGTGCAAAACATTTCCCACATTCTGTACATGAAAACGGTTTCTCACCTGTGTGAGTTCTCTTGTGTGAAGTTAGCGCTGATCTCTCTGTAAAACATTTACCACACTCTGTACATGAAAAAGGTTTCTCACCTGTGTGAACTCGCTCATGTCCAATTAGACCTGATTTATTTATAAAACATTTCCCACATTTGGCACATGAAAATGGTCTCTCACCTGTGTGAATTCTCTTGTGTGTACCAAGAGCTGATGTGTCTGCAAAACATTTCCCACACTCGGCACATGAAAATGGTTTCTCACCTGTGTGAGTTCTCTTGTGAGTAACAAGAGATGATGTATCTGAAAAACATTTCCCACACTCGGCACACGGAAATGGCTTCTCACCTGTGTGAGTTCTCTTATGTGAAAGAAGACCCGATTTGTCCCTAAAACATTTCCCACACTCAGAACATGGAAATGGTTTCTCACCTGTGTGAAGTCTCTCATGTATAACAAGATATGATTTGCATGTAAAACATTTCCCACACTCGGAGCATGAATATAGCTTCACACCTGTATGAATTCTCTTATGTGTAACAAGATATGATTTTTGTGCAAAACATTTCCCACACTCAGAACATGGAAATGGTTTCTCACCTGTGTGAGTTCTCTCATGTATAACCAGAGCTGATTTGTCTCTTAAACATTTTCCACACTCAGAACATGAAAATTGCTTCTCACCTGTGTGACGTCTCTCATGTCTTACCAGAGTTGATTTGCTAGTAAAACATTTTTCACACTTGACACATGAAAATGGCTTCTCACCTGTGTGAAGTCTCCCATGTAAAATAAGAGCTGATTTGTCTCTGAAACATTTCCCACACTCAGAACATGAAAATGGCTGCTCACCTGTGTGATTTCTCTCATGTTTAACAAGATGTGAATTTTCCCTGAAACATTTCCCACACTCAGAACATGAAAATGGCTTCTCGGCTGTGTGACTTCTCTCATGTATAGCAAGATGTGATT
Source organism: Taudactylus pleione (assembly GCA_031769625.1). Classification (NCBI taxonomy): domain Eukaryota; kingdom Metazoa; phylum Chordata; class Amphibia; order Anura; family Myobatrachidae; genus Taudactylus; species Taudactylus pleione. Next base: position 183,918 of record JAUIMM010002674.1, read on the forward strand.
TCTGTGTAAAACATTTCCCACACTCAGAACAAGAAAATGGTTTTTCTCCTGTGTGAGTTCTCTCGTGTATAGCAAGAGTTGTTTTGTCTCTAAAACATTTCCCACACTCAGAACATGAAAATGGCTTCACACCTGTGTGAACCGTTTGATGTAAAATAAGAACTGATTTGGCACTAAAACATTTCCCACACTCTGCACATGGAAATGGTTTCTCACCTGTGTGACTTCTCTCATGTATAGAAAGACCTGATTTCTGTGTAAAGCATTTCCCACATTCAGAACATGAAAATGGTTTCTCACCTGTGTGAGTTCTCTCATGTATACTTAGAGTTGATTTGTCTCTGAAACCTTTCCCACACTCAGAACATGAAAATGGCTTCACACCTGTGTGAAGTCTATGATGTGTAACAAGAATGGATTTGCTTTTAAAACATTTTCCACACTCAGAACATGAAAATGTCTTCTTACGTATATTAGCTGGCTGATGGACAATAAACTTTGTGCTCTGTGTAGAACATCTGGCATCTATATTATTGGAAAATACCTTATTTACTCTAAGAGGTGCAATAGATGTACCGATATCGGAGTTACATGACATATCAGAAGAATCAGATGACCTTTCTGTACTGTGGAGAACTGGATGTATAATTGAGGTTATCGGGGCTTCTACTGAAGAATCTTGTCTGATATCTTTTATTTCAGTATTTGAAGATATAATCAGATGTTGGCGCGATATATTTCTTCTGCTACATCCATCTGTTGGGAATATAATATATACGGTAATAAGAATGTTTCCATTAAATGATGTTAATAAAAAAAACCCCATCAAATATATACATTTAAGATGTTTATAAAAGGTGAAATTTGTAACTGACCCTTGAGAAAGGTGGAGACACCGTAACAGCTGTCAGCATTGGGAGCCATCAACACGCCTGAATCTTTTACTGTGAAATGGATTTGATAGGTATAAGAATTTCCTAAATGCAGCCAGATTGCATTTTTTTCTATTTAAATAAATGCATTGAATTTTGCTACATGGATGGTGTGCTGGCACTCTTCTGTTTCCTAAGAGGCAATTTAGGAGTTCTTTTTTGTGATGCTTTGTCTGTGACCGTGCACCCTGTTTTTGATGAAATGTGTGCGATATATATATATATATATATATATATATATATGTGGTACATTTATTTTAATACTGTGAAGTGCCTGCACCTGAGTTTACGTTGTAACATGAAAGGGGAGTGTAATAGTTAAAAAATGCTTAACAATATGAAACCATTGTTTATGTATAATATAAAGGAGAAATAAAATACTGCTGTTTCTAGGATTGCAGAAAAGATCTGGAATATCCATGAGATGTAATGAAAGAAAAGCTGTTTGTGCAGCAGTGCGGTTTTTACCAAATATGCATAATATTCACATTAAGATTTACATATACTCGGGTAGCTCCTTGGTGTAAAAGGGGACAGGGTTGGATTCCTGGGTCGAGTGACCCGGCAATCCAACCCAGGTAACTTGCAGGGTTTTACACGGGAATGAACCGTGAAACCCTGTAGTGTAGACAGTGCGATCCGGGTCCCGATTGGCCGGCTTCACTGGCGCTTGGAGATGACGTCATCTCCAAGCGTCCACTTCCTCACCTGAAGAGCCGGGTCTCAGCAGACCCCGCTCCGGTGTGAACAGCGCTGACTCAGGAATATCCTGGGTCGGCACCGGCTAAATTCCGAGTCTGATCAGGTTTGGAACCCTGTTCCAACCTCCTGGTGAGCCCCGGAATTTAGGTAAAAAAGCGGTATTACAGAATCAAAGCACCAGGTGCTGGTTATATTAGTGTCCCAGTAAATGTGTTTAAGTGAGAAAAATTGCTAAAAGATACAGTTGACCGTTGATCCCGTATAAAGATGTATTGTATCGATAATATGTTGAATTTAAAATGTTGCATCGTATTGTGTTGTAGGTAGGTAATGTTGTTGTAGGTAGATAAGGTTTTATATCCTCTGTAAATAAATGCACTATCCTAATAAGCTTATTATATATAAAATACTGTTTATATACATTATATACTATTTTCTTAAAGTCTCCTTTAAGAAAATAGTATATAATGGAGATCGAAGGTTATATGATGAATATTTATGGGCAGATCCCAGCTTCACCCAAAACTGCAATTACACCTTCCCACTAGGAGACCTGGTAAAATACAATATGTTTGATTGCCATGTTTAAAATGGGACTCGGACAGACATATGACTGGGGAATGAAATGCTGGATGTAACAGCTCTTTATATAATGAAGGCAAAGCGTGGCGCTGGTGCTATAAGGGTTTGTGTAGAATGGTAGCAGATGACAGAAGAATGTGCGAGCCCCAGTCCGAGAGCCGGTACAATTTAAGGGCATTTTGCAAGATGTGAATGGCGCTATCGGTAGACTATGGGCCTGATTCATTGCCGATCGCAACTGCTAAAATGCACGCAATCGGCTGATTGTTGAGTCCTGCACATGAGCATGCATCGCGGTACGTGTGCGCGAACCAGCCAATGCGAACGGCACTGCGATCGCAGTGACTACGCAGGCCCATCGCAGAGGTGGTCAGTGCATTTGAACGCCGTTGCAGGGGCGTGCATAAATTATCCACTGCGATACCGTACGCAGATTGTGTACTCACTGCATGTGATGAGGTTAGAAATTCCTGAGTAAGGTCAGAGCTTGTGCAAGTGTGCAGGAGGCTGCGATGGTGCTCCATGTTACCGATGGTTTTGCAGTCTTGCTAAGTATTACAAATGTGTGTAAAGTGGGCGTCCTTATGTTGTGCGATCACAATGGATTAGTATACTATCGCAGTGAGATAGCGTGCATAATCGCTATTGCAATCACAGTTGAGGTCCCTAATGAATCAGGCTCTGTGTTCACAAAAATGAGAGACATGGTAAGAACTTACCCTTGTTATCTCTTTCTTCGAAGACCATAGGGTCCGCAGGGTTGATCTTGGGGTATAACTGGATCTGGATCCACGGGCACCATGCAGTTAAAGCTTTAGCTTCCAGGATGCACTGGGTCCATCCTCCTCTATACCCCGGCCCCGAGCATCAGTCACCTCAGTTTAGCATTCCCGCTAGGCTGTTTTAGCGGGCGCAGCGCCCTGCCCTCTTTCTGGAAGGCAAAAAGCGCCCTGCCCTCTAGAAGGGCAAAAAGCGCCCTGCCCTAACAGCCTGCGGGAGCCGCATGCGCCCGGCATCTATTCTCACTGTCTGCAGGGCTTGGGGGCTGCCCGGCGTGTCCGTAAGTGCCAGGCACGCCCCCAAGAGTGACGAAAAGGGGACGCGTCTTATAGACACGCCCCCTTTTTGATGACCACGCCCCCTTCTGGGGCACGCGCACGAACGTGCCCTCTCTAGCTCCGGCGCCCTGCCTCGCGCCGGAGCCAGAGTGAACACTATCAGTTGGTAAGTAGCCAAGGCCGGAGGTGGAAAAAAAAACAGAGAAGGAAGACTGGAACACACAAGCACCATACTCACAGAAAGGGAGACGGAAAACCGGTGACCAGCAACAGCCCATATGAAGCCAGGTGAGTCCGGGCGGGCGCCTTGTGGACTTCGAAGAAAGAGAGATAACAAGGGTATATTCTTACCATATCTCTCATTTTCTACTTCAGGGTCCACAGGGTTGACCTTGGGGATGTCCCAAAGCAGTCCAATTAAGGGCGTGGACGCTCCTGTGTTGAAAGGAGAATCCGGCGCCCAAAGGAAGCATCCTGAGAGGCAAAGGTGTCAGAACCTCAGAAAGGTCTGGATGGAAGACCACGTGGCCGCCTTACACAGCTGAACAGCCGAGGCGCCATGGTTAGCTGCCCACGAGGGCCCACAGACGGAGTAGAATGATCCTTAACAGAGGCTGGAACAGGCAAGCCCTTCTGTGTATAAGCCTCAGAAATAGCCAAACTAAGCCATCTAACCAAAGCTTGTATGTTGGCTGGCCATCCCCTCTTGTGAAAACCAAAGAGGACGAGTAAGGAATCCGACTTTCCAATGGAACTAGTCCGGTCCACATAAATTTTGAGAACCCGGACCACATCTAATGAGGCCTCATCAGCCGAGAGTTCAAGTGACTGAAAGGCCGTAGCAACAATTTCCTGATTAATGTGGAGTTTAGAAACCACCTTAGGAAGAAAACCCGGACGAGTGCGAAGCACCGCCCTGTCCTGGTGAAATATCAGAAAGGGAGGACGACAAGAAAGCGCCCCCAATTCTGATACCCTCCTGGCTGAAGCAATCGCCAGGAGAAAGAGAGTCTTAATAGTCAACCATTTGGAGAACCCTGGAGGGCCCGAAGAACTACCTCCAAATCCCAAGGAGCCACTGGAGGAACAAAGGGAGGGTGAATGCTGAGAGCACCCTGGAAAAAGGTGCGGATATCTGGTAGTGGAGCTAATCTTCGCTGGAACCACACAGACAGTGCAGATACATGAATTTTTAAAGAAGCTAGGTGTAAGCCGAGGTCCAAACCCGACTGAAGGAAAGCCAAAATCCTAAAAACACAAAACACTTGAGGATCATAATTTCTCGTGCCACACCACTGAAAATAGGTATGCCACACTCTGTGGTAAATCCTTGTGGAGGCAGGCTCACACGCCCGCAGCATCATGCTGATGACCGAGCTAGAGAAACCCTTGGACCTTAAGATGAATGTCTCAAGAGCCACGCTGTCAAAGACAGACGACCCAGATCCGGGTAAAGGCAGGGGCCCTGAGACAACAGGTACGGACGTTGAGGCAGAAGGAACGGAGTGTCGATGGAGAGACTCTGAAGATCTGAGTACCAAGGACGTCTAGGCCCAGCCAGAGCTACCAGCAGAAGCGTGCCGACGTCCTGCTTGAATTTCCGAAGAACCCGAGGAAGCAGGGATATTGGAGGGAATAGATACGCAAACTGGAAGGTCCATCTCACAGACAGAGCGTCCACCAAGCTTGCTTCAGCATCTCTTGTACTGGATCCGTCCACGGGCAACTTGTGATTGTGACGGGATGTCATGAGGTCCACCTCCGGCAGGCCCCATTTGTCCGCAAGGAGTTGAAACACCACTTGGTGAATCGACCATTCCCCGGGATGCATGTCGTGACGGCTGAGGAAGTCCGCCTCCCAATTGAGGACTCCTGGAATGAACACTGTCGAGATGGCTGGAAGGTGGCACTCCGCCCAAGACAGGATGCGAGACACCTCTGTCATCGCTGCTCGACTGCGAGTGCCCCCTTGATGGTTGATGTACGCCACCGTGGTGGCGTCGTCGGACTGAACCTGTACGGCTTTTCCCTGAAGAACATGACTTGCCAACTTGAAGGTCCTGTACACGGCCCGAAGTTCCAGAATGGTGATCAGGAGAATTGCTTCTTCCGCTGTCCAACGGCCCTGAAGTGAAAGTGGACCTGTCACTGCACCCCAACCCCGAAGACTGGCATCTGTTGTGAGAAGGGAAAAGAGAGACAGGCAGAAGTCGTATACCTTGGTTCCGTAGATGGCCAGCCATAATTTTGGTGAATACCCTTGGAGCCGTGGAGAGGCCAAAGCCTGACACTGGAAGTGGTGCTGTCGTATAACACACCGCAGATACCGCGGGTGTGAAGGCGCTATAGGAACATGAAGGTAGGCATCCTGGATGTCCAGGGAGACCATGTAATCCCCAGGTTCCATAGCCAGAATGATGGAATGCAAAGTTACCATCCTGAATTTGGGCACTCTGAGGAACTTGTTCAGCGACTTTAGATTGAGGATAGGCTGATGAGACCCATTGGGTTTCTGAACCAGAAACAGAGTAGAGTAGTAACCCGTCCTGCACTGAGAAAGCGGAACTGGAACAATGACCCCTGCTTTCAGCAAGGACTCTATGGCTCCCCGAATCTGCACGGCTTTGGTTTCATCCAGAGGAGGACCCGTGCAGAAAAACTGGTGGGGAGGTCTGTGACGAAAGGAGAGGGCATACCCCTGAGAGACCACTTCTCGTACCCAAGCATCCGTGGTGGTGTTGCACCTCCCCCAGAGGGAGGCCCGTCCCATCAGGCGGAAGGTTTATCCTCCGGCTTGGAAGTTTGGGGTTTAGCACTCCAAGCTTGTTTTTTAGGTTTACGGGCGGTCTTGGCCGCCGATTGCCTCGGGAAGGACTGACCCTTGGACTTCCCTTGATAACGAAAGGACCGTAATGCAGAGGTCCTAGCGTTAGTAGGGCAGCTGCCGATGGCAGAAAAGCTGGTTTAGACTTTGCCAGGGTATCTACTATTTTGTCCAGGTCTGGGCCAAACAATATCTCTCCATTGAAAGGCAAGGCGTCCAGGCCGTTCTTGGAATCCGCATCCGCCCTCCAAGAACGTAACCACAAAGTGCGGCGAGCAGACACAGCTGCGGCCAAGACTCTGGAAGTCAGTAGACTGGCATCCAAAGCCGCCTCACCAATATAGGAAGTGGCATCTCTCATCTGTCCCACTAAAGCTTTCTGAACCTCAGGAGCGTCCTCAGGAAAGGTATCTTCCAGCACATTGGCCGAGCTCTCAATGGCTTTAGCCACCCAGGAGATAGCCATGGACGGACAGGCCACAGCCCTTGAGAATAGATCGATTTCAAACAAGTCTCCACTTTCCTGTCCGTGGGATCCTTTAGGAATTAAATGGAAGGCATAGGCATGGTAGCACTCTTGATTAAGTGAGTAACGTGAGAATCCACTGCAGGTGGAGTTTCCCACTTTTTGCAATGACCTGCAGGAAGCGGATAACGACAAGCTAAACGTTTCTGCGGCTGGAACCTCTTACTAGGCGAATGCCAGGCCTCCGCCATGTGGTCAGTCAGCTGGTCCGAGAGAAGAAAAACTGCTGAAGTCACTTTTGCCTGTTTCAAATTTGGGTATTTGGATTTAGGGGCCGGAGCATGATCCTCTATATCAAGAATGGATCAAACTGCCCTTACCAATATCGGCACATTAATAGAAGATTTAGTTTCCACTTCCCAGAGAGGGGAATCCGAGTCAGAGCCCTCAGGTGATTCCCCATCATCTGAGGATGCATCCGTGTCTGACAGTTGCATAGACTGGAATGACATAACAGGGCGTTTATACACCTTCTGAGGCTTGCCACTCCGTAGCATAGATTGAAAGGCTGAAGATTAAGCTGCCAAACTCTGGACTGAACTAGAGAACGCATCCACCCAAGGTGGTTAACTAGGCTGTGGAAGTCCCTGGAAGGGAATGACAGACTGCTGAGTCACCGGAGGAGGCTGCGGGTAAAGGCAGGGACCCTGAGACAACAGGTCCGGACGTTGGGGCAGAAGGAACACTCGATGGAGAGACCCCAAAGATCTGAGTACCAAGGACGTCTGGGCCAAGCCGGAGCTACCAGCAGAAGCGTGCCGCCGTCCTGCTTAAATTTCCGAAGAACCCGAGGAAGCAGGGATATCGGAGGGAATAGATACGCAAACTGGTAGGTCCATCTCACCGACAGAGCATCCACCAAGCTTGCTTCCGCATCTCTTGTTCTGGACCCATACACGGGCAACTTGTGATTGTGACGGGATGTCATGAGGTCCACCACCGGCAGGCCCCATTTGTCCGCAAGGAGTTGAAACACCACTTGGTGAATCGACCATTCCCCGTGATGCATGTCGTGACGGCTGACGAAGTCCGCCTCCCAATTGAGGACCCCTGGAATGAACACTGTCGAAATGGCTGGAAGGTGGCACTCCGCCCAAGACAGGATGCGAGACACCTGTCATCGCTGCTCGACTGCGAGTGCCCCCTTGATGGTTGATGTATGCCACCGTGGTGGCGTCGTCGGACTGAACCTGCATGGCTTTTCCCTGAAGAACATGACTTGACAACTGGAAGGCCCTGTACACGGCCCTTGGACCTTAAGATGAATGTCTCAAGAGCCATGCCGTCAAAGACAGACGACCCAGATCCGGGTAAAGGCAGGGACCCTGAGACAACACTTGAGGAGCGTAATTTCTCATGCCACACCACTGAAAATAGGTATGCCACACTCTGTGGTAAATCCTTGCGGAGGCAGGCTTGCACGCCCGCAGCATCGTGCTGATGACAGAGCTAGAGAAACCCTTGGACATTAAGATGAATGTCTGAAGAGCCACACTGTCAAAGACAATGACCCAGATCCGGGTAAAGGCAGGGACCCTGAGACAACAGGTATGGACATTGAGGCAGAAGGAACGGAGTGTCGATGGAGAGACTCTGAAGATCTGAGTACCAAGGACGTCTAGGCCCAGCCAGAGCTACCAGCAGAAGCGTGCCGACGTCCTGCTTGAATTTCCAAAGAACCCGAGGAAGCAGGGATATTGGAGGGAATAGATACGCAAACTGGAAGGTCCATCTCACCGACAGAGCGGCCACCAAGCTTGCTTCAGCATCTCTTGTTCTGGATCCGTCCACGGGCAACTTGTGATTGTGACGGGATGTCATGAGGTCCACCTCCGGCAGGCCCGAGCAGAAGGCGCGCTGAGCTGAGGAGCCGCTAAACAGGGAAGGCTGCCTCCCCTGGCAGGCTATTAACCCCCGGGATGCCGGCTCCTGCTTGCCGTCTAAAATCCCTGGTGGTCTAGTGGACGCGCGGGGTATGGGGGGGGCCTGCCGCCACTGCCAGTGCCTCCGGTCTGTCCCCAGAGACCGGAGGGAATAAACTGCATGATCCTTACCTGTCCCCGTTGATCCGGCAGCAGTCTTGGGAGCCCACAGAGTCCGGCTATCACAGACTCTGGGGTCCCGCCGTGATCCAAAGATCTGTACTGAGGTTGCGGCACTGGCGGGGTGGAGGAGCGACAGCTTGGACTTCCGCTGGACAGTCCGACACTGCCGCTCTGAAGAGTTCAAAAGTAAAACTAAACTAAAAAAATTCATAAAATAAAGCTTAGGGGCTGCTAATCAGCCCCCCTGCGCAAACGGTGACCCGACTCCGGGCGGGCACCAACTTAAACTGAGGTGCCTGTGGCTCAGGGCGGGGTATATAGGAGGATGGACCCAGTGCATCCAGGGAGCTAAAGCTTTAACTGCGTGGTGCCGTGGATCCAGCCATACCCCAAGGTTAACCCTATAGACCCTGAAGAAAGAAGAGAAGAACAAATGAATCTTCAAAACTGTGTAAGAGTTAAAAGTGTATAGTGAAGAAAGCAGCGAGACAGGCAATACACTAATTATGCTATTGTTGCAATGAGAGCAGTAACTGCGGTTACAGATGTGTCCACATACATCTATCCTACGTGCGCTACAAGTCGCGTTACACATAACACAAGAGCACTGTTCGTCTTCTCGATCGACTTTTTACCTTCAGAAGCATCTTATTCGCAGTTATAGTGTCAGCGGCTGTAACACTATAATGTAACGGTTTGTATGCAGATACAGCCGCAGTCGCACACAGAACATAGGCATGCTGAATGTCATTTTAATCAGCAGAAGCTGCTTGTGCGCCCTGTTCTTAATGGTGACGCTTCTGAAGGTAAAAAGTTGCATGAAAAGAGCTGGAGATTTCAATCCCACTCCCTTACTTTCAATACCCTTTAGATTGTGCTTTACCTGTTACACCGGTAAAGAACAAGACAAGTACCAATAAAAGTTCTGTCAAATCCCCAGAAATACCACACAGCATATTAAAAAATACTAGAATTGTTCTCTCTTTGTACCCTTGTTGCCTATAGGAGTAGCTGATACAAACGGTATCCTGTGTGATCTTACGATACAGGGCCTGACCACATAGGCATGTATCATAATACTCCTAATCCAAACACACAAGGGCACTGGGAACAGCCAAAATAATGCTGAGGTCAAACCCATAATCTATTACCAATGAAGGTCCCCATGTCATTTTTCCCCTTTACTCTCTGAATCAGGACTGGTTCAACAGAGCCTGGTGCTGGTTCTTAAAATACAGAGAACCCCTACAGATTTTTACTCCTGTAACCAGGACAGGATCAAAATAGCCTGGACTGTTTCTGTTTTAATAGGGGAACCCCATGTCATTTTTTTATTTTTACATTTAACTATTTATTTTACACACAGAAGTCTTCACAAGTCTCACTGATCTGTGAAGGCTTCTGTATAACTCGGACCTTGTAATGCCAGTTGCATAACAAGGTTCAGAGTTTTCAAACGAGTAAACTCACACACTGTAATAGCATTGAAAAGGAGAGTTATGGTAAAAAACTTACCCTTGTTAACTCTCCTTCTTCAAAGTCCATAGGGTCCGCAGGGGAGACAATGGGGTGTAGGTGGGACTTGGAGGACTGGACACCAACAGCAATGTTTTGTCAATCCCAGGATGCTCCGGTCCTTCCCCCTATACCCCGTCCACAGCCTAAGGGCAGGAGCAGAAAGACTGGTACACTGAAGAATCACACTCTCACACAGAGGAAAAAAAGTGACCAAGAGAAGAAACCTACAGACACCAGGTGCAACAGGGAGGGTGCCCTGTGGACCCTATGGACTTTGAAGAAAGAGCACTGACAAAGGTAAGCTTTAACATAGCTCTCTTTTTCTTCTTCAGGGTCCAAAGGGGAGCTCCAAAGGGGAGACAATGGGCATGTCCCAAAGCAGTTGTTCAAGGGCGAGGACGCTCCTGAGTTGAGAGGAGAACCCGGCGCCCAAAGGAAGCATCCTGAAAGGCAAATGTATCAAAGGCATAAAACCTAAGAAAGGTGTGGACAGAAGACCACGTGGCCGCCTTGCATAGCTGTTCAGCAGAGGCGCCATGCTGGGCTGCCCACGAGGGACCCAAAGAGTGAGTAGAATGAGCAGACACTGTAGCCGGCACAGGAAGGCCGTCCGAGTGTAAGCATGTAAGATAGTCATGCAAAGCCATCTGGCCAGAGTCTGTTTGTTAGCTGGCCATCCCTTATTATGGAATACGTAGAAGATGAAGGAGTCCAATTTCCTGATGGAACTGGTACGGTCCACGTAGATCTTCAGAGCACAGACCACATCCAAAGAAGCCTCACCTGCCGAGAGGTCTGGTAATTGAATAACCGACACCACAATTTCCACATTAAGGTGGAAACGAGAAACCACCTTGGGAAGGAAACCTGGGCACGTTCTAAGAACAGCCCTGTTCTGATGAAAGATTAAAAAGGGGGAGTGACATGAAAGCGCCCCTAAATAAGATACCCTACGGGCAGATGCTATAGCCAGAAGAGACAAAGTCTTCGCAGTGAGCCACTTGACATTCACTGATTCCAGGGATTCGAAAAGTAGGTTTCTGAAGTGCGTGGAGAACCACTGACAAATCCAACGGAGCCACAGGAGGGACAAAGGGAGGTTGTATACATAGAACAACTTGTAGCAAGGTGTGAACGTCCGGTAGAGGAGCAATTCTGCGCTGGAACCAGATGGATAGAGCAGAGACGTGCACTTTCAGAGATGCTAGGTGGAGTCCAAGATCCAGTCCAGCCTGAAGAAAGGCAAGTATTCTAGAAACCTTAAAAACTTGAGGGTCATAGTTTCTAGTAACACACCACTGGAAATATGTACGCCATACCCGGTGATAAATTCTGGCAGAGACCAGTTTACGTGTTTTGAGCATGGTCTGGACCACAGAGCTAGAAAACCCTTTAGACCTTAGAAGGAGATGTCTCAAGAGTCAAGCCGTTAATGACAGACGGGCCAGGTCTGGATGTAGACAGGGACCCTGCGACAACAGGTCTGGTTGTAGAAGAAGTTGAAAAGGAACGTCTATGGAGTGACTTTGAAGATCGGAGTACCAATGGTGTCTGGGCCAAGCCGGAGCTACTAACAGGACTGTGCCCCCTTCCTGTTTGAACTTCCGAAGAACCCGAGGAAGAAGGGAGATTGGAGGGAAGAGGTATGCCAAATGAAAGGTCCACCTCACAGATGTATCATTCTTTGATAAGGTGGCAAGAAAGACTTTTTTCCAGTTGATCAGCCTACTGTGCGTTTGTAGAAGGCAATGGTTACCTGTAGATGGTAGTGAAGAATTTCTGGGGAGCTGGCCAACAGCAACAGATCGTCTAATTATGGGAGCAGTCTGAGCCCTTGATGACGAAGCTAGGCCGCCATAACTGCCATGATCTTGGTAAAAAAGCAAGGAGTCGTAGAAAGGCCAAAAGGCAGAGCTTGAAATTGGTAATGTTGCTGTAGTATAGCAAACCAGAGATATTGTTGATGAGAAGGCGCTATAGGTACATGTAGGTAAGCGTTCTGAATGTCCAGAGACACCATAAATTCCCCAGGCTCCATAGCTAGGACAATAGAGTGGAGGGTTTCCATATGACACCTGGGTACCCTGATAAACCTGTTCAGAGAATTGAGATTGATAGGCTGATGAGACCCGTTGGGCTTCTGAACTTAGAAAAGGGTAGAATAATAGCCCTTCCCTCGCTGTGAGGAGGGGACCGGAATTATTACTCCTGAGAGCAGTAGGGACTGAATGGCCCTTTGGATCAGCAGGGCTTTGCTTGAGTCCGAGGTCCTGTGAACTGCTGGTGGACGACTCTTCAGGAAGGAGAGGGCATATACGTAGGAAACCACTTCTCTTACCCAGATGTCTGATGTGGTCTGACGCCAGAACTGGGTGAATTGAAGAAGTCGGCCTCCCACCCTGGGAGCTCCCAGGGAGAGGCCCATCCCGTCAGGCTGAAGGCTTGTCCTCAGGTTTGGTAGGTGGATGACTAGTAGCCCAGGTCTGTTTGGCCCTAACGCTTGGAGGCCTTAGTTGATGCCTGATGCCTTGGAAAGGATTAACCTTTAGCTTTTCCTTGAGGATGAAAGGAACGAAAGGATGACATCCGAGGCTTCGCATTATATTCTGTCTACCACACAGATGATCACTGGGGCCGGCTCCGGGCTCTGCTCTGCCTGTTAGAGCAGAGCAGGAGTCCGGTAACCGGAGAAAAACCTGGATAATGCCACCTCCAGGTGGCGTTATCACAAGGCTTCCCCTGGTATATTAGTAAAAATGATGTTAATAGAGCCCTTTGCTCCGTCGCACCCCCTGCTCTGTACTGCCCAGCCCCCTCTCTATCTGCTGCTGTGTCCCGCCCCTCTCATCATCCTATCCCACCCCCCTTTCCATATTTACCCTGTTTCTGGAAGCAAAGCGGATTTTCCTATCTGGCTAGGTCTGCCCCTTAAGGTGGGTACACACCTGACAGATATATCTGCAGATGATGGTCGTTCATACACACTGAACGGCCATCATCTGCTTGTGCCCTCGGCATCCATTCACAGTGACCACAGTGCTTGGAGGCTCTCCGGCATGTCCGTAAGTGCCGAGCACGCCTCCAAGAGTGACGAAAAGGGGATGCGTCAATGAGACATGCACCCTTTTCGGGCGCAGGCGCACACGCGCCTTCGGAGTGCGCAGGAGTGCCCTGCCCGATGCCGGACCTAGAGTGAACACTGGAGGGGACTAATAGCAGGCAGTGCTAGGGAAAAGGCAAGTGTAGATAGCAGCTGGGGCAGAACTTTAGCAAGGATGAGGTTAGGCACATGCAGTGTTGGGGGCAGGGATGGGGCAAGGGTACATAGCCGCTGGAGCAGTACTGGGGGCAAGGAAGTGGTTGGTGGCAGGGAGTACTAATGGTAGAGCGAGGGTAAGGGTAGATTATAGCTGGGGCAGTAATAGGGGGTCAGGGAGGAGATTAGGGACAGGCAGTACTGGGGTAGGGAAGGGGAAAGGGTAGATAGTAGCAGGGGGCAAGGAAGAGGTTAAGTGAAAGCAGTACTAAGGGTAGGCAGCAAATGGGGCAGAACTGGGGGCAAGGAGGGGTCAGATATATAGGTTGAGGCAGTGGTTACTTTGTTCCTCCTGTTGAGAGCCCCCGGCCAGGTGACTGTTGTCCGCCTGCAGCTCCCTCTGTCCCAAGCAGTGTCCACCTCCCCGCAGCCAAGGAGGATGCCCTATCAGGTGAATGCAGAGTTTCTGGAGAGCGCGCTGACGGACATGGAAGGAGGGAGGTGGTGTCTGAGTAAATGATATAATAGGGTCTGATGGCTCCTGATGTATGAGATACACCAGAGAGTGTGGGGAGGAGACTGGTCAGATCTCTGGGCTGGTAACACACAGTGACATGATGTGAGGGGGAGAGCAGGAGTATAATAGGGGCTGATGGCTCCTGATGTATGAGATACACCAGAGAGTGTGGGGAGGAGACTGGTCAGATCTCTGGGCTGGTAACACACAGTAACATGATGTGAGGGGGAGAGCAGGAGTATAATAGGGGCTGATTGTTCCTGACTACCCCATTTGGCATACATACCTTCCCTAATAAGTCTGTACTAACGGAGGAGGGTGTAGTATAAGAGATTGCTGTAGTGACAGAACAAGGAGAATATGGGAATGTTTTCTGTACTTAGTGATTATTACTCACCTGTGCTGATACCTGTAGGGATTTCCTCCTCCTTACACTGCTGATCACCCCTCACATACATTATTTCCTCTTTCACCTTAATATAATTAGTCATAGTTGCACCCTAAACAATAAAAAAAATTAATGATTGGTTAATGTTTGATTTAATTAAAATAGATTAAATAGTAGAATACTATTGTATAAGATACACACAGCTTCTGCACACATTATATAGTGACAATCACTTTGGTATTTGGTAAGACCCTAAATCCCCCCTACATGATCCTCCTGTGGGACACTGTGATTCCCCTCTGTACAATCCTGTGAATATAGAGGACGGGGACATCTCTCTGGGGTATTCCTGTTACTGGCCCCATCTGTAGGAGACACACAGTGACTGATTACACTGTATATATGTGATTGTCAGATGATGTGTATATAGGTGGCCCCATAGCTGCTCTCTCCATTACAATAAATGACAGTCTCCTCTTTCCCAGTGATGTGAGGGGCCGGTGATTCTCCATCATCACGTCCTTGTACAGACCCCTGTGTTCCTCTATATACTCCCACTCCTGAATGGAGACATGGACAGTGACATCCTGACTACGTATAGGAACCTGACACACACAGTCCTCTCCCCCCTATATAATAATACCACATGTCAGTGTGTGCTGGGAGCTGTGTTATTCCCCCTCATATATCACTGTACAGTCCCCTCCCCCCTATATAATAACAATACCACATCAGTGTGTGCTGGGAGCTGTGTTATTCCCCCTCATATATCACTGTACAGTCCCCTCCCCCCTATATAATAATAATACCACATATCAGTGTGTGCTGGGAGCTGTGTTATTCCCCCTCATATATCACTGTACAGTCCCCTCTCCCCTATATAATAATAATACCACATATCAGTGTGTGCTGGGAGCTGTGTTATTCCCCCTCATATATCACTGTACAGTCCCCTCCCCCCTATATAATAATAATACCACATATCAGTGTGTGTTGGCAGCTGTGTTATTCCCCCTCATATATCACTGTACAGTCCCCTCCCCCATATATAATAATAATACCACATATCAGTGTGTGCTGGGAGCTGTGTTATTCCCCCTCATATATCACTGTACAGTCCCCTCTCCCCTATATAATAATAATACCACATATCAGTGTGTGCTGGGAGCTGTGTTATTCCCCCTCATATATCACTGTACAGTCCCCTCTCCCCTATATAATAATAATACCACATATCAGTGTGTGCTGGGAGCTGTGTTATTCCCCTTCATATATCACTGTACAGTCCCCTCCCCCCTATATAATAATAATACCACATATCAGTGTGTGCTGGGAGCTGTGTTATTCCCCCTCATATATCACTGTACAGTCCCCTCCCCCATATATAATAATAATACCACATATCAGTGTGTGCTGGGAGCTGTGTTATTCCCCCTCATATATCACTGTACAGTCCCCTCTCCCCTATATAATAATAATACCACATATCAGTGTGTGCTGGGAGCTGTGTTATTCCCCCTCATATATCACTGTACAGTCACCTCTCCTCTATATAATAATAATACCACATATCAGTGTGTGCTGGGAGCTGTGTTATTCCCCTTCATATATCACTGTACAGTCCCCTCCCCCCTATATAATAATAATACCACATATCAGTGTGTGCTGGGAGCTGTGTTATTCCCCCTCATATATCACTGTACAGTCCCCTCCCCCCTATATAATAATAATACCACATATTAGTGTGTGCTGGGAGCTGTGTTATTCCCCCTCATAAATCACTGCACAGTCCCCTCCCCCATATATAATAATACCACCTATCTCTCCCCCTATATATAATAGTAATATATATAATAATTACCTGACACTGTTGCGCTGCGACTTTAAAATGGTGGCCGAGTGATAATTCCTTATGGCCCCGCCCCCTCCGTAACACAAGTGAGATAATCATGAGTTTTTAGACAGACAGAAAATGGCCGCCGCTCGCCTCTCTCACTAGGAGACTAATTGCAGATAACAATTCTGCCTCTAGTGATGAAGCAATGACTGGTCAGAGACGTGCATCGATTCTTTTACAATCCGGTTGGCTCGTAAGTACGTCAATCAATTCAATGGTGGGCGGGGCCGCTTAATTAGCTCTGACGTACGATTGGCTGCTGTTTCTTATGAATTAAATAGAAGTCTGTAGTAGCGGCTGTAGGTTATGCACAGTGCAATAATACTATGTATTATATACTCGTCCTAGATAGAGGAGCTCGGCTGCAGTTTTCTTATTGTCAGAGCTCTGCCTATTTTCACAAGAAAGTAGGAACAGAGAGAGGACATTGTTGTGTCTGGCAGCAGCTAATGATATTTATTATTACTGTGATTAGTCTATAACAGGACTGGCCAACCTGTGGCTCTCCAGCTGTTATGAAAATACACATCCCAGCATGCCCTGACACAGTTTTAGAACAGGAAAACTTTGGCAGGGCATGCTGAGACTTGTAGTTTCACAACAGCTGGAGAGCCAGTTATTAGTCTATAAGCTGATCAGCCTCTGGTGTGTTGTTACTGTACTACAAGGAGAGGCTCTGATTCCTGGTTATTATACAGCTGGAGCAGACGCTGGTGCTGCATTTTCATTGCACAGGTGTCCTAATTTTATAATACATGAGGCGCAGTCCCTGCTGTTACTATAATACAGGGGGTCAGTGCTGTTCCTATAATACAGGTGGTCAGTGCTGTTCCTATAATACAGGAGGCGCAGTCCGTGCTGTTACTGTAATACAGGGGGCGCAGTCCGTGCTGTTACTGTAATACAGGGGGCGCAGTCCGTGCTGTTACTGTAATACAGGGGGCGCAGTCCGTGCTGTTACTGTAATACAGGGGGCGCAGTCCGTGCTGTTACTGTAATACAGGGGGCGCAGTCCGTGCTGTTACTGTAATACAGGGGGCGCAGTCCGTGCTGTTACTGTAATACAGGGGAAGCAGTCCGCGCTGTTACTGTAATACAGGGGAAGCAGTCTGCGCTGTCGATGTAATACAGGGGGCGCAGTCTGCGCTGTCGCTGTAATACAGGGGGCGCAGTCTGCGCTGTTGCTGTAATACAGGGGGTGCAGTCTGCGCTGTAATACAGGGGGCGCAGTCTGCGCTGTTACTGTAATACAGTTGGCGCAGTCTGCGCTGTTACCGTAATACAGGGGGCGCAATCTGCGCTGTTACCGTAATACAGGTGGCTCAGTCTGCGCTGTTACCGTAATACAGGAGGCGCAGTCTGCACTGTTACCGTAATACAGGTGGCTCAGTCTGCCCCTGCCCCTATACTGTCCTCTTCTGTCCTTTCACCCCCAGGGTAAGGCAAGAGGACAGTCCTTTCCCAGGCAGTCTAGTTCTCACAAGAATACCAAGCCGCAATTCAAGCAGTCTTGGTCGCCCAGACGTCTAGCTTCCAGATGACAAACCCTCCGCCTGATGGGGCGGGCCTCCTCCTGGGGGACTGGGTGGCCGACTTCTTAAATTTTCCGACTCTTAGCATCAAACAATAACAGATGCCTGGTTCCAAGAAGTGGTCTCTCATGGGCACACCATCATTTTCCTGAGGCATCCTCCCCAGCAATTTTTTTCGGTACAGGTCTCCCATCAGATCCTATCAAGGCCCTGGCCCTCCAGGAGGCTATTCACTCCCTGCTGCATTAAAGTGTGATAATGCCAGTTTCTTCTGCTCAGAGAGGAACTGGTTTTTATTCCACTCTTTTTGATTCAACAGCCGAATGGGTCTCATCGGCCTATTCTGAATTTCAAACCCCTTAACAAATATATCAGAGTGCCCAAGTGCTGCATGGAAACTCTACAATCTGTTGTCCTGGCATTGGAGCCTGGGGATATCATATTTTCTCTGGACATTCAGCATCTGTTAGCGCAGGGACCTTGTCTGCACCCGGAACTACCTCATCTTTCTTTGACGGCGTGGCTCTTGAGCCATCCCTCTTAAGAGCCAAAGGTTTCTCTTGCTCTGTGGTCCAGACGATGCTCAGGGCACCATTTTTGTCTAGATGTTCAGGGCACGTAAGCCTGCCTCAGACCACATCTATTACAGAGTTTGGCACTCTTACTTCCAATGGTGTTCCCCCAGAGGCTATGACCCTACAGTTTTTAGGATTTCCCAGGTGCTTGCCTTTCTCTGGGTTAGACATGAGCCTCCACCTGGCCTCCTTTAGAGTTCAGGTTTCTGCTCTGTCAATCTGGTTCCAGCGAAGGATTGCTCCCCTGCCTGATGTTAGAACATTATTGCAGGGTGTTCTCCGCATTCAACCTCCTTATGTCCCTCCGGAAGCTCCGTGGTATTTGTTCTTGTTTCTCTGGGCTCTACAGGCTTCTCTGTTTGAACCTCTGGACTCAGTAGACCCCAAGTGGCTGACAACAGAAACGCTCTTTCGCCTTGGTATCTCCTCTACCCGCAGGGTATCTGATTTGGCAGCGCTCTCCTGTCACTCCCCATTCTTGATCTTTTATCCGGACAGAGCTGTCCTCCGTACCAGGACTGGGTACCTCCCTAAAGTGATATCCCGGTTCAGTTTGAATAAAGAGATTGTGGTTCTGGCCTTCCAGTCCTCGGATCTTTCTGCAGGTGAAGCCTCCTCTAATGTGGTTCATGCTCTTCGGATCTATGTGGATCGTACGAATTCTTTTAGGAAATCAGATTCTCTTTGTGTTGTTTGGCTTTTACAAGTGAGGCTGATCAGCTATCAGACTCTAGCTTGATGACTCCGCATGACAATCTCTCAGGCCTAGACCCAAGCTAATTTTCCTGTTCCAAACATTGTTACAGTTGTGGGACCCTCGTGGGCGGTTTGACGTGGCGCTTCTGCTGAACAATTGTGCAAGGCGGCTATGTGGTCTTCCGTCCACATCTTTCTGAGGTTCTACACCTTTGCCTCTCAGGATACTTCCTTTGGGCGTTGGATTCTCCTTTCTGCTGAGGAGCGTCCCCACCCTTAAGGGAAACTGCTATTGGACATCCCCATGGTATCCCTGTGGATCCCCTATGGACCCTGAAGAAGAAAAGAAGAGTTATGGTAGACTTACTTTTGTTAACTCTATTTTTTTCGAAGTCCCATAGGATCCACAGGGTGTCCACCTGGCTTCAATGGGTATTTTTTCTCTTGATCACTGATTCGATCTTCTGGGAGAGCGTTTCTTGAGTATACGTTTCTTTCTTCTCCTCTTTCGTGCTCCTGCCTTGTTTACAAACTGTGTGCCTGGGGGCGGGGTATATGTGGAGGAGGACCAGTGCATCCTGGGAGCTAAAGCTTTAACTGTTTGGTGCCCGGACCTCTCCGACCACACACACCCCATGGTATCCCTCTGGATCCTATGGACTTTGAAGAAATAGAGTTAACAAAGGTAAGTCTACCATAACTCCTAATTTATTTGTATTAATAAAAATACATATATTGCTTTAAGAGGCATATATCCTCAGCAACATATTGAAAAAAACGTATATTAAGTGAACATATACAGTAAGACATACATATGTGAACACATTGTATAAATGCATAAAAATTATTTGCCACTATGTTCCACTTGTAATTATTTTCTTTATTTTCAGATAATATCCAACCTATAAAGTGGTTAGTACCTGTATTCCTGTTTGTATATCAATAAATATCAATTGGACTTTTTTTCTGATTGCTTTCAAAATAAATAAAGAATATTTCCTACAGTCTCAAATAATTGTGTCCGTATGTTATCCAGTTACAAAAATTGTTTAGATTTCTCAAGGTGTAAATTGTTACTAATGTTTCAAAATGTTATTTATTTTTAACTCAACCAACAAGTCTTTCTATCTCTATAATGGCTGCTCTGGAATGCAAGAACTTACTAGAACTGAAGCTGGAATATTATCTGCGTACTATTTCTGGATTCAGCATGATTTCATACAATATCAGTACTCTGGCCCTGATTCAGAGCCGCTCGTAAGTGGCCGCTCGTTCGCTTCGAGCGATGTTCGCACATCTGCGTATGGGTTGTAATGCGCATGCGCCAACCAGTCAGTGCGGTCGGAAATCGTGTGCTCGCAAAATAGCGAATGCCTGCTAATTTGAGTGACAGGATGAGGCGTTTGTGGGTGGTAACAGGGGAAGGTGCTTGAAAACGGGGAGTGGAGATCCGAACGCAGGCGTGCCAAACGGTCAAAATGGGCGTTTTAAGGGTCTGCATAATTAACAAAGCAGCGTCATCGACCACGTCACTTGGTTGTCTTTTAGCCTGAACTGCTCGCATGATTGCGGTAGGAAAATCCAACCACAAGAATAGCGAGCAGTTCATACGCCTTTCGATGTACTTGATTAATCTAATAAATAGCGGAGATGACGTAGGATGCAAGCGGCCAAGGGGCGTCTTTACAAAATAGCGAGCACATGTTTAAATAGCGCTCAATTTAAATAGCCAGCCCCTTTTTCTGAACGAGCGAGCGCAAATAGCGTCCGGCTCTGAATCAGGCCACCTGTTATCAGTCATTGGTCTTAATCCGAGCTACTGATTCATCATTTACTTTTGTGCATTCTCCTAAGCTACTAGTACAGCCTAGCATTATATCCCAGGTGATAGCGATTATGAAACAGAGACATTTGTGGAGAGGACATAGAAATAACAAACACACCACCCTTAATAATCTCAATATCATGAAGTTCTACAGATACAACTAGGAGTGTTCATGTACTATAATTTGTGAATAATTCCACCATTGATTTGATTATTTTGTTAGTAGCTTAGGAGAATGTACACAAGTAACTAAAGAATCAGTAGCTGGGATTAATACCAGGTTGAGAAAGGGTCTGATCATGGGCATCTTGAGGGGGCCAGTGTGCAGCCCCCGTCACGGGCCCCCTCCTCTCACCCCGTCGGTCGACAGCCGACTGACCGGCCGCCGCAGAATCAGTAGACTCTGGGCACTAGCGTGTGCCCAGTGTCTACTGCGCTTGCGCAGATCGCTGGGGAAATGATGCAGCCGCCATTTTGCCGGCAATTTCCTCACAGCGCATGCGCAAAACCCTGGAAAAATGGCTGCGGTGCCCATTTTCTGGCATTTTGAGCAGCGCTGGGAGACCAGACATGGGACCTCGGGGGAGTACGTTTTTTAGATAATATGGGTGCAGGGTGTGCGGTGTTGGCCTCCGCTGCACCCAGGGAACCGTGTGCTCCGCACACCCTGCACCCATTATAGATAAACCCCTGGGTCTGATCTATTTCAGTGATGGAAACAGCAGGACTGCGAGAGGTGCTGAATGTGTGGTATGAAGGAGAGGGAGGAGTCGAGGATAACCAAAACAGCGCACTTGGGGGCTAGAGGAGATGGTTGTGCTGGCAATAGATAATGAAATTGTGGGAGGTGAGGTTATTCGAGAGGGTGGAAAAATAGCAGAGACACAGTTGGAGATACTTGTAGGGTAGAGGTCAGGAGAGGAGAGATAGATCTCAGTATCATCAGAGATGATACTGGACAACAAGAGTGGATGAGCTCACCTAAAGAGGTTATACAGTATAGCGGGAGAATAGAAGAGTTCCAAGAACGGAGCTTTGGTGGACACCTACCAATAGTGGAAGTTGGGAGGGGGGAGAGGAGTAATGAGGGGAGACAGAGAAAAATGGTCAGAGACCTAGGAGGACAGCGAAGAGCAGGCAGTATCACGCAGACTGAGGGAGTGAAGGATTTGCAGGAGGAAAGGGTGGTCCACTGATTCAAAAGCAATGGAGCTCGGATAACCTTAACCGCCATTGGGGGTGACTGCATGAAGCTCTCAGTACATTAACCAGCTATTCTGGGTTCCGGAGTAGCTCTGAGTGTTTGATAGCCGTTCTAGGTGTAGGAATGAAGCTCAGCGTGTCTTAATCATGACAGGTACCAGAATGAAGCTATGTTAGCCAGCAATTGTGGATGCTGGGATGGAGCTTAGCGGGGGGAATTCAATTGAATGCGATGTCACCATGCATCACTGCGATGCCCATCTGCGCACATATCTGCCATATACAATAGAGACAAAATCACTTTTGTTAGCTAGCCTTTCTGGGTGCCGGAATAGAGCTCAGAGTACGTTAGCCAGCTATTCTGGATGCTGGAATGGAGCTCATAATACACTAGCCAGCCTTTCCTGGTACTAGAATAGGGTCACAAGAACATTGGCCGTCCCCTCTAGGTGTTTGAGTAGTAGTTCTATCTATTCTAGTTGCCGGAACAGATATTAGGTTACTAGTTTCATCTCTTTGAGCTCCCGGAAAAGGTGTCTCTGTACCATGGTTGTAACTAGAGCTTTGTGGTCCCACAGCAACATTTTGAAAGGACTCCTGCATAACACACACACACACCTAGAGGGAGGGGATCTGCATACAAGAGGTTCTCAATAACATGTCATCAATCACTTTGACCACAACACTGGAACACTGTAGGCAACATGATCATGTCTAAGGAGGTGACTATTAACCCTCTCACCCAGGAAAGCTCAAGCCAACCATAGTAACCAAGTCACTAATAGGGGGTGAACCTGGGAGTGTCAGTGTAACCTCATCTGCACCTCTCCTATTCACAGATCAGGTTGTAAATTCAATTCCTGACTAAGGCCCTGTGTAGATTTTGTATGTTCTCTCTGTCTGCATTGGTTTCTCCCAGGTACATGGTTTTCTCCCACACTCCAAAGATACACTGGTAGGTCAGTTGGCTTCTTTAAAAAATACCCCTAGTGTGTGTGTGTCCCCGTCTGTGCATGTGGTAAGAAATTTAGACTGTATGCTCCATTGGGGCAGGGACAAAATATGAATAACTATTCCCTGTACTGCTCTGCATAATCTGTGCACTCTACATAAATAACTTAAGAAAAAGTTTATAATATTTATTCCCAGAACACTGGTTAGTAAGCAGTCAGATCCTTGTTACTACAAGTCACGTGATGGTGAGATTTGTCTGAGGACGGACTGGAGTCACATGACTTGAGAGGATACTAAATCTCACCCTGGAGATCATCTACCTGCTGACTGGGGGGGTCAGAGGGTCTGGTAGTCTCACAGTGACATCACTTATATGTATAGTAATAATAGACATGACTGACACTTCCATATCCCCTCACCTCCCCAGCCATATCCCTGTATCATTACGATGTGATGTCACTGTGACACTGCCAGATCCCCTCACCTCCCCAGTCATGTCCCTGTATTATTACTATAGATATAAGTGATGTCACTGTGACACTCCCATATCCCCTCACCTCCCGTCATGTCCCTGTATTATTACTATAGATATAAGTGATGTCACTGTGACACTCCCAGATCCCCTCACCTCCCCAGTCATGTCCCTGTATTATTACTATAAGTGATGTCACTGTGACACTCCCATATCCCCTCACCTCCCCAGTCATGTCCCTGTATTATTACTATAGATATAAGTGATGTCACTGTGACACCCAGATCCCCTCACCTCCCCAGTCATGTCCCTGTATTATTACTATAAGTGATGTCACTGTGACACTCCCAGATCCCCTCACCTCCCCAGTCATGTCCCTGTATTATTATAATATTGGCCCTTCCAAACACTGCTGGCCAGGACTCACTGGAAGTTGGTGCTGCAGTGTCACTTTTGGAGCCTCTACTAGTCCCCTGCATAGTTCAACACCATGTAATGTGGCAAATATACATTAGGACACACTCATGATACACAAAGTATAGTACATATAGGTCACAAGAATGTGACAGCTACAGCCAATGCACATTTCACATATTGCTTTATCAAGGCTATATATTTAGGATGATTTACTATACTTGGGATTCATTTACTCCATATGTTCCCCCTTTAATATATTACCTGAAATTATACAGATTTTTTACAATATTTCAGTGTTCACGCTAGGCTGTTCTAGTAGAGCGCCATGCCCTGCCCAATTTTAAAACTGCAAAATGCTCCCTGCCTTACCTGCCAGTGCCCTGCTGAAACAGCCTGCCGGGTGTGCCATCCCCACCCATGGCCCGCAGACTCCCAACTGAGGAGGGGGGGGGGGGGATTGTGGTGCAGCGCTCACTGTTGGTGAATAAATGAACAGGACAAGACACGATAGGATTATTGAGGACAGGACAGTATAGGGATGATGAGGCCTGATCAAAACAGTAAAAGAGTAATGACAACAGGACAGTATAGGAGTGATGATTGCTGGACAGGACAGTATAGGAGGGATTAAATACTGTATATATAACATGAATTATAAAAAAAAAACAGCTTACTGATTTTTATCAATCTTATCAGCGCCGAGAGTCGGGTAGGAATCTACCCTCTCCCCTTCAGCTATGACATCATACCTCCTCCAGTGATGTCACACACAACCCCTTGCTAACACCGCCATAGACACTAATACAGTTAATTAACAAGAACATTCATACATCTCTCTCTGAGTAAATATAGAAGTCTTGGCGCTCTGCTTTCTATATTTATTTACTTTATTTGTGCTATAGATTTCGTGGTCTATCACTCATAGGGGCCAGCATCAGCCATTTTTTTCTATATATGTATCCCTGAGTGATGACGGTCTATTATTGTAACAAAAATCAAAATTTAAAAAGATACAAAACGTAGAAAAAAAAACCCTCGAAAATATTACAATGAATTTGTAACAATATCAGTATAAAAAGCACAAAGATAAATTTCCAAGAGATACATTTTCATAGCATCATCCTCATTTCTCACAAATGAAAGTATAGTAGGGAGAACAGTCTCTCTCGCCAGAGCCTAAAAAGAGGGACGGCACTGTAGGCGTGCTATACGTCCCTAGGTGGTCTTGACAAAGGTGCGTTCCAGCTCCGAAACGTCAACATGGATTTATTCTTTGTATCAGCTGAGTGTGCTAGAAGCACCAGAGCATAGAGTGACATCCCAGGCAAGGAAACATGAACTACAAGGGTTGTGATAGATGCAGGGTGCTAGAATGAAGTATATATTATATATATGTTTCTGTTTGTGAGTTTTTTAATTTTTAGAGAACATTTTGGGTCATTCCAAAATTGACCATACATGCAGCAAAGTGACAATGAGCGGTCATTATCTTGCAAAATGGATAGTAACAGGAAAATACAATTTGAACAGTTGCACAAATGATGCAAGCTCAACCCTTTATTTAATAATAAAAAAAGGCATTTAACCACTTAACTGACAATTTTTTTTTCTAAAAACCGCTCCAAAATTGTCGTTTTGATTTTTTAGTGAATTAGGTGAGGAACATACATTTTAACTTATTTCAAAATGGTTTCATAAAGAAAAAAAAGTTTTCTTTTAAAGGTTTTTTTTTTTGGTTTGAAAAATCGGTTTTTCAAATACCGGAACATCGGAATCACCATCGAAACATCGCAACGTTCAATTTGAGACCGGATCCAGGCACCAGGTACGTAAGGGGGGAAGTTAACTTACATTTTCCCAGCGGCTGCTCAGTTCTGCAGGCGCTGGGTAGGGGGTCCTGCTTTGCTGACTGATCAGCAGTGATCGGCAGCACAGCAGACAGAAGGGGAGAGGGTGCTCTCAGAGAAGGTCCCTCTGAGAGCAGCAGCTGTGGGAAGATTCTCTTCCTGCAGCCGCCCTCATGTTTATCTGTACTTGACGAAATTTTACGTCCAGTACAGATAAAGAACTGCCTGGTGTGGACAGGAGCTTACGTCCATGCCAGGCAAGTGGTTAAGAAGTGAATGAAGAGTCCTCCTCAGGAAAATATTGTGAGATTTGCTTTTTAGCTAAATACCTTCCATCTCAAAACAAAGTTACCCATGCATAAACAATGTACAGCCATGGCCAAAAGTTTTGAAAATGACACAAGATTTGGTTTTCCCATGGTTTGCTGCTTCAGTTTTTATGATGGCGATTTGCCTACTCCATAATGTCATGAAGAGTGATCAGATGAATTGCAATTTTTTTGCAAAGTCCATCTTTGCCTTGACAATGAATTAAATCCCAAAAATATTTCCACTGCATTTCAGCCCTGCCACAAAAGGACAAGGCTGGAGATCTCTCTGTCATGCTGATTGAGTTAGAATAACAGACTGGAAGCTTTAAAAGGAGGGTGGTGCTTGAAATCATTGTTCTTCCTCTGTTAAGCATGGTTACCTGCAATGAAACACGTGCAGTCATCATAGCTTTGCACAAAAAGGGCTTCTCAGGCAAGGATATTGCTGCTAGTAAGATTGCACCTAAATCAATCATTTATCAGATCATCAAGAACTTCAAGGAGAAAGGTTCAATAGTTGTGAGGAAGGCTTCAGGTCGCCCAAGAACGTTAAGCAAGCGCCAGTACAAAGTTGATTCAGCTGCGGTATTGGGGCACCACCAGTGCAGAGCTTGCTCAGGAATGGAAGCAGGCTGGTGTGAGGGCATCTGCACGCACAGTGAGACAAAGACTTTTGGAGGATGGCCTAGTGTCAAGAAGGGCTGCAAAGACGCCACTTCTCTCCAGGAAAAACATCAGGGACAGACTGATATTCTGCAAAAGGTACAAGGATTGGACTGCTGAGGACCAGGGTAAAGTTATTTTCTCTGATGAATCTCCTTTCAGATTGTTTGGGGCATCTTAAAAAACATTTGTCAAGAGAAGGAAAGGTGAGCGCTACCATCAGTCCTGTGTCATGCCAACAGTATAGTATACCGAGACCAGTCATGTTTGGCGTTGCTTCTCAGCCAAGAGTGGGCTCACTTGCAATTTGTCTAAGAACACCGCCATGAATAAAGAATGGTGTCAAAAATCCTCCAAGAGCAAATTCTCCCAACCATCCAAGAACAGTTTGGTGACAAACAATGCCTTTTCCAACGTGATGGAGCACCTTGCCATAAGGCAAAAGTGATAACTAAGTGGCTCTGGGAACAAACCATTGAAATTTTGGATCCATGGCCAGGAAACTCCCCATACCTAATACCATTGAAAACTTGTGGTTAATCCTCAAGAGGCGGTTGGACAAACAAAAACCCACAAATTCTGACAAACTCAGCATTGATTAGGCAAGAATGGGCGGCCATCAGTCAGTATGTGGCCCAGAAGTTGATTGACAGCATGCCAGGGCGAATTGCAAAGGTCTTGAAGAAGATTCAACACTGCCAATATTGACTCTTTGCATAAACTTAATGTAATTGTCAATAAAAGCCTTTGACACATGAAATGCTTGAAATTTTATTTTAGTATACCATAGTAACATCTGACAAAAAAAAGTAGAAGAACACTGAAGCAGCAAACTTTGTGAAAACCAATACTTGTGTCATTCTCAAAACTTTTGGCCATGGCTGTATAATATTCCACAAGATCTGGCTTCTCTCATTTCTCCTAATCAGAGCATGAAAATGACTTCTCACCTGTGACTTCGTTCATGTTTTCCAAGATGTGATTTCTGTTTAAAACATTTCCCACACTCAGAACATGAATACGGCTTCTCACCTGTATGAAATCTCTTGTGAGTAACAAGAGATGATGCGTCTGAAAAACATTTACCACACTCGGCACAAGAAAATGGTTTCTCACCTGTGTGAGTTCTCTGATGTGTAACAAGATGTGATCTGTTTCTAAAACAATTCCCACACTCGGCACATGAAAACGGCTTCTCACCTGTGTGAACCCTCTTGTGAGTAACAAGAGATGATGCGTCTGAAAAACATTTCCCACACTCGGCACATGAAAATGGTTTCTCACCTGTGTGAGTTCTCTCATGTATACTAAGAGTTGATTTCTCTCTAAAACCTTTCCCACATTCAGAGCATGAAAAAGGCTTCTCACCTGTATGAAGTCTCTCATGTATAGCAAGAGTTGATTTCAGTATAAAACATTTCCCACACTCAGAGCATGAAAACGGCTTCTCTCCAGTGTGAGTTCTCTCATGTTTAACAAGACTGGATTTCTCTCTAAAACATTTATCACACTCAGCACATGAAAATGGCTTCTCACCTGTGTGACTTCTCTCATGTTTAACAAGATATGATTTCCCTATAAAGGATTTCCCACACACAGTACATGAAAACAGCTTCTCTCCTGTGTGAATTTTCTCATGTACAAAAAGAGATGATTTTTGTCTAAAACATTTGCCACACTCTGTACATGAAAATGGCTTCTCTCCTGTGTGAATTCTCTCATGTCCACTAAGAGCGGATTTATTTCTAAAACATTTCCCACACTCTGCACATGAAAACGGCCTCTCGTCTGTGTGAATTCTCTTGTGTGCACCAAGACTTGAGGTGTCCGAAAAACATTTCCCACACTCGGCACATGAAAATGGCTTCTCACCTGTGTGAATTCTTTTGTGAGTAAGAAGAGATGATGCCTCTGAAAAACATTTCCCACACTCGGGACATGAAAGTGGTTTCTCACCTGTGTGAGTTCTCTGGTGTTTAAGATGATTTGATCTGTCTCGAAAACATTTCCCACACTCAGAACATGAAAATGGCTGCTCACCTGTGTGAAGTCTCTGATGTCTAACAAGATATGATTTTTGTGCAAAACATTTCCCGCACTCAGGACATGAAAATGGCTGCTCAGCTGTGTGAGTTCTCTCATGCACAACAAGATGTGATTTCCGTGCAAAACATTTCCCACACTCAGAGCATGGAAATGGCTTCTCACCTGTGTGAAGTCTCTCATGCCTATCAAGAGTTGATTTGTCTGCAAAATCTTTCCCACACTCAGAACATGAAAATGGCTTCTCACCTGTGTGAAGTCTTTGATGTGTAACAAGAATGAATTTTTTTTTAAAACATTTTTCACACTCAGAACATGAAAATGGTTTCTCACGCATAGCAGCTGGATGATGGGCATTAAGCTTTGTGCTCTGTGTAGTACATCTGGTATCTATATTATTGGGAATCTTATCTACTCTAAGAGCTGAAATGGATCTACAAACATTTACGTTTTCAGGAGAACATGCTATAGCAGAAGGATAAGCTGACATATACATCCTGTTGTCCAAAATACAGATAACTGATGTCATATGGGTTTCTACTGGAGAACCTCGTCTGCTGTTATTTTTTATTTCAGAATCTTGAGATACAAGTAGATGTTCCTGCCACATATTTCTTCTGTTACATCCATCTATTGGGAATAAAATAAATATGAATGTTTCCACAAAATAAGGTTCATTTAAAAATAAAAAACATATATAATTCAAATTGATAAATGTAAGATGTTAAAGGCACAATTTGAGTTTGCAACATGAAAGGTATGCGTGAATAAATCAGTTAAAACTTAAGTATGCTTTACAATATTAAACCATTATGCATAATGTAAAGATGAGATAAAATACTGCTGTCTTGCAGAAAAATGTGGAATATCCATGAGATGTAATGAAAGAAAAGCTGTTAATGCAGTAATTCAGAGTTTTTACTACGTCTGCATTATATTCACGCTAAGGGGTATATTTCCTAAAGTGCAGGATTTTAGAAGTGGAGATGTTGCCCACAGCAACCAATCAGATTCTACTTAACATTTACCTAGCACCTTCTAAAATATAATAGCTATATAATCTAAGTGGTTGTTACGGGCAACACCTAAGACTCTGCATGTACTCTGCACATTTGTAGCAGAATGACAGTATTTTTCTGGGCCTCCATGAAACTTACAGGTTCAACGCACCAGGCACTGGTTTTATTAGTGTCCCATGTAAATGTTTTTTTAAGTGATTGTTAAAGTGAGAACAATTGTTAAAAGATACAGTTGACTGTCGATGTGCCACCATGGGTCCATACACCATATTAGAGAAAGGTGTTTTATCATTGTTTCAACCGAGTACACTCCAAGACTAGTGGCATAAATTGGGACCCGGACAGACATGAGAATGAAGTGCCGGAAGTTTATATAATGAAATCAAAGCATGGAGCTGATGATATAAAGGCTTGTATAGAATGGTAGATGACAGAAGAATGGGAGACTCTTTCCGAGTAGCGGTACAATTGATAAAGCCGTTTTGCAAGATTGACTGGAATGATCTATAGACGATGTTCACATAAGAATTTAGTAGACAAAAGTTGAACATTTAGACTTGTGCAAGTGGATAGTGCAACAATAGCACAATTAATGCAAATGCAGTTGATACAGCAAAATGTAGTAGATATGCCACCAAATTCAAACCTGGTGCCAGATTTTAATCTACCAGCAAATGTGAATTTCCCTCCAGACCCACCTTGTGTTCTTTACCCTTTAGATTGTTCTTTACCTGTTACACCAGGTAAAGAACAAGACAAGTACCAATAGTAGTTTTGTTAAATCTCCAGAAATACCACCAATTATTAAAGAAACTAGTATTGCTCACTCCTTCTACCCTTACTGTTCCCTATCGGAGTAGTTGAGAGAATGGAGCCTTACCTATATATTGTAGCACTGTATTATCCTTGGAGTAGATCAGAGATGGACTATTAGATTCCCCTAATCCCAGGTAACACCTAGCCATTCTCCAGAAGTTTATTAAAATTTGAGTAATGCCTATGAACCAACAAACAAGGACTGACCAATGTTGCTAAGGGCAGGTGTTCCAGTTGGTATAGATATTATTATTATTATTATTATTATTATCCTTTATTTATATGGCGCCACAAGTGTTCCGCAGCGCCTTACATAGTACATAGAACTAATAAGTGAACAAGAAACAAGTAACTTACAGTACATTACAGTGCAGGACAGGGACACAACTTATATACATTGCTGAAATAGTGATTAAAGCACTCACAATAAGCTGCCGGGAGTTGGCGGTCCTGTGTTAGGTGCCCTAATGGGGAGTAGAGAGTAGAAGAAAATGTAAAGAGAAGCACATGAGGGAAGAAGATATGGCTGCTTTTGTTGACAGGACAAGATTAGCAGAAGATACTGTATGGCTATTGACCAATGAGATAAACAATGGTTTCAGCAGTGCGGAGGATATAAACACTAATGCGAATCACAGTGAAGGAGCCATGCAGATGGATGGATGGATTGGAGAGGAATAACAGTCAATGCACTCAGTGAATCTGCGGTAGCACATGATAAAAACATCTGTGCTTAGAGCTAGACTCATGATTTATGACATATAGGACCTGCTGCAGAGGTGGACACAAATCTGCTTAGTGCGGCGTCTTCGGACATAGCGGATCTGAGAAGATATGCAAGTTCTGCAGAAGCCGTCTTTTGTTAGATCTGCTGCTTGCCATGTGAAGACGCAGCATCGGCTACAAATCGGGAACATCAGTCAGACCAATGGCCCACTGAGGAACCCTATGGCTGCTCAGAATGTCCATCGCAACTGAGACGCTGGGGTCGGAATCTCTGCATCTGAAGAGGCAGTCACTGGCTGCAACCTGCCCCCAAAATGTTCGTGACACAACTATGTTTTAATCAGCACTTCCTTTACCTCATCTGGACAATTGCTGATTGTCAATTATACTGCATCAAAATTCACATTGCCAAGCGACTTCGCAAGACCATCGCGGCACATGAGCAGTGAAGCTCCGATGTATGCGCAGTAGTCAAAACATCGGCCATTTCTGGGGAAAAAAAAAAAATCTAAAAATTGTGTCCACCTCTGAACCAGGCCCTCTGTGTTCATATGAAGCAAAATCTAGTCAGGTGTTATAAATGTCGTAAACAAAATGAATGTAACATGTCACGTAAGAAGTTGTTTCTTTAGAGGAAGGGGCGGTTCAGGATATGAATGTACACAATCTCACTTCTCACGTAATAATTCTTCCTCCTTTAATCATAATACTGTAATTCCTTATCCTTCATCAGGACCAGGACGATCTAATGATACAGGGCCCAACCCCATATGCGAGTATCAGAATACCTCTAACCTAAACAGACACTGGAAACAGACACAATAATATCGATGTGAAACCAATAATCTATTACCGATGAAAGTACCATTTTACACAAATACCTAACGAATAGATGAACTTAACAGTACAAGCATAAACTAAACTTTTTTAGTAGATAAGGGGCGGCCAAAACTGTTTTAAAATCTTCATTGCATCTCCCTCTTTCAGGGCAACCCATCTGCAGTAGGCATGACCGGACAGCCGCAGAAATATCCTGATTATGCCGGCAGAAGTTAACATCAGTCTTTTCCAACTAAGGGGTCAATGTAATTAGGCACGAGTTGCCATTGTAGCTGCGTGGAAACACAGCCGATGACCCCGCAACCTTTCACCCTGGCGGCCTGATCTATTGTGAGACTCAAACCACTATATTGTGATACTAATAATGGGACTTGGTATATTCCAGGTGGCAACAGTCTGCCCCCCCGATCCTTCTCTATCTGCTGATCTGCTCTTCGCTCTATCTGCTGCTGTCACGTTCCCATCATCCTTGCTCTGTCCCATCCCACTTACCACCATGTGTACTGTGGCCGGAGACTCGACCCACGAGGTCAAGATAGCGGCCACAACACTGAGGGGATTACTATCTTGTGTTGAATGCAATTTTACATGAACTATCAACTCTAGGCACCATGTACTGTAAAATTATATATTTCATAATGTTTTGGTCAAGTGTGTGCCGCAGCGCTGAACTAAGTCCGGCAGCTGTGATGCAAGGTGTATTAACCACCGTTGTGCGCCTGGGGAATGTAATTGTATTAGCCAGTGGCAAGGATCAATACTGCAGTCGGGAGCACTTAGGACCTCATTCAGACCCGGTCGCAAGCGCTGAGCGCTCGCAACCGGGTCGATGTTTAGGCCCTACGCAGGCGCAGCGGCCGCATTGCGCGTGCGCAAGCCCCGTAGCGAGAGAATTTCTACAAAAGGGGAGGCTGTCGATGTTGATCGACAGCTCGCCCCGTTTTGTAGGAGTGGCGGGGGAGTGGTTTCATAAACGGAGGCGTTCCTTAAGGAACGCCTGCCGACTTGTGGGCGGCCGCACTGACGTCAGCAGTGATGTCAGTGGGGAGCTTCCTGCTTGATCAGAGCAGGAAGCTCCCTGGGGCTTGCGGTTGCCGAGACCCAACCTTAGGGTCTCGTCGCAAGCCCCGATGGTCGCGATGGTCTTGACCATCGCGACCATCAACCTGTTCGGTCACTGAAGCCGTGGGTGGTAACCCACAGCTTAGCTAGCGACCAGGAGGCCGCACTTGAAAAGTCAAGAGGCCGCCCTCATTCAGAGCGAGCGCTCGCTTCTTTCCGACCGCCTCTGAATGAGGGCCTTAGTCCCAGGCTGCACTGTCATGTGATGCTGGGAAACGGCATAGCAAAGTTTCAGAGCATGGAGCTGGTGCTAGCGTTTTTAAAAGCTGAAGTATACAGTGTGTTCAGTGTTCTCCCCAGGGTGTATTTTGCGGGTGCACCACCTGGCACTTTGGGAGCCTGCAAGTGGGGACAGTATCTGGGAGCTGTATAAAAAGGACCAAATCCTACAGACTTTGCAGCTTTTTCATAATCAGACGACTGGGCCTCTTATAAGAAGAGGAGAATTAATATATAAAATGTTATTTCAAGTTTAAATCATTATAAGGTCAGGGTTTAAAACATTTTATGATTGCGAAGGCCCCCACCCGGCTACTTCTTGATGCCACCCGGCTGGACAAATTTTCTGGGGAGAACAGTGGTGTTTAATGTATATTAATGTCAAATTTAATGCACTGTGCGCAGTTGTAGAATTGTGGAAATTCATGATTAAATGTAAAGACTATAGGAATGTATAAGGAATCGACCATCTTCTGTGACATAGGAAGTGGTATGGTAATTGTCTTGGTACTAGCAGGGGGTTTGGTGTCAGACTGAACAAGCATTTGTTTAAAGCACTTTCTTCGAATTGTACAGTAGGGGGAAGTCTCCTGTGAGTCTCTGTGTAACATGTACAGCAGGGTTTGGAGAAAAGCAGTTTTCAGTCATATGCTGATCCAAATACTGTTTAAATCACAAAGATACTTAAGAATCCTTTACTACTACGTTTGAAGAACATCTTGTATGCTGTGAATAGTCCCAAGCACCTTTAGCAAAGGGACATGTCTTATTCAAGACATTTCAGCAATAGACATCTTGCCTTAAGATGCCTGCATCTGCCTGTATCCTGTGACCACCAGACAAGCACCAAACACTACTCCATTTACCGGATGTCCTGGATTGAGCCCAGTATCTCCAAGCTGACTGGTCCACAGTGAAGGACCATTGGGAATAAGCCAACAAAACCTAAGTAGTATTACAGTATCATGTCCGCACATACCCCTGGGAGAAGTGGTACCAGTGTAGGAGCCTGGGTGAAAAAAGCAGCTCCAGCTGCCGATGTAGGAGCCAGGTAGTGGCTAAATACCCGCCCACTACCAAGTAGGAGGAGTCAATAACATGCGGTTACTGATGAACTAAGCCTACTCAGGGATGAGTAACCACCCTCTACTCTATCAGTGATAAAAATCTGTGATCGCCTGGCAGAGCGAGGGTCATCCGGTCACACCCAACCTGTTCCCGGATGCCCAGCGGGTTCCCCTCTCTGGCTAGGCTTGTCCCTTCTCCCTTAGCTGGGAGAGTGGTTGGATAGGTAGTGTGCATGCATATTGGAGATGAAACAGACCATATAGAATTATTATATACAGTCAGGTGCATAAATATTGGGACATTGACAGAATTTTCATATTTTGGCCTCTATTCGCCACCAAAATGGCTTTGAAATGAAACAAACAAGATGTGCTTTAACTGCAGACTTTCAGATTTAATTTGAGGGTAATTACATCCAAATCAGGTGAACGGTGTAGGAATTACAACGGTTTCTATATGTGCCTCCCACTTTTTATGAGATAAACCAGAGAGTGTGGGGAGGAGACTGGTCAGATCTCTGGGCTGGTAACACACAGTGACATGATGTGAGGAGGAGAGCAGGAGTATAATAGGGGCTGATGGCTCCTGATGTATGAGATACACCAGAGAGTGAGGGGAGGAGACTGGTCATATCTCTGGGCTGGTAACATACAGTGACATGATGTGAGGGGGAGAGCAGGAGTATAAAAGGGGCTGATGGCTCCTGATGTATGAGATACACCAGAGAGTGTGGGGAGGAGACTGGTCATATCTCTGGGCTGGTAACACACAGTGACATGATGTGAGGGGGAGAGCAGGAGTATAATAGGGGCTGATGGCTCCTGATGTATGAGATACACCAGAGAGTGTGGGGAGGACACAGGTCAGGAATCTGGGCTGGTAACACACAGTGACATGATGTGAGGGGGAGAGCAGGAGTATAATAGGGGCTGATGGCTGCTGACTCCCCTCTTCTTTAGTCTGTAGTCACAGAGGAGGGTGTAGGATAAGAGAGTGCTGTAGTGACAGAGGAGGGTGTAGGATAAGAGAGTGTTGTAGTGACAGAGGAGGGTGTAGGATAAGAGATGGCTGTAGTAGTGACAGAGGAGGGTGTAGGATAAGAGATGGCTGTAGTGACAGAGGAGGGTGTAGGATAAGAGATGGCTGTAGTGACAGAGGAGGGTGTAGGATAAGAGATGGCTGTAGTGACAGAGGAAGGTGTAGGATAAGAGAGTGCTGTAGTGACAGAGGAGGGTGTAGGATAAGAGATTGCTGTAGTGACAGAGGAGGGTGTAGGATAAGAGATGGCTGTAGTGACAGAGGAGGGTGTAGGATAAGAGATGGCTGTAGTGACAGAGGAGGGTGTAGGATAAGAGATGGCTGTAGTGACAGAGGAGGGTGTAGGATAAGAGATGGCTGTAGTGACAGAGGAGGGTGTAGGATAAGAGAGTGCTGTAGTGACAGAGGAGGGTGTAGGATAAGAGATGGCTGTAGTGACAGAGGAGGGTGTAGGATAAGAGAGTGCTGTAGTGACAGAACAAGGAGAATATGTGACTGTTCTGTACTTAGTGATTATTACTCACCTGTGCTGATAGCTGTAGGGATTTCCTCCTCCTTACACTGCAGATCACGCATCTTCTTTTCTTCCTCTTTAACTTCAACTTTACTATCAATCAAATCTTCAACCTAAATAACACACAAAATACTTTGCTTAATACGGAGAGATTTCATGACTGGAAGTAAAAATAAAAATATCACTTTACAGTACACCCGAGTGACTCTACTTGAAATAATATCTATATAATACACAAGTGATGTCAATAATATATGTATGTTCTCCTGTAAATAATGTGTACAATCAAAGAACTAAATTTATAATATACGTTGACGTTTTTGACCTAATTTAATTATTAAAAAAACGACAGTTTCTAAGCTAGTATTGGAAACATTTTAGCCAGTTAAGTGATAAGGGTGATAAAATGCAGAAATTAAAAAAACATTTAACTTCATCCATGTGAAAACAAATTGCCATATTTATGTTGATATATAGTTTATATTCTTTCTTTATTGGCGATTGTACTTTTTTTTTTTTAAACAGAATTTTTTACTGAAAATGTTTTTCCAAGTAAACAATACAATATAACAATAAATAAATAAAAAACACAATAATTATCACACATCAAAATCGGAAAACATATCCACCACAAATATATAGAACACCTAATATAAATAACACATTAGCAAACTGCAGAGCATTAAAAAAAAAAAAAAAAAAATTACAGCAAATATAAACATATAGAAATATATGAAAAAGAGAATAATAGACTCAGCGCATGAAAGTATAGAAAATACAATATATATCACGCTAGAGCATTAACACTTAAATGCTTGCCGATTGTACTTGATTGATTGGCATGGTCTTTACAATTGATGTCTATTTCAGCAATATTCTGTATTAAGGATTTATTTTTTGTGAGGTCTGCTCTGTAATTAGCTATTCAGGTTAATATGTGAGAAATGTATTCTACAGTTTATTTACTATTGAAAATTTCTATAAACAGAGGTTTACAAAAAAACCCCCATCTATTTATAACTTATCCAACTGTGTTTTTTTGTTTTTTAAACACAATATACCATAAATACATGGCTACTTCAGGATCCACAGAGATACCTTAGGGATTTAGGTGACCGAGCAGCTAAAAACTTTTCTCCCAGGATGCAACGATCTCCTCTAAAGCCCACCCCCGGGCCAGAGGCTCCTCAGTTCGATTCGGTGCCCTGCCGGAGTGGTTGCACCGACGAGCAGTGGGGAGCTGTGCTCCAATACAGCCCCTGAAGTATTTACGAAAGAGAAGCACACAGTTCAGTGTGCGCAGCGCGGACAGTCACATGGACGTCCGCACTGCTGCCGCTGAGTCCCCAGTACTGATCCCGGTGTCCTCGGCGGGGTCCTGCTAGCGGATCCCGTGCGACCCCCCGAACCATGGCCGGATTCACGGGGGGAGGTGAGTAAAGCGCGGCGGTCACTGCGCTTCAGTGCCCGCGGTGCCATGGTTCTTGCACTCCGGGGCTGGGAACCCCCGGAGCGCTGTCAATGCAGTGGGGCACGCACTGAGCCTGCGCCCACTGGACCACCAGGTAGCCGCTGGCTCTGGGGGGTTAATGCTGGCTATGGAGGAGGCCTGAGCCTTTAAGGCTGGCCCCTCCCTTCTGCACTCCCGCTCTTTTTCCTCTGAGGAGGTTACATGAGCAGTGCAGTGACTCCACCTCTCCACAAGCTTGGCAGCCATTTTAGGAGAGTGGAAGCAGCGTTTCTCAGTGGAACGGTCCCCAGCATACCTCGCCTTCGGGTCAGTGTATACCTAGCTGTTAGAATACCAGACTCTGTCTGTGTAACAGTGCTATAGTGCCTTTGTGCAGGAATTTACTCTGCCTTGCATGTGACCTTATTGCTAGCATCTGCTGTATGACTTTCACTTTCTTTCTGTCACAGTTTTAAGCTATCCCTGCCGTTTTTCTTATTCACACCGTTGGTCAGGGTGTGCATATACCTTGTCTGCTAAAGGTGGGTCACAGGCACAGCATTTCTGCCTGCCAGGATGTTGGGCGGCGAGGTTGAAGTGCATCCTCAACCTCAAATCCCTGAACAAGTTTCTCAGGGTCCCAAATTTCAGGATGGAGACTTTACGGTCCATCATCCTGGCTATGGAACCTGGAGACTTTATGGTGTCCCTGGATATTCAGGAGCATACCTGCATATTCCCATTGCTTTGTCACAAAAACGTTTCCTCAGGTTTGCTATCAAACAGCAACATTTTCAATTCCAGGCTCTCCCGTTTGGCCTTTCTACTGCTCCTCGAGTGTTCACCAAGGTCATGGCGGCTCATCTGCGGCTGCAGGGAGTACACCTTTTGCCCTATCTGGGCAATCTGTTACTACTAGCAAGATCTCCAGAGATGCATCAGTACCACCTAAGCCTCACGATCTCTGTGTTACAGTCTCACGGTTGGTTAATCTACTGGAAGAAGTCCTCCTTGACGCTGTCTCAGAGGATGTTACATCTGGGGGCTCTCTTAGACTCCCAACAACAACGGATTTTTCTGACAACAGAAAAGATATCCATTGTGGAGACGCGAGTGCGCAGATGTCTACACTCTCGTTGAGTGTCCATCCATTCAGCGATGTAATTCCTGGGCTCCCTAGTCTCAACATTCGACATGGTGGAATATGACCAGTTTCATTGCAGACCTTTGCAGAAATTGATTCTCTCCAGTTGGAATGAGTTGCCCCATCGGTTGAAGTCTCAGACGATGGTGCTCTCTCCGGAGGTGCGGCTCTCTCTGGCCTGGTGGCTACAGACGCCTCATCTCAATTTGGGCCGTCCCTTTTGGATTCTGGACTGGGTTCTTCTGACAACGGACAGCAGCCTAAGAGGTTGCGGTGCGGTGATGGGATTATGCTCCTTCCAGGGTCGGTGGACTGTAGTAGAGTCTACTCTCCCTATAAACGTCCTAGAACTTTGGGTGGTTTTCAAGGCCCTTCAACTAGCCGGACCTCTCTTGCAGGGAAGACCCGTGCAAGTCAGACAGACAACGCCACTGCAGTGGCTTACATAAATCACCAGGGAGGTACTTGAAGTCAGGCCGCAATGTCGGAGGTTATCTCGCATTCTGATTTGGGCAGAAAAACATCTACCAGCCGTATCAGCAGTGTACATTCCGGGAGTTCTCAATTGGGAAGCAGACTTCTTCAGCCGTCACGACGTGCATCCAGGGGAGTGGTCTCTTTACCCAGAGGTGTTTCAACTCCTGGTGGACAGGTGGGGCCTGCCAGAACTGGATCTCGTGGCCTCTCATCAAAATCACAAGCTGCCAAGGTACGGTTCCAGAACAAGGGACTCCGGTGCGGTTCTGGTGGACGCTCTGTCAAGTGGACCTTCCAGTTTGCATACCTGTTTCCTCCAAACTCCCTTCTTCCTCGAGGGAAAGATTGTATTGGTGGCTCCAGCGTGGCCCAGACGTCATTGGTACTCAGCTCTTCAGAGTCTCTCCATAGACCCCCCACTGCTGTTGCCTCAACGTCTGGACCTGTTTTCACAAGGGCCTTGCCTTTACCCGGACCTGGCTCGTCTGTCTTGGATGGCGTGGCTCTTGAGACAGCCCTTCTAATGCTGGCCACACACATAGCGATATTTTTACCTGATCTGGACGATTCCGACACATTGGAACGACAGATCGTGTAAAATATGGCCAAATCCTGAGTAAATCGTGAGTCCCCACCCACGATCACGATGTGATGCGCGTCCCCGCTGGTCGCACATCGTATCTTCAGATCTGCCGTGCAGTAGGGCAGATCTGACAATCTAGGACACGATGCACTGTGAAAGTCTGGATGCATGAGAGATCGTTTGAAGATCTGGCGGTTGTTCTCAGGGCCTTACAAAGCCCTCCGTTTGAACCACTGGAACCAGTGAACCTCAAATGGTTTACAGTTAAGACTGTTTTCTTCTGGTCATGACTTCCGCCAGAAGGGTTTCAGAGTTGGGGGCGCTCTCGTCGTTCCCCC
Source organism: Taudactylus pleione (assembly GCA_031769625.1). Taxonomy (NCBI): domain Eukaryota; kingdom Metazoa; phylum Chordata; class Amphibia; order Anura; family Myobatrachidae; genus Taudactylus; species Taudactylus pleione. Next base: position 224,055 of record JAUIMM010002674.1, read on the forward strand.
TTTTTGGTTTTTCACCAGGACAGGGAGGTGCTGAGAACTCGCCCTGCTTTCCTGCCTAAGGTAGTGTCCATTTTTTACATCAATGAAGAAATTGTTGTGCCTGCCTTTAATTCTCCGGACCTCTCTCTGGGTGAAGCCTTTTTGGATGTTGTACGTGCCCTTTGAATTTATGTGGACCATACCGCTTCCCTTCTGTAATCTCTTTGTTTTTTCTTTTTGGATTGCACAAAAGGGCTTGGCCTGCTGATAAGCGGACTTTGGCCAGATGGATTCGACTGGCCATTTCTGAGGCTTACTCTAGGGAAGACCTTCCTGTTCCACCTTCTATGAGAGCTTATTCTACTCGGTCTGTCGGTCCTTCGTGGGCAGCTCGCCGTGGCGCCTCGGCTGTTCAGTTATGTAAGGCTGCCACGTGGTCCTCTGTCCATACGTTTGTAAGGTATTATGCATTTGATACCTTCGCCTCTCAGGATGCTTCCTTCGGGCGGCGGATTCTCCTTTCTGCACAGGAGCGTCCCCACCCTTGAAGGATACTGCTTTGGAACATCCCCAAGGTATCCCTGTGGATCCCTAAGGACCCGGAAATAGAAAACAAGAGATATGGTAAGAACTTTCCTTTGTTATCTGTTTCTACGAAGTCCTTAGGGTCCACAGGGCGCCCACCCCGACGCCCTGTGCATCAGTAGGGTGTTGTTCTGGTCACCAGTCTTCTGTCTCCTTTGTGTGAGAATGTGATTCTTGTGTGTTCCAGACTTTATTTCTCTCTGTGCTCCTCCTCCGGCTTTTGACTTGTTACGAACTGAGGTGCCTCTGGCCCGGGGATGGGGTTTAGGGGAGAACGTTGCATCCTGGGAGGAAAGTTTTTAGCTGCTCGGTGCCCGATCTCCTGACGTCATCTAAATCCCCAAGGTATCCCTGTGGACCCTAAGGACTTCGTAGAAACTGATAACAAAGGTAAGTTCTTACAAATGGTTGAGGAACGTTAAACACACAAACTATTTAGGACTTCTATAAATTGGCCATCCCTAATCAGCGGTCCGATATCGATATTTTTGATCGATACGGGTTTACCATATACAAATTATCAATATTTACTGCTACACAGTTGTAGACTACAGGAGGTATCGGAGACGGGGGCTGCTGCCGGTGTGTATTCTTTGATGATAAACTAGATTTGATTTCTGGACGAAACATCTGATGTTTTAGAAGATCTGATTTCTGGGTGAAGCTCTTCCCGCAGTGAGAACAGGGCAACGGCTTTTGCCTGGAGTGAATGCGCTGATGTCTCAAGATATCGGATTTCTGTTTAAAGCCTTTCCCACAATCGGAACATGGAAATGGCTTCTCACCTGTGTGTATTCTCTGGTGGGTAATGAGATACGAATTCTGGGCAAAACATTTACCACATTCAGAACAGGGAAAAACCTTACATATCTGATTTATCAGAAGAACATTCCTCGGTTATTATAAATGCACTGTGTAGTACCGAATGTATAGTTAGGGTAATAATATTATCTCCCGGAGAATCTCGTGAGATGTCCTTATCTTCTACTTTACATTCTGGCAATACAACGAGATGTTCCTCTGAGGGGTTCCTGCTGCTGGGCCCATCTGCCGGGAATAAAGTACATTTATGGAAGCTTTTCAAATTAGATGTAATGACCAAACTATTCTTCATGCTACATTTTCTGATCACTTTATTTTAAATGTACATATATGATCTTTACATGGAACATTGTAATGATAACTGAATACTGGAAATGTATTTGTGCAGACATCTTGGTGAATAGAGATATAAAATACTGTTTATCACACGTATTTAAAACTAGTCAGGTAGGAGCGCTGGTAATGTCACTTGTGTTCAACCACACAGATGATCACAGGATTAAAAAATAAATCCCAATAAGTCTCCTGGCCCAGTGAATAAAGATCCAACAGAAGCCCCCGGTGCTGAGATGTATGCAAAATACCTAGACAGAGTGTGGGGAGGAGACTGGTCAGATCTCTGGGCTGGTAACACACAGTGACATGATGTGTGGGAGAGAGCAAGAGTATAATAGGGGCTGATGGCTCCTGATGTATGAGATACACCAGAGAGTGTGGGGAGGAGACTGGTCAGATCTCTGGGTTGGTAACACACAGTGACATGATGTGTGGGAGAGAGCAAGAGTATAATAGGGGCTGATGGCTCCTGATGTATGAGATACACCAGAGAGTGTGGGGAGGAGACTGGTCAGATCTCTGGGTTGGTAACACACAGTGACATGATGTGAGGGGGAGAGCAGGAGTATAATAGGGGCTGATGGCTCCTGATGTATGAGATACACCAGAGAGTGTGGGGAGGAGACTGGTCAGATCTCTGGGTTGGTAACACACAGTGACATGATGTGAGGGGGAGAGCAGGAGTATAATAGGGGCTGATGGCTCCTGATGTATGAGATACACCAGAGAGTGTGGGGAGGAGACTGGTCAGATCTCTGGGCTGGTAACACACAGTGACATGATGTGAGGGGGAGAGCAGGAGTATAACAGGGGCTGATGGCTCCTGATGTATGAGATACACCAGAGAGTGTGGGGAGGAGACAGGTCAGATCTCTGGGCTGGTAACACACAGTGACATGATGTGAGGAGGAGAGCAGGAGTATAATAGGGGCTGATGGCTCCTGATGTATGAGATACACCAGATAGTGTGGGAAGGAGACTGGTCAGATTTCTGGGATGGTAACACACAGTGACGGGATGCGTTTATGATGCCGGCGGTCGCTAGTGACAGAGGAGGGTATAGGATAAGAGATGGCTGTAGTGACAGAGGAGGGTGTAGGATAAGATTGCAGTAGTGACAGAGGAGGGTGTAGGATAAGAGATGGCTGTAGTAGTGACAGAGGAGGGTGTAGGATAAGAGATGGCTGTAGTAGTGACAGAGGAGGGTGTAGGATAAGAGATGGCTGTAGTAGTGACAGAGGAGGGTGTAGGATAAGAGATGGCTGTAGTAGTGACAGAGGAGGGTGTAGGATAAAAGATGGCTGTAGTGACAGAGGAGGGATAGGATAAGAGATTGCTGTAGTGACAGAGGAGGGTGTAGGATAAGAGATTGCTGTAGTGACAGAGGAAGGTGTAGGATAAGAGATGGCTGTAGTGACAGAGGAGGGATAGGATAAGAGATGGCTGTAGTAGTGACAGAGGAGGGTGTAGGATAAGAGATGGCTGTAGTAGTGACAGAGGAGGGTGTAGGATAAGAGATGGCTGTAGTAGTGACAGAGGAGGGTGTAGGATAAGAGATGGCTGTAGTAGTGACAGAGGAGGGTGTAGGATAAGAGATAGCTGTAGTAGTGACAGAGGAGGGTGTAGGATAAGAGATGGCTGTAGTAGTGACAGAGGAGGGTGTAGGATAAGAGATGGCTGTAGTAGTGACAGAGGAGGGTGTAGGATAAGAGATGGCTGTAGTAGTGACAGAGGAGGGTGTAGGATAAGAGATGGCTGTAGTAGTGACAGAGGAGGGTGTAGGATAAGAGATGGCTGTAGTAGTGACAGAGGAGGGTGTAGGATAAGAGATGGCTGTAGTAGTGACAGAGGAGGGTGTAGGATAAGAGATGGCTGTAGTGACAGAGGAGGGTGTAGGATAAGAGATGGCTGTAGTGACAGAGGAGGGTGTAGGATAAGAGATGGCTGTAGTGACAGAGGAGGGTGTAGGATAAGAGAGTGCTGTAGTGACAGAGGAGGGTGTAGGATAAGAGAGTGCTGTAGTGACAGAGGAGGGTGTAGGAAAAGAGATGGCTGTAGTGACAGAGGAGGGTGTAGGATAAGAGATGGCTGTAGTGACAGAGGAGGGTGTAGGATAAGAGAGTGCTGTAGTGACAGAGGAGGGTGTAGGATAAGAGAGTGCTGTAGTGACAGAGGAGGGTGTAGGATAAGAGATTGCTGTAGTGACAGAGGAGGGTGTAGGATAAGAGATTGCTGTAGTGACAGAGGAGGGTGTAGGATAAGAGATGGCTGTAGTGACAGAGGAGGGTGTAGGATAAGAGATTGCTGTAGTGACAGAGGAGGGTGTAGGATAACAGAGTGCTGTAGTGACAGAGGAGGGTGTAGGATAAGAGAGTGCTGTAGTGACAGAGGAGGATGTAGGATAAGAGATGGCTGTAGTGACAGAGGAGAGTGTAGGATAAGAGATGGCTGTAGTGACAGAGGAGGGTGTAGGATAAGAGATGGCTGTAGTGACAGAGGAGGGCGTAGGATAAGAGATGGCTGTAGTGACAGAGGAAGGTGTAGGATAAGAGATGGCTGTAGTGACAGAGGAGGGTGTAGGATAAGAGATGGCTGTAGTGACAGAGGAGGGTGTAGGATAAGAGATGGCTGTAGTGACAGAGGGGGGTGTAGGATAAGAGATGGCTGTAGTGACAGAGGAGGGTGTAGGATAAGAGATGGCTGTAGTGACAGAGGGGGGTGTAGGATAAGAGATGGCTGTAGTGACAGAGGAGGGTGTAGGATAAGAGAGTGCTGTAGTGACAGGAGGGTGTAGGATAAGAGATGGCTGTAGTGACAGAGGAGGGTGTAGGATAAGAGATGGCTGTAGTGACAGAGGAGGGTGTAGGATAAGAGATTGCTGTAGTGACAGGAGGGTGTAGGATAAGAGAGTGCTGTAGTGACAGAGGAGGGTGTAGGATAAGAGAGTGCTGTAGTGACAGAGGAGGGTGTAGGATAAGAGAGTGCTGTAGTGACAGAGGAAGGTGTAAGATAAGAGTGCTGTAGTGACAGAGGAAGGTGTAGGATAAGAGAGTGCTGTAGTGACAGAGGAGGGTGTAGGATAAGAGATGGCTGTAGTGACAGAGGAGGGTGTAGGATAAGAGAGTGCTGTAGTGACAGAGGAGGGTGTAGGATAAGAGATGGCTGTAGTGACAGAGGAGGGTGTAGGATAAGAGATGGCTGTAGTGACAGAGGAGGGTGTAGGATAAGAGATGGCTGTAGTGACAGAGGAGGGTGTAGGATAAGAGAGTGCTGTAGTGACAGAGGAGGGTGTAGGATAAGAGAGTGCTGTAGTGACAGAGGAGGGTGTAGGATAAGAGATGGCTGTAGTGACAGAGGAGGGTGTAGGATAAGAGATGGCTGTAGTGACAGAGGAGGGTGTAGGATAAGAGAGTGCTGTAGTGACAGAGGAGGGTGTAGGATAATAGATGGCTGTAGTGACAGAGGAGGGTGTAGGATAAGAGAGTGCTGTAGTGACAGAGGAGGGTGTAGGATAAGAGATGGCTGTAGTGACAGAGGAGGGTGTAGGATAAGAGAGTGCTGTAGTGACAGAGGAGGGTGTAGGATAAGAGAGGGCTGTAGTGACAGAGGAGGGTGTAGGATAAGAGAGTGCTGTAGTGACAGAGGAGGGTGTAGGATAATAGATGGCTGTAGTGACAGAGGAGGGTGTAGGATAAGAGAGTGCTGTAGTGACAGAGGAGGGTGTAGGATAAGAGAGTGCTGTAGTGACAGAGGAGGGTGTAGGATAAGAGATGGCTGTAGTGACAGAGGAGGGTGTAGGATAAGAGATGGCTGTAGTGACAGAGGAGGGTGTAGGATAAGAGAGTGCTGTAGTGACAGAGGAGGGTGTAGGATAATAGATGGCTGTAGTGACAGAGGAGGGTGTAGGATAAGAGATGGCTGTAGTGATAGAGGAGGGTGTAGGATAAGAGATGGCTGTAGTGACAGAGGAGGGTGTAGGATAAGAGATAGCTGTAGTAGTGACAGAGGAGGGTGTAGGATAAGAGATGGCTGTAGTAGTGACAGAGGAGGGTGTAGGATAAGAGATGGCTGTAGTGACAGAGGAAGGTGTAGGATAAGAGATGGCTGTAGTGACAGAGGAGGGTGTAGGATAAGAGATGGCTGTAGTGACAGAGGAGGGTGTAGGATAAGAGAGTGCTGTAGTGACAGAGGAGGGTGTAGGATAAGAGAGTGCTGTAGTGACAGAGGAGGGTGTAGGATAAGAGATGGCTGTAGTAGTGACAGAGGAGGGTGTAGGATAAGAGATGGCTGTAGTAGTGACAGAGGAGGGTGTAGGATAAGAGATGGCTGTAGTGACAGAGGAGGGTGTAGGATAAGAGATGGCTGTAGTGACAGAGGAGGGTGTAGGATAAGAGATGGCTGTAGTGACAGAGGAGGGTGTAGGATAAGAGAGTGCTGTAGTGACAGAGGAGGGTGTAGGATAAGAGAGTGCTGTAGTGACAGAGGAGGGTGTAGGAAAAGAGATGGCTGTAGTGACAGAGGAGGGTGTAGGATAAGAGATGGCTGTAGTGACAGAGGAGGGTGTAGGATAAGAGAGTGCTGTAGTGACAGAGGAGGGTGTAGGATAAGAGAGTGCTGTAGTGACAGAGGAGGGTGTAGGATAAGAGATTGCTGTAGTGACAGAGGAGGGTGTAGGATAAGAGATTGCTGTAGTGACAGAGGAGGGTGTAGGATAAGAGATGGCTGTAGTGACAGAGGAGGGTGTAGGATAAGAGATTGCTGTAGTGACAGAGGAGGGTGTAGGATAACAGAGTGCTGTAGTGACAGAGGAGGGTGTAGGATAAGAGAGTGCTGTAGTGACAGAGGAGGATGTAGGATAAGAGATGGCTGTAGTGACAGAGGAGAGTGTAGGATAAGAGATGGCTGTAGTGACAGAGGAGGGCGTAGGATAAGAGATGGCTGTAGTGACAGAGGAGGGCGTAGGATAAGAGATGGCTGTAGTGACAGAGGAAGGTGTAGGATAAGAGATGGCTGTAGTGACAGAGGAGGGTGTAGGATAAGAGATGGCTGTAGTGACAGAGGAGGGTGTAGGATAAGAGATGGCTGTAGTGACAGAGGGGGGTGTAGGATAAGAGATGGCTGTAGTGACAGAGGAGGGTGTAGGATAAGAGATGGCTGTAGTGACAGAGGGGGGTGTAGGATAAGAGATGGCTGTAGTGACAGAGGAGGGTGTAGGATAAGAGAGTGCTGTAGTGACAGGAGGGTGTAGGATAAGAGATGGCTGTAGTGACAGAGGAGGGTGTAGGATAAGAGATGGCTGTAGTGACAGAGGAGGGTGTAGGATAAGAGATTGCTGTAGTGACAGGAGGGTGTAGGATAAGAGAGTGCTGTAGTGACAGAGGAGGGTGTAGGATAAGAGAGTGCTGTAGTGACAGAGGAGGGTGTAGGATAAGAGAGTGCTGTAGTGACAGAGGAAGGTGTAAGATAAGAGTGCTGTAGTGACAGAGGAAGGTGTAGGATAAGAGAGTGCTGTAGTGACAGAGGAGGGTGTAGGATAAGAGATGGCTGTAGTGACAGAGGAGGGTGTAGGATAAGAGAGTGCTGTAGTGACAGAGGAGGGTGTAGGATAAGAGATGGCTGTAGTGACAGAGGAGGGTGTAGGATAAGAGATGGCTGTAGTGACAGAGGAGGGTGTAGGATAAGAGATGGCTGTAGTGACAGAGGAGGGTGTAGGATAAGAGAGTGCTGTAGTGACAGAGGAGGGTGTAGGATAAGAGAGTGCTGTAGTGACAGAGGAGGGTGTAGGATAAGAGATGGCTGTAGTGACAGAGGAGGGTGTAGGATAAGAGATGGCTGTAGTGACAGAGGAGGGTGTAGGATAAGAGAGTGCTGTAGTGACAGAGGAGGGTGTAGGATAATAGATGGCTGTAGTGACAGAGGAGGGTGTAGGATAAGAGAGTGCTGTAGTGACAGAGGAGGGTGTAGGATAAGAGATGGCTGTAGTGACAGAGGAGGGTGTAGGATAAGAGAGTGCTGTAGTGACAGAGGAGGGTGTAGGATAAGAGAGGGCTGTAGTGACAGAGGAGGGTGTAGGATAAGAGAGTGCTGTAGTGACAGAGGAGGGTGTAGGATAATAGATGGCTGTAGTGACAGAGGAGGGTGTAGGATAAGAGAGTGCTGTAGTGACAGAGGAGGGTGTAGGATAAGAGAGTGCTGTAGTGACAGAGGAGGGTGTAGGATAAGAGATGGCTGTAGTGACAGAGGAGGGTGTAGGATAAGAGATGGCTGTAGTGACAGAGGAGGGTGTAGGATAAGAGAGTGCTGTAGTGACAGAGGAGGGTGTAGGATAATAGATGGCTGTAGTGACAGAGGAGGGTGTAGGATAAGAGATGGCTGTAGTGATAGAGGAGGGTGTAGGATAAGAGATGGCTGTAGTGACAGAGGAGGGTGTAGGATAAGAGATAGCTGTAGTAGTGACAGAGGAGGGTGTAGGATAAGAGATGGCTGTAGTAGTGACAGAGGAGGGTGTAGGATAAGAGATGGCTGTAGTGACAGAGGAAGGTGTAGGATAAGAGATGGCTGTAGTGACAGAGGAGGGTGTAGGATAAGAGAGTGCTGTAGTGACAGAGGAGGGTGTAGGATAAGAGAGTGCTGTAGTGACAGAGGAGGGTGTAGGATAAGAGAGTGCTGTAGTGACAGAGGAGGGTGTAGGCAAAGAGATGGCTGTAGTGACAGAGGAGGGTGTAGGATAAGAGAGTGCTGTAGTAGTGACAGAGGAGGGTGTAGGATAAGAGAGTGCTGTAGTAGTGACAGAGGAGGATGTAGGATAAGAGAGTGCTGTAGTAGTGACAGAGGAGGATGTAGGATAAGAGATGGCTGTAGTGACAGAGGAGGGTGTAGGATAAGAGATTGCTGTAGTGACAGAGGAGGGTGTAGGATAAGAGATTACTGTAGTGACAGAGGAGGGTGTAGGATAAGAGAGTGCTGTAGTGACAGAGGAGGATGTAGGATAAGAGATGGCTGTAGTGACAGAGGAGGGTGTAGGATAAGAGATTGCTGTAGTGACAGAGGAGGGTGTAGGATAAGAGAGTGCTGTAGTGACAGAGGAGGGTGTAGGATAAGAGATGGCTGTAGTGACAGAGGAGGGTGTAGGATAAGAGATGGCTGTAGTGACAGAGGAGGGTGTAGGATAAGAGATGGCTGTAGTGACAGAGGAAGGTGTAGGATAAGAGATGGCTGTAGTGACAGAGGAAGGTGTAGGATAAGAGATGGCTGTAGTGACAGAGGAGGGTGTAGGATAAGAGAGTGCTGTAGTGACAGAGGAGGGTGTAGGATAAGAGATGGCTGTAGTGACAGAGGAGGGTGTAGGATAAGAGATGGCTGTAGTGACAGAGGAGGGTGTAGGATAAGAGACTGCTGTAGTGACAGAGGAGGGTGTAGGATAAGAGATGGCTGTAGTGACAGAGGAGGGTGTAGGATAAGAGATGGCTGTAGTGACAGAGGAGGGTGTAGGATAAGAGAGTGCTGTAGTGACAGAGGAAGGTGTAGGATAAGAGATTGCTGTAGTGACAGAGGAGGGTGTAGGATAAGAGATGGCTGTAGTGACAGAGGACGGTGTAGGATAAGAGATGGCTGTAGTGACAGAGGAGGGTGTAGGATAAGAGATTGCTGTAGTGACAGAGGAGGGTGTAGGATAAGAGAGTGCTGTAGTGACAGGAGGGTGTAGGATAAGAGATGGCTGTAGTGACAGAGGAGGGTGTAGGATAAGAGATTGCTGTAGTGACAGGAGGGTGTAGGATAAGAGAGTGCTGTAGTGACAGAGGAGGGTGTAGGATAAGAGAGTGCTGTAGTGACAGAGGAGGGTGTAGGATAAGAGAGTGCTGTAGTGACAGAGGAAGGTGTAAGATAAGAGTGCTGTAGTGACAGAGGAAGGTGTAGGATAAGAGAGTGCTGTAGTGACAGAGGAGGGTGTAGGATAAGAGAGTGCTGTAGTGACAGAGGAGGGTGTAGGATAAGAGAGTGCTGTAGTGACAGAGGAGGGTGTAGGATAATAGATGGCTGTAGTGACAGAGGAGGGTGCAGGATAAGAGATGGCTGTAGTGACAGAGGAGGGTGTAGGATAAGAGAGTGCTGTAGTGACAGAGGAGGGTGTAGGATAAGAGAGTGCTGTAGTGACAGAGGAGGGTGTAGGATAAGAGATGGCTGTAGTGACAGAGGAGGGTGTAGGATAAGAGAGTGCTGTAGTGACAGAGGAGGGTGTAGGATAATAGATGGCTGTAGTGACAGAGGAGGGTGTAGGATAAGAGAGTGCTGTAGTGACAGAGGAGGGTGTAGGATAAGAGATGGCTGTAGTGACAGAGGAGGGTGTAGGATAAGAGAGTGCTGTAGTGACAGAGGAGGGTGTAGGATAAGAGATGGCTGTAGTGACAGAGGAGGGTGTAGGATAAGAGAGTGCTGTAGTGACAGAGGAGGGTGTAGGATAATAGATGGCTGTAGTGACAGAGGAGGGTGTAGGATAAGAGAGTGCTGTAGTGACAGAGGAGGGTGTAGGATAAGAGAGTGCTGTAGTGACAGAGGAGGGTGTAGGATAAGAGATGGCTGTAGTGACAGAGGAGGGTGTAGGATAAGAGATGGCTGTAGTGACAGAGGAGGGTGTAGGATAAGAGAGTGCTGTAGTGACAGAGGAGGGTGTAGGATAATAGATGGCTGTAGTGACAGAGGAGGGTGTAGGATAAGAGAGTGCTGTAGTGACAGAGGAGGGTGTAGGATAAGAGAGTGCTGTAGTGACAGAGGAGGGTGTAGGATAAGAGATGGCTGTAGTGACAGAGGAGGGTGTAGGATAAGAGATGGCTGTAGTGACAGAGGAGGGTGTAGGATAAGAGATGGCTGTAGTGACAGAGGAAGGTGTAGGATAAGAGATGGCTGTAGTGACAGAGGAAGGTGTAGGATAAGAGATGGCTGTAGTGACAGAGGAAGGTGTAGGATAAGAGATGGCTGTAGTGACAGAGGAGGGTGTAGGATAAGAGATGGCTGTAGTGACAGAGGAGGGTGTAGGATAAGAGATGGCTGTAGTGACAGAGGAGGGTGTAGGATAAGAGATGGCTGTAGTGACAGGAGGGTGTAGGATAAGAGATGGCTGTAGTGACAGAGGAGGGTGTAGGATAAGAGAGTGCTGTAGTGACAGAGGAGGGTGTAGGATAAGAGAGTGCTGTAGTGACAGAGGAAGGTGTAAGATAAGAGTGCTGTAGTGACAGAGGAAGGTGTAGGATAAGAGAGTGCTGTAGTGACAGAGGAGGGTGTAGGATAAGAGATGGCTGTAGTGACAGAGGAGGGTGTAGGATAAGAGATGGCTGTAGTGACAGGAGGGTGTAGGATAAGAGATGGCTGTAGTGACAGAGGAGAGTGTAGGATAAGAAAGTGCTGTAGTGACAGAGGAGGGTGTAGGATAAGAGAGTGCTGTAGTGACAGAGGAGGGTGTAGGATAAGAGAGTGCTGTAGTGACAGAGGAGGGTGTAGGATAAGAGATGGCTGTAGTGACAGAGGAGGGTGTAGGATAAGAGAGTGCTGTAGTGACAGAGGAGGGTGTAGGATAATAGATGGCTGTAGTGACAGAGGAGGGTGTAGGATAAGAGAGTGCTGTAGTGACAGAGGAGGGTGTAGGATAAGAGATGGCTGTAGTGACAGAGGAGGGTGTAGGATAAGAGAGTGCTGTAGTGACAGAGGAGGGTGTAGGATAAGAGATGGCTGTAGTGACAGAGGAGGGTGTAGGATAAGAGAGTGCTGTAGTGACAGAGGAGGGTGTAGGATAATAGATGGCTGTAGTGACAGAGGAGGGTGTAGGATAAGAGAGTGCTGTAGTGACAGAGGAGGGTGTAGGATAAGAGAGTGCTGTAGTGACAGAGGAGGGTGTAGGATAAGAGATGGCTGTAGTGACAGAGGAGGGTGTAGGATAAGAGATGGCTGTAGTGACAGAGGAGGGTGTAGGATAAGAGAGTGCTGTAGTGACAGAGGAGGGTGTAGGATAATAGATGGCTGTAGTGACAGAGGAGGGTGTAGGATAAGAGAGTGCTGTAGTGACAGAGGAGGGTGTAGGATAAGAGAGTGCTGTAGTGACAGAGGAGGGTGTAGGATAAGAGATGGCTGTAGTGACAGAGGAGGGTGTAGGATAAGAGATGGCTGTAGTGACAGAGGAGGGTGTAGGATAAGAGATGGCTGTAGTGACAGAGGAAGGTGTAGGATAAGAGATGGCTGTAGTGACAGAGGAAGGTGTAGGATAAGAGATGGCTGTAGTGACAGAGGAAGGTGTAGGATAAGAGATGGCTGTAGTGACAGAGGAGGGTGTAGGATAAGAGATGGCTGTAGTGACAGAGGAGGGTGTAGGATAAGAGATGGCTGTAGTGACAGAGGAGGGTGTAGGATAAGAGATGGCTGTAGTGACAGGAGGGTGTAGGATAAGAGATGGCTGTAGTGACAGAGGAGGGTGTAGGATAAGAGAGTGCTGTAGTGACAGAGGAGGGTGTAGGATAAGAGAGTGCTGTAGTGACAGAGGAAGGTGTAAGATAAGAGTGCTGTAGTGACAGAGGAAGGTGTAGGATAAGAGAGTGCTGTAGTGACAGAGGAGGGTGTAGGATAAGAGATGGCTGTAGTGACAGAGGAGGGTGTAGGATAAGAGATGGCTGTAGTGACAGGAGGGTGTAGGATAAGAGATGGCTGTAGTGACAGAGGAGAGTGTAGGATAAGAAAGTGCTGTAGTGACAGAGGAGGGTGTAGGATAAGAGAGTGCTGTAGTGACAGAGGAGGGTGTAGGATAAGAGAGTGCTGTAGTGACAGAGGAGAGTGTAGGATAAGAAAGTGCTGTAGTGACAGAGGAGGGTGTAGGATAATAGATGGCTGTAGTGACAGAGGAGGGTGTAGGATAAGAGAGTGCTGTAGTGACAGAGGAGGGTGTAGGATAAGAGAGTGCTGTAGTGACAGAGGAGGGTGTAGGATAAGAGATGGCTGTAGTGACAGAGGAGGGTGTAGGATAAGAGATTGCTGTAGTGACAGAGGAGGGTGTAGGATAAGAGAGTGCTGTAGTGACAGAGGAGGGTGTAGGATAAGAGATGGCTGTAGTGACAGAGGAGGGTGTAGGATAAGAGAGTGCTGTAGTGACAGAGGAGGGTGTAGGATAATAGATGGCTGTAGTGACAGAGGAGGGTGTAGGATAAGAGATGGCTGTAGTGACAGAGGAGGGTGTAGGATAAGAGATTGCTGTAGTGACAGAGGAGGGTGTAGGATAAGAGAGTGCTGTAGTGACAGAGGAGGGTGTAGGATAAGAGAGTGCTGTAGTGACAGAACAAGGAGAATATGTGACTGTTCTGTACTTAGTGATTATTACTCACCTGTGCTGGTATGTGTAGAGATTTCCTCCTCCTTACACAGCTGATCACCCTTCATGTACGTCTCTTCCTCTTCTACCTTAATATTAGTTAGAGCTGAACCCTAAACGGTCCAAAAAAAAAAAAGTTAATGTATGATTTATATAATACAGATTAAGGATATTTCTACTTCAGGGTCCATAGGGGTCCACAGGGTGACCTTGGGGTATAGCTGGATCCTGGATCCTCGGGCACCACGGAGTTAAAGCTTTCAGCTGCTCCCAGGATGCACTTGGGTCCAACCTCCCCTATACCCCGCCCCCGAGCCACAGGCACCTCAGTTTTAGATGGTGCCCGGCCGGAGTCGGGTCACCCTGCGGGGTGGGCTGCAGGAGCAGCCCCCTAAAGCTTTTAATTTTTTATTTAACTTAGTTAAATTTATTTATTTTTTACTATAAGTTTTTTCTCTAGAGCAGCAGCGCTGGGCTGTCTGTACAGACGCCCACGCTGCCGCTCCTTCTCCCTGCTGGCGCCGCGACGCCAGCACTGAACTGGGGATCGCGGCGGGGGAAGCCAGAGTCTGTACTAGCCGGACTCTGGCTTCCCCCGGGACTGCTGCCGGAAGACGCCGGGGAGATCAGGTAAGCGGGTTCCTTTCAAATGCAGTCCCATGCCCCCGGTCTAGGGGACAGACCGGGGGCGCTAGCGGCGGGCCCCCCCTCCAGCGGAGGCATACCCCGCCAGACCACTAGACCACCAGGGTTAATATCGCGGCAAGCGGGATGCCGGCAACCCGGGGGTTAATATGCTAGCCAGGGGAGGAAGCCTTCCCTGTCTAGCGGCTCCTCCCCTCAGCTCAGCGCGCCTTTCAGCTCGTAGTCTGGCGTCGCTGAGCTGCAGATACTCGGCCACTCCTCCTCTGAGGTCTCCAGCGGCCATTTTCTTACTGGCAGCGTGGATACTCTCAGGGAGCACGCGGACCGGTCCCCCTGTGTACCTCTCCCCTGCAAAAGGACAGTGTACACAGCGCTATAGCCCTCCCAGACACTGAATCTGGGAGGTTGATTGTAGTGGAAAGGTGCAGTGAGTATATCTTCCTGCATGGTATGTGACTTTTGCTAGTGCTGCCTGTCTGTGTCTTTTTTCTACTTACTGTCAGCCTATACCTATCCCTTTCCTTCTCCTACAAGCCCTACAGGTGTGCGGGGGAAGGGTGTTTCTACTGACCTCACCTATATAGATCACGTATTGGTGAGGTCCGTCACATACAGTTGTGTGCTACACGGTGCCATATTGTGGGCTGTTGTCCAGCACACGGGTGAGTGCGCACGTTTTCTTCCAACGTCATGTCCGAGGAGGAGATTGAGCACTCCGGGGCTCCGGTATTGTTCTCCTGCAGGCGCTGTTCTGCAGGAGTGGATAGGGAGGATTTGTCACAGGACGGCCTGTGTGGACGGTGCCAGGCGCTCCCTGGTATGTCTAAACCTCCCATGTCGCAGGAGCCACCATGGGCGATGTTTTCCCAGGTGCTGGTGTCCATCGCGGACCGTCTGTCGGTCCCGACTGCCGCCCCTACTAGGGCGTTGCCCCAGCCTGCCATCCCCCATTCCCCGGGTGTCCCACAATTATTGCAGACTCCCCCGGGGTCTCAGCCTGTTGGTCCCTATGCGGGGTTGCCAATGTATATTCAGTCCACCCCTGTGGCACAGCAGGCTGTGGTGCCGTTTCAGGCTCCTGTGGCAGCTCCTCCACCCTGGGTGGATGCGCTTTCCCACACTGTCCAAGATTTGGCGGCAACATCTTCGGCTTTTCAGTCGATGTTGCGCAGTGACGTGCCCTCCAGGGCGTCTAAACGCTCAGTCATGGCGCAGGCTGCGCATCTTCCGGATTCTGAGGTGTCCTCGGATGATGGTAAGGTGCAGGATGACTCTGCCTCAGATGCCTCAGTCCAGGAGGTAGACACTAAGTCTTCCATCAATGTGCGGGCTCTGGTTAAGGCGGTGCGGGCCATTCTTCTGATTGAGGATGAGGCACCCGCTCCCAAGTCAAGGTATCCTAGTTTTGAAAGAGCTAAGGTTACTTCTGCAGCGTTCCCCTTGTCTGATCAGTTGACTGATCACATGGCGGTGGCCTGGCAGACACCCAGTAAGCGTTTCCTGCCACAGAAACGCTTGGCGTCCAATTATCCATTCCCGGAGGCGCATTGTAAGAAATAGGAAATTCCGCCTGCAGTCGATTCCCATGTAACACGCCTCATCAGGAGTGCTACTTTGCCATTGCCGTCTATATCCTCGCTGAAGGATCCTACGGACAGGAAGGTGGAGACTTGTTTAAAGTCTATTTATTCTCTCTCAGGGGCGGTAGCCCGGCCGTCCATGGCCATCTCCTGGGTGGCCAAGGCCATTGAGGGGTGGGCCAACGCCTTGGAGGACGCGTTTACGGATGAAGCTCCGGACGTCCAGAGGGCGTTGTTAGGACAGATGAGAGATGCCGCCTCCTACATTGGAGAAGCATCTTTGGATGCTAGCCTGTTGACCTCTAGGGTTTCGGCGGCAGCAGTGTCTGCTCGTAGATCCTTGTGGTTGCGGTCTTGGAGAGCAGACGCGGATTCAAAGAAAGGCTTGGAGGCCTTACCTTTTAATGGAGAATTACTATTTGGTCTGGACCTGGACAAAATAGTAGATACCCTGGCGAAATCCAAGTCAGCCTTCCTCCCTTCAGCTACTACACCTGCTAAGGTCCGGAGCTCGGCCTTTCGTTCCTTTCGGGTTCAGGGCAAGGCAAAGGGTCAGTCCTTCCCGAGGCAGTCCGCACCCAAGACCGCCTCAAAGCCAAAGAAGCAAGCCTGGAGTGCTAGGCGCCCTTCTTCCAAGCCAGAAGATAAGCCTTCTGCGTGATGGGACGGGCCTCCCTCTGGGGGACCCCAGAGTGGGAGGCTGACTTCTTCAATTCGCCCAGTGCTGGCACAATACCACCACGGATGCCTGGGTGCGAGAAGTGGTCTCCCAGGGGTACGCCCTGTCTTTTCGGCACAGGCCGCCTTGCCAGTTTTTTTTGCACAAGTCCTTCTCAGGACAAAACCAAGGCCTTGCAGGTTCAGGAAGCCATAGAGGCCTTGCTGACGGCGGGGGTCATTATACCCGTACCACAGTCTCAACGTGGGATGGGGTATTACTCTACGCTGTTTCTGGTGCAGAAACCCAATGGCTCTCATCGCCCCATCCTCAATTTGAAGTCCCTGAACAGGTTTCTCAGGGTTCCCAAATTCAGGATGGAAACTTTGCGTTCCATCATTCTGGCGATGGAACCGGGGGATTATATGGTCTCCCTGGATATCCAGGACGCCTACCTCCATGTGCCTATAGCAACATCGCACCAACAGTTTCTGCGGTTTGCTATTCTCCACAACCACTACCAATTCAGGGCTCTACCCTTTGGTCTCTCCTCGGCACCAAGGGTATTTACCAAGGTGATGGCGGTCATGGCGGCTCACCTTCGGAGCCAGGGGATACGGTTGCTACCGTATCTAGACGACCTCCTCTTGCTGGCAAGCTCCCCGGAGGTACTGATCCAGCATCTCCACCTGAAGGTCGCTTGTCTACAGGCGCACGGCTGGTTGATCAACTGGAAGAAGTCCTCCCTCATCCCATCACAGCGGATGGTTCATTTGGGGACCCTGCTGGACTCTCGTCAGCAACGGATTTTTCTGACTCCAGAGAAGGTCTCCTCCTTACAGCTGCGGATTCACGGCTGTCTGAGCAGTGGCAGAGTGTCGGTGCACTCAGCGATGAGAGTTTTGGGGTCCATGGTGTCGGCATTCGACATGGTGGAGTTTGCCCAGTTCCATTCCAGGCCCTGCAGGGGCTAATTCTTTCGGAATGGAACGGACTGCCACACAGGATCCGCTCTCAGATGCTGGTGTTGTTCTCGGAGGTGCGTCTGTCCCTAGCCTGGTGGCTGCAGACAGCTCATCTCCTAGAGGGGCGCCCCTTTTGGATCCCGGAATGGGTTCTGCTCACGACAGATGCCAGTCTTGGGGTTGGGGGGCGGTGACAGGCTCCTTGTCACTTCAGGGTCGTTGGTCGGCGGAGGAAGCGATTCTTCCCATCAACATCCTGGAACTGAGGGCAGTATACAGAGCCCTGCAGTCGTCCGGCACCGCTCTTCACGGAAGGGCCGTTCAGGTGCAGTCAGACAACGCCACCACGGTGGCGTACATCAATCACCAGGGAGGGACTCGCAGTCGAGCTGCGATGTCGGAGGTGTCCCACGTCCTGGCTTGGGCGGAGCGCTATCTTCCAGCTCTCTCGGCAGTTTTCATCCCAGGAGTCCTCAATTGGGAGGCAGACTTCCTCAGCCGTTACGACGTGCATCCCGGGGAATGGTCGCTTCATCCAGAAGTATTCCAACTACTCGTGGACAAGTGGGGGCTGCCAGAGCTGGACCTGATGGCGTCCCGTCACAATCACAAGCTGCCCGTGTACGGGTCAAGGACAAGGGACGCAGGCGCAAGTCTGATAGACGCGCTGTCGGTGAGATGGCTGTTTCAGCTGGCTTACTTGTCCCCTCCAATATCTCTGCTGCCTCGGGTCCTGCGCAAGTTCAAACAGGACGGAGGCACACTGATCCTGGTGGCCCCAGCGTGGCCCAGAAGGCCGTGGTACTCCGATCTGCGGAGCTTGTCCATCGACGCTCCGTTCCTCCTACCTCAACGGCGGGACCTGTTGTCTCAGGGGCCCTGTCTTCACCCGGATCTGAGTCGACTATCTTTGACGGCGTGGCTCTTGAGACAGCCGTCCTGAGGTCTCGGGGCTTTTCTAGCTCCGTTATTACCACCATGCTGAGGGCGCGCAAGCCTGCTTCCGCGAGGATCTATCACAGAGTGTGGCACACTTTCTTTCAGTGGTGCGAAGCCAGAAACTATGATCCCCAGGTGTTCCGGGTTTCGCGTATTCTGGCTTTCCTTCAGTCGGGTTTGGACTTAGGATTACGTCTTTCCTCGCTGAAGGTGCACGTGTCTGCTCTGTCGGTGTGGTTCCAGCGCAGGATCGCTGCTATGCCGGACGTACACACCTTTTTCCAGGGAGTTTTGAGAATCCAGCCTCCCTTTGTGCCACCTGTGGCCCGTGGGATTTGGCGGTGGTTCTTCGGGCCTTACAGGGTCCGCCTTTTGAGCCCTTGGAGTCAGTGGAGCTCAAGTGGCTAACTTTTAAAACTGTTTTCCTCTTGGCAATTGCTTCTGCCAGGAGGGTTTCAGATTTGGGGGCGCTTTCTTGTCGTCCCCCTTTTCTGATTTTTCATCAGGACAGAGCGGTGCTTCGCACTCGTCCTGATTTCCTGCCTAAGGTGGTTTCCAGGTTCCACATTAATCAGGAAATTGTTGTACCAGCCTTTCAGTCGCCTGATCTTTGGGCTGGGGAGACTTCCTTAGACGTTGTCCGTGCACTCCAGGTTTATGTGGACCGGACTAGTTCTGTGAGGAAGTCGGATTCTTTGTTTATCCTCTTTGGTTTTCACAAGAGGGGTTGGCCTGCCAACAAACAGACTCTAGCCCGTTGGCTTCGTTCTGTTATTATTGAGGCTTATATGCAGGAGGGTTTACCTGTTCCAGCCTCTGTTAAGGCTCATTCCACTCGGTCTGTGGGTCCCTCTTGGGCTGCTAGACGTGGCGCCTCTGCTGTTCAGCTCTGTAAGGCGGCCACCTGGTCTTCCATTCAGACCGTTTTGAGGTTCTATGCGTTTGACACCTTTGCCTCTCAGGATGCATCCTTTGGGCGCCGGGTTCTCCTATCAGCACAGGAGCGTCCCGCCCTTAGTTGGACTGCTTTGGGACATCCCCAAGATCACCCTGTGGACCCCTATGGACCCTGAAGTAGAAAACAAGAGATATGGTAAGAACTTACCTTTGTTATCTCTGTTTCTACGAAGTCCATAGGGTCCACAGGGCACCCGCCCTGACGCACCTGTCTTCATATGGGCTGTGTGACTGGTCACCGGTTTTCCGTCTCCCGTTTCTGTGAGTATGGTTCTTGTGTGTTCCAGTCTTCCTTCTCTCTGTTTCGTCTCCTCCTCCGGCCTGGGCTGCTTACCAACTGAGGTGCCTGTGGCTCGGGGGCGGGGTATAGGGGAGGTTGGACCCAAGTGCATCCTGGGAGCAGCTGAAAGCTTTAACTCCGTGGTGCCCGAGGATCCAGGATCCAGCTATACCCCAAGGTCACCCTGTGGACCCTATGGACTTCGTAGAAACAGAGATAACAAAGGTAAGTTCTTACCATATCTCTTGTTTTTCCTCTTCAAGAATGTACTAGATAAATAGGTAATATCTGCTTAGTTGCAATGGAAAATCTACGCTCCGACTTTTTTGAAGGTTTGATAAGTTTTCCACTTAAAGTCACCACAACAGACTCTGTAACGGTTTGTCTTTGCTGTAAAAATTGTAAACTACTTTGATTTACTAGTGCTTCCAGTTCTATGCAGTATTTTTTTTTTCCATCTGTAGCATTTTATGTTTATTATTTTTTTTTGCAGACAAACAATAATAAAAAAGTAAATTTTCAATGATTCTATCCAGACCTTAATGCAGGGGTCTTCTACCTGTGGCCCGCGTGAGCCGCAGAGCCATTCCAGGTGGCCCGCCGATGGTTACACAGAACAAACACACCGGCGGCGGTGGTGGCTGTGTGTTTGTTTTGGCAGCCAATGAGAGTCAGACAGACTCTCACTGGCTGCTGCGCCCATTGCAGGAGCCGGGCTGGAGCTCACTCATGAGCTCCGCCTTCCGGCTCCCGCAGTGGGTGATGGGAGAGACGTCATGGGGGCACTGCATAGGGGGGACCACTATAGGAGACACAATATAAGGGGCACTACTGGGGGAACTGCATAGGGGGACTACTACTGGGGGCATTAATTATGGGGCACTGCCTTGGGGGATTACTACTGGGGGCACTGCATAATTGAGACCACTACTGGGGCCACTGCATAGGGGGGACCACTACTGGGAGCACTGTATTGCAGGGACTACTACTGGGCTGCATTATATAAGGGACACTACTGGGGACATTGTATAGGGGGGACCACTACTGGGAGCACTGTATTGCAGGGACTACTACTGAGCTGCATTATATAAGGGACACTACTGGGGACATTGTATAGGGGGGACTACTACTGGGGGCACTGCATAGGAGGGACTACTACTGGGGGCACTGCATAATGGGGACCACTACTGGGGCCACTGTATAAGGGGCACTACTGGGGGCGCTGCAGAGGGGGGCAGTTATGGGACATAATTCTTTGAGGTTGGGGGCAACTATCTGACATAATTAATGGAGGAGGAGGGACAGTTATTGGATATAATTAAAACTGTAAGAGGGGGCAGTTATGGGACATAATTGTGTGAGAAGGGGGCAGAGTCTAAATACCCTCGGGCTTCGTTGAATTTTTTAACGTGGCCCACACTGTCTTATAGGTTGAAGACCCCTGCCTTAATGCATTCCTATAACTATATCCTTATCTCTTTTCACCAGTTTTTACTGTATTATTTAGCTGCTACAGATTTGTCCTCTCATCATCGGCGCTCCGGGGTCCCGTGCTTCTCTGCTAGCAGCGGGCATCTTTTTGGGGTCTTTTTCGCCGAAAATGCATCTTAGTCGCAATGTGACTAGGACACACCAGGAGACCATGCTGACTAAATCTATATGGACACTTGTTTCTCGGTGTGCGAATGAGTCTATTAATCCTTATCCTTAATCCTTGTGTAAGACACACATATTCTCTACACATCATATAGTGACAGTCACTTTGGTATATTTGTGACACCCTAAATCCCACCTACCTGACCCTCCTGTGAGACACTGTGATTCTCCTCTGTATCATCCTGTGAATAAAGAGGACGGGGACATCTCTCTGGGGTATTCCTGTTACTGGCCCCATCTGTAGGAGACACACAGTGACTGATTACACTGTATATATGTGATTATCAGATGATGTGTATATAGGTGGCCCCATAGCTGCTCTCCCCATTACAATACATGACAGTCTCCTCTTACCCAGTGATGTGAGGGGCCGGTGATTCTCCATCATCACGTCCTTGTACAGATCCCTGTGTCCTTCTATATACTCCCACTCCTCCATGGAGACATAGACAGTGACGTCCTCACACCTTATAGGAACCTGACACACACAATGATACAGTCATCACCCAGACACATCCCCTGGTGTTACCGTATAATGTCCCATTCCCAGCAGTCACCTCTCCAGTCATCACCCAGACACATTCCCAGCAGTCACCTCTCCAGTCATCACCCAGACACATCCCCTGGTGTTACCGTATAATGTCCCATTCCCAGCAGTCACCTCTCCAGTCATCACCCAGACACCTCACCTGGTGTTACCGTATAATGTCCCATTCCCAGCAGTCACCTCTCCAGTCATCACCCAGACACATCCCCTGGTGTTACTGTATAAAGTCCCATTCCCAGCAGTCACCTCTCCAGTCATCACCCAGACACATCCCCTGGTGTTACCGTATAATGTCTCATTCCCATGGTGTTACTGTATAATGTCCCATTCCCAGCAGTCACCTCTCCAGTCATCACCCAGACACATCCCCTGGTGTTACCGTATAATGTCCCATTCCCAGCAGTCACCTCTCCAGTCATCACCCAGACACATTCCCAGCAGTCACCTCTCCAGTCATCACCCAGACACATCCCCTGGTGTTACCGTATAATGTCCCATTCCCAGCAGTCACCTCTCCAGTCATCACCCAGACACATTCCCAGCAGTCACCTCTCCAGTCATCACCCAAACACATCCCCTGGTGTTACCGTATAATGTCCCATTCCCAGCAGTCACCTCTCCAGTCATCACCCAGACACATTCCCAGCAGTCACCTCTCCAGTCATCACCCAAACACATCCCCTGGTGTTACCGTATAATGTCCCGTTCCCAGCAGTCACCTCTCCAGTCATTACCCAGACACCACACCTGGTGTTACCGTATAATGTCCCATTCCCAGCAGTCACCTCTCCAGTCATCACCCAGACACATCCCCTGGTGTTACTGTATAAAGTCCCATTCCCAGCAGTCACCTCTCCAGTCATCACCCAGACACATCCCCTGGTGCTACTGTATAATGTCCCATTCCCAGCAGTCACCTCCCCAGTCATCACCCAGACACATCCCCTGGTGTTACTGTATAACGTCCCATTCCCAGCAGTCACCTCCCCAGTCTTCACCCAGGCACATCCCCTGGTGTTACTGTATAACGTCCCATTCCCAGCAGTCACATCTCCAGTCATCACCCAGACACATCCCCTGGTGTTACTGTATAATGTCCCATTCCCAGCAGTCACCTCTCCAGTCATCACCCAGACACATCCCCTGGTGCTACTGTATAATGTCCCATTCCCAGCAGTCACCTCCCCAGTCATCACCCAGACACATCCCCTGGTGTTACTGTATAATGTCCCATTCCCAGCAGTCACATCTCCAGTCATCACCCAGACACATCCCCTGGTGTTACTGTATAATGTCCCATTCCCAGCAGTCACCTCTCCAGTCATCACCCAGACACATCCCCTGGTGTTACTGTATAACGTCCCATTCCCAGCAGTCACCTCTCCAGTCATCACCCAGACACATCCCCCGATGTTACTGTATAATGTCCCATTCCCAGCAGTCACCTCTCCAGTCAGCAGCTGAATGATCTTGTTGGTGAGTTCCAGGATCTTCTGGTCATTGTGTCTTTAATGTGTCAGTGAGTGAGGTGGAGGCACCGTGATGGGGCTCAATACTTGTACATGGCGATGACTGATGTTGCCCCCTCAGTAGATGTCTTCTTCACGATAGTGTAATTCTGTGTATCAAGAGAGACTTCGATTAATAAGGTGCATGAAACTAAAGCTTTTTAATTAACAGATTAAGGGCCGAATTTAATTATCCTTGAATAGAGGATAAGCCGCAATGCTGTGATTGAGGCTATTCAATTGCAGCTCGCAGGCTGCACTTAACGCAGATTTTTGTTCATCTCCTCCTGAGGTTCGAACAGAAATCCATGTTAAGTAAGGCTTCTGCCCGCAAATGCGTTAACCCATAGCTCCGGGTACTTATCCAGGAATCTATGGGTCAACGTGTGTTAGCCGCAGATTTACTGAGCAAGGAAAAGGACTTGTAACGGAATAGCTCCGGGCATAAGTTTGAGGCTACAACCTTTTCTGTGCAAAATATACAAAGGTAAAATATCAAACCCGATTCTATCTGTACACAATTCATATATACACCCAGTTGTTATTATTGACACACTTGTATATTGTATACGAAGCACAATGGAACTGGGCATGGAAAAAAGCTACTGCCGCTGAAACGTAGCACTTCGTGCTTCGTATAAGAGTTAAGAGACTCAGGACTTCATTCAGAGTCGGTCGTTGCGGCCGCACGGTCGTATAGGAAAAGGGGCCGGATATGCAAATGATGCACACGCATGTTGCGTCCCTAAGGTCGGATCGTTAGCCGGCCGACCAAGGGGTGGATGTGGTCGGACCGCTAAAAATACGCCCACATCTGGTACGCATTGCACGTCATCTCCGGCTATTTAAAGATTAATCGCGAGCATCGGAATCCATCGGAACTGGTCGTAGAGCTTAAGGTTGACCATACCCTCTCTTAAGCTCTACGATCATGTCAGTGTAAAACCTCCCATGTCACATGTGCCATGACACTACTTTGTTAATTATGCACTCCCATAAACCGTATGCACTCCCATAAACCGTATGCACTCCCATAAAACGCCGTTCGCATAATTAGGCACGCCTGCGTTCGGATCTCCACTCCCCCGTTTTCAAGCAACTTCCCCTGTTACCACCCACAAACGCCGCAATCTGTCACTCAAACTACCGACCTGGCTGTGTTCAAGGAGAGATAAATTTCTGATCGCAGCCGCTAGTTTGCGCACACGCATTGCGAACTGTACGCATGCGCAGTTTAGCGAACATCGGCTGCGTACGACCGTGCGGCCGCTTCGACGGACTCTGAATGAGGTCCTCAGGGCCTGATTCAGAGCCAGACGCTCTGACAAGAGCGCTCGCTCTGAATCAGGGCCGTCCTACCTATTATTGGAGCGGCCTCCTGGCCGCTCGCATAGCTGTGGATGACCACCCACAGCTTATGCGAGCGGCCATAAAGATGGTCACGATGGTCAAGACCATCGGGCTTGCGACAAGGCCCTTGCGGTAGGGTCTCGTTGGCCGCAAGCCCGGAGTGATTTAGGCTCTATCAGAGCCAAAAACACTCCCACTGACATCACTAGTGATGTCAGTGCGGCCGGACCCAGACGGTAGGCGTTCCCATGGGAACGCCTCTGTCTGGCCAGCCACGCCCACCAAAGGGGGCGTGCTGTCACTCAACATCGACAGCACGCCCCCTTTGGTGCGAGACCCGGAGCGATGGCTTCCCCGTTGCTAGCCGGGTCTCGCGCATGCGCACGACGGAGCAGCCTCCGTCGTGCGCATGCGCACTTGGGCACCATCGACCCGCTTGCGAGCAAGTCTGAATCAGGCCCTCAGTCAGACACCGATATACAAGTGTCCATATCGACTTAGGGCCTGATTCAGAGACGGACGTTAATGCGATCGCAACTGCGTTTCCGTACTCAATGCAGTTGCAAAAATATGCTAATGTTAGCAAAGATCACCTGAGCGTAAAGATGCCCACTACTGCCTTCTCACCTGTGTTCGACTACGCATACCTACGTAAACATTGAAGTTCATCGGCGGCCATTTTACCCTTGCGGCAGGTCTGTCCTGCCGCAGGCCAGGGAGCTCTTCTGCCACGCAGGGCTGCGTATGCAATTGTAGTGGCTAATTTATGCACGCCCACGTAACGGCGTTCAAACGGCACAGGTACGCCTGCGTTTCTTTAACCACCCACCGTCAACACCCCCATACGGTCATTGCCTGTCAATCAATCTGCAATGGGCCTCCGTGGTCTGCGTGAATGCACTGCTGCCTTCGCTCACTGCGATGCACACACAATGGCAAACAATTGCTCGATCTGCGTGCGATTTGCAGTTGCGTCCATCTCTGAATTAGGCCCTTAGTCAGCACAGTCTCCTGGTGTGTCCTAGTCACATTGTGCCTAAGACGCATTTTCGGCAAAAAAGACCCAAAACAAGATGTACGGGACCCAGCGCGCCGAGAGGGGCTATTTGACCCGACTGCATCGATGATGAGTGAGGACAAATCTGTAACAGCGAAATATACAATAAAAACTGGTAAAAAGAGATTAGGATATAGCTCTAGGAATGCATTAAGGTCTGGATAGAATCATTGAAAATTGACTTTTTTTTATTGTGTTGGTCAGTCTTAGTGTTCCCTCTTGCTCCGGCGGGAGGCAGGGCGCCGGAGCTAGAGAGGGCATGTCCGTGCGCGCGCCGAAGGCGTGTGCGCGACCGAGAAGGGGGCGTGGTCATCGAAAAGGGGGCGTGTCTATAAAATGCCGTCCCATTTTCGTCACTCTTGGGGGCGTGCCCGGCACTTACGGACACGCCGGGCAGCCCCCAAGCTCTGCAGACAGGGAGAATAGATGCCGGGCGCATGCGCCCGGCGTCTATTCTCCGGCGGTGACCGGGTCACCGCACATTTCTTCACCCGCGGGACACTGCGACCCGCGGGTGAAGACGGTTCCCGCAGGCTGTTAGGGCAGGGCGCTTTTTGCCTTCCAGAAAGAGGGCAGGGCGCCGCGCCCCGCTAAAACAGCCTAGCGGGAACACTACTGTCTTATGCAAAAAAAAAATAATACACATAAAATGCAAGAGATGAAAAAAAAAATACTGCATAGAATTGGAAGCACTAGTAAATCAAAATATTTTAAATCTTTACAGCAAAGACAAACCGTTACAGAGTCTAGCATTCCCGCTAGGCTGTTTTAGCAGATCGCTACGCCTTGCCCTCCTTCTGGAGCAGCGCACCACTAAGACAGCCTGTGGATGCCGTCTTCAACCGCGGGCCGCAGTGTCCCGCAGGTGGGGAAATATGCGGTGACCCGCTCGCCGCCAGGTGAATAGACGCTGGGTGCATGCGCCCAGCATCTATTCTACCTGTTAGCAGTGCTTGGAGGCTGCCCGGCGTGTCCTTAAGTCCCGGGCACGCCCGCAAGAGTGACGAAAGCGTCTTATAGACATGCCCCCTTTTCAATGGCCACGCTCCCTTTTCGGGTGCGCGCGCACGGAGGTGCCCTCTCTAGCTCCGGTGCCCTGCCTGCCTGAGCTAGAGTGAACACTAAGAGTCTGTTGTGGTGTCTGGGCTAAAATGACTGTCATTAAGTGGAAAACTTATCAAACCTTCTAAAAAGGAGGAGCGTAGATTTTGCCATTGCAACTAAGCAGATATTACCTATTTATCTAGTACATTCTCGAAGAGGAAAATATCCTGATATGCCATTAGGTTAACAATCCAGCAGGATCAATATTTGCACTTGATGAATCGCATAGAGCCACAGCAGAGATGGACAGTCGTGTGTTCCTGGTAGGCTGTTTTAGCATGGCGCCGAGCCCTGTCCAAATCTAAAACTGCAAAATGCGACCTGCCCTTCTGGCGGCGCCCTGCTGAAACAGGCTACCGGGTGCAATCTCCACCTGCGGGGGGAGTTGCTATACAGCGCTTACCACAGGTGAATAGATTCGGGGCGCATGTAGCATTCACAGTGAGGTGAGAGCTTGTGGGCAGTGAAGCATGTCCGTAGGTGCTGGGCACGCCCCCAAGAGTGATGAAAATGGTATGCCCCCTTTTCCCATGGCCACATCCCCTTTTCGGGAGCATGATCGCTAGTAGGCTAAGAAGGGAATTCTCTAAATTTGACTCCTTAGGGGTTGAATAGGGCTCCACCCTGTGCAATGTCCTGATTGTTTCATCGTAGCTGTAGCACAATTCAATATTCAAACACCAACTGTCATCCCAAGTTCTGCCAAACATCACTGGCAGTTGGTGTGGCTCCAGTTTTTGTACAGAAAGGGAAGGGAATGTGTTACTACACAGGTGAGGGAGGGGAATGTGTTACTAAACAGGTATGGGAGGGGAATGTGCTACTACACAAATGAGGGAGGAGAATGTCAAATGTGTTTCTATGGGGTGAAGGAAGGGAATGCAATACAGCAGAGGGAGAAGAATGTGTTACTACAAGGGTGAGTGGGGGTAATATGTTACTACAGAGGAGAGGGAGGGTAGTGTGATACTATAGGGGTGAGCTAATGTGTTACTCTAGTGGTGAGGGAGGGAATGTGTTACTACACAGGTGAGGGAGGGGAATGTTGAATGTGTTACAACATGGGTGAGGGAGGGAAATATGTTGCTACAGAGGGGAGCGAGGATGTTTACTACAGAGGTGAGCAACGGTAATGTGCTACTACAGAGGTGAGGGAGTGGAATGTGTTACTACAGAGTTGAGGGAGGGTAATGTCTTACTAAAAAAGTGAGGCATTATTACAGAGGTGAAGGATTAATGTGTTACTGAAGTGTTGAGATGGAAATGGAAACACTAAAGATCTAGGGCAGGGGTTCCCAACCACGGTCCTCAAGGCACACTCACAATCCATGTTTAAGGATAGCCATAAATGAGCACAGGTGTCTTAATTAGTACCTCGGTTATTTTGATTTAACCATCTGTGTCAAAGGATATCACTAGTGTGCCTTGAGGAACGATGTTGGGAAACACTGATGTAGGGTATACTTGGGTGAAACTGGGTAAATCAACTAGTATTATATGTAACTGGAAAAAGAGGAGAGGGTCTGCGGCTCAGAGAGCCTTCCAGGAAGGCGTTCTTAAGTGTTTTCTTAGGGTATCTCAACTTGCTGTGATAACATCCCCAAACGGATGGAGGAGAGAGCTGGGATGGGGAATGAAGCTGGCTGGCTGGCTGAGAGAGATATGTCACGGCACAATCTGTTCGCAATGATATATCCTGTATAGCCCTAAGGCAAAATACCCATAGTGCTGAACTCAGATAGTATAATAAGTTTTTACCTGGGCTGAAAGTGCAAAAATCTGTAAATGTGAGAAAATACACATTTTATACAGAGATTAGGCTCCTCATGTCTTCAGTGACACCTTATAATCAAATATATAACTTTCTATCACATCATGGTTGTATGTTACGAGATAAAGTCTAACAGTTGTTGTTTTGATTGACAGTCTGAGATCTTTTATCCCCCCTCATATGTCTCTGCACAGTCCCCTCTCCCCTATATAATAATAATACAACATATCAGTGTGTGCTGGGAGCTGTGTTATTCCCCCTCATATATCACTGTACAGTCCCCTCTCCCCTATATAATAATAATACCACATATCAGTGTGTGCTGGGAGATGTGTTATACCCCCTCATATATCACTGTACGGTCCCCTCCCCCTATATAATAATAATACCACATATCAGTGTGTGCTGGGAGATGTGTTATACCCCCTCATATATCACTGTACGGTCCCCTCCCCCTATATAATAATAATACCACATATCAGTGTGTGCTGGGAGCTGTTATTCCCCCCCTCATATATCACTGTACAGTCCCCTCTCCCCTATATAATAATAATACCACATATCAGTGTGTGCTGGGAGATGTGTTATACCCCCTCATATATCACTGTACGGTCCCCTCCCCCTATATAATAATAATACCACATATCAGTGTGTGCTGGGAGATGTGTTATACCCCCTCATATATCACTGTACGGTCCCCTCCCCCTATATAATAATAATACCACATATCAGTGTGTGCTGGGAGCTGTTATTCCCCCCCTCATATATCACTGTACAGTCCCCTCTCCCCTATATAATAATAATACCACATATCAGTGTGTGCTGGGAGATGTGTTATACCCCCTCATATATCACTGTACGGTCCCCTCTCCCCTATATAATAATAATACCACATATCAGTGTGTGCTGGGAGCGGTGTTATTTCCCCTCATATATCACTGTGCAGTCTCCTCTCCCCTATTTAATAAAACCACATATATTAAAAAGAACAAGTTACCTGTAACCCGTCACGAGCTGGGGACTGCGTCTGTAAAATGGCGGCTTTGATAATATCTCTATAGACTAACAGACAACAGGAAAATGGCCGCCGCTAACCTCACATAATGATACTAATTGAGGGTAAAATATCTTCCTCTAGTGGTGAAGCTGTTTAAGTTACTGTAGTATTTGTAGTTTGATTGGCTATATTCTTCATGGTTACAAAGAAAGTAGGTGGGTGGAGCCGAATATACAGCTAGTATATGTCCTTAGTACCGGAGGTTGGTGGCCATTTTCTTGTTTACCTGTACAGCGCAACATTAACTATGTAAGTGTTGTTTCTTTAGGGACAGCGGCCATTTTCTCAAGGTCTGAGCTCTGCCTTTATCATATAATTCACACAAGAAAGTAGGAACGGGGAGAGGACATTGTTGTGTCTGGCAGCAGGTAATGATATTTATTATTACTGTTATTAGTCTATAACAGGACTGGCCAACCTGTGGCTCTCCAGCTGTTATGAAAATACACATCCCAGCATGCCCTGACACAGTTTTAGAATTCCCTAACAGGAACACTTTGTCAAGGCATGCTGGGAGTTGTAGTTTCACAACAGCTGGAGAGCCAGTTATTAGTCTATAAGCTGATCAGGTCTCTGCTGTGTTGTTACTGTACTACAAGGAGAGGCTCTGATTGCTGGTTATTATACAGCTGGAGCAGACGCTGGTGCTGCATTTTCATTGTACAGGTAAGTTACACTGTAGTGTCCTAATTTTATAACACAGGGGGCGCAGTCCGTGCTGAAACTATGATACAGGAGAAGCAGTCTGTGCTGTTACTATAATACAGGTGGTGCTGTTACTATAATACAGGGGGGCGCAGTCCGTGCTGTTACTATAATACAGGGGGGCGCAGTCCGTGCTGTTACTATGATACAGGTGGCGCAGTCCGTGCTGTTACTATAATACAGGGGGCGCAGTCTGTGCTGTTACTATAATACAGGAGGCGCAGTCCGTGCTGTTACTATAATACAGGGGGCGCAGTCCGTGCTGTTACTATAATACAGGGGGCGCAGTCCGTGCTGTTACTATAATACAGGTGGCGCAGTCCGTGCTGTTACTATAATACAGGGGGCGCAGTCCGTGCTGTTACTATAATACAGGGGGCGCAGTCCGTGCTGTTACTATAATACAGGGGGCGCAGTCCGTGCTGTTACTATGATACAGGGGGCGCAGTCCGTGCTGTTACTATGATACAGGGGGCGCAGTCCGTGCTGTTACTATGATACAGGGGGCGCAGTCCGTGCTGTTACTATGATACAGGGGGCGCAGTCCGTGCTGTTACTATGATACAGGGGGCGCAGTCCGTGCTGTTACTATGATACAGGTGGCGCAGTCCGTGCTGTTACTATGATACAGGGGGCGCAGTCCGTGCTGTTACTATGATACAGGGGGCGCAGTCCGTGCTGTTACTATGATACAGGGGGCGCAGTCCGTGCTGTTACTATGATACAGGGGGCGCAGTCCGTGCTGTTACTATGATACAGGGGGCGCAGTCCGTGCTGTTACTATGATACAGGGGGCGCAGTCCGTGCTGTTACTATGATACAGGGGGCGCAGTCTGTGCTGTTACTATGATACAGGGGGCGCAGTCTGTGCTGTTACTATGATACAGGGGGCGCAGTCTGTGCTGTTACTATGATACAGGGGGCGCAGTCTGTGCTGTTACTATGATACAGGGGGCGCAGTCAGTGCTGTTACTATAATACAGAGGGCGCAGTCTGTGCTGTTACTATAATACAGAGGGCGCAGTCTGTGCTGTTACTATAATACAGGGGGCGCAGTCAGTGCTGTTACTATAATACAGAGGGCGCAGTCTGTGCTGTTACTATAATACAAGGGACGCAGTCTGTGCTGTTACTATAATACAGGAGGCGCAGTCTGTGCTGTTACTATAATACAGGGGGCGAAGTCTGTGCTGTTAGTATAATACATGGGGCGCAGTCTGTGCTGTTACTATAATACAGGGGGCGCAGTCTGTGCTGTTACTATAATACAGGGCGCAGTCTGTGCTGTTACTATAATACAGGGCGCAGTCTGTGCTGTTACTATAACACAGGGGGCGCAGTCTGTGCTGTTACTATACTGCAGGTGGCGCAGTCTGTGCTGTTACTATAATACAGGTGGCTCAGTCTCTGCTGTTACTATAATACAGGTGGCTCAGTCTCTGCTGTTACTATAATACAGGGGGCGCAGTCTGTGCTGTTACTATAATACAGGAGGCGCAGTCTGCGCTGTTACTATAATACAGGGGGTGCAGTCTGCGCTGTTACTATAATACAGGTGGTGCAGTCTGTGCTGTTACTATAATACATTGGGCGCAGTCTGTGCTGTTACTATAATACAGGTGGCGTAGTCTGTGCTGTTACTATAATACAAGGGACGCAGTCTGTGCTGTTACTATAATACAGGAGGCGCAGTCTGTGCTGTTACTATAATACAGGGGGCGAAGTCTGTGCTGTTAGTATAATACATGGGGCGCAGTCTGTGCTGTTACTATAATACAGGGGGCGCAGTCTGTGCTGTTACTATAATACAGGGCGCAGTCTGTGCTGTTACTATAATACAGGGCGCAGTCTGTGCTGTTACTATAACACAGGGGGCGCAGTCTGTGCTGTTACTATACTGCAGGTGGCGCAGTCTGTGCTGTTACTATAATACAGGTGGCTCAGTCTCTGCTGTTACTATAATACAGGTGGCTCAGTCTCTGCTGTTACTATAATACAGGGGGCGCAGTCTGTGCTGTTACTATAATACAGGAGGCGCAGTCTGCGCTGTTACTATAATACAGGGGGTGCAGTCTGCGCTGTTACTATAATACAGGTGGTGCAGTCTGTGCTGTTACTATAATACATTGGGCGCAGTCTGTGCTGTTACTATAATACAGGTGGCGTAGTCTGTGCTGTTACTATAATACAGGGGGCGCAGTCTGCGCTGTTAATATAATACAGGGGGCGCAGTCTCTGTAGTTACTATAATATAGGTGGCGCAGTCTCCGCTCTTACTGTAATACAGGTGGTGCAGTCTCCGCTGTTACTATAATACAGGTGGCACAGCCTCCTCTGTTACTATAATAGAGGTGGCGCAGTCTTTGCTGTTACTATAATACAGGTGGCGCAGTCTCTGTAGTTACTATAATATAGGTGGCGCAGTCTCCGCTCTTACTGTAATACAGGTGGTGCAGTCTCCGCTGTTACTATAATACAGGTGGCACAGCCTCCTCTGTTACTATAATAGAGGTGGCGCAGTCTCCGCTGTTACTATAATACAGGTGGCACAGCCTCCTCTGTTACTATAATAGAGGTGGCGCAGTCTCCGCTGTTACTATAATACAGGTGGCACAGTCTCCACTGTTATTTTAATACAGGTGGCGCAGTCTCTGCTGTTACTGTAATACATAGCATTCCCGCTAGGCTGTTTTAGCGGGGCGCGGTCCCCTACCCTTCTTCTGGAGGGCAAAAAGCACCCTGCCCTCCAGAAGGAGGACAAAAAGCGCCCTGCCCTCACAGCCTGCGGGTGCCGTCTTCACCCGCGGGTCGCAGTGTCCCGCGGGTGGAGAAATGTGCGGTGACCCGGTCACCGCCGGAGAATAGACGCCGGGCGCATGCGCCCAGCATCTATTCTCCCTGTCTTAAGCGCTTGGGGGCTGCCCGGCGTGTCCATAAGTGCCGGGCACGCCCCCCAAGAGTGACGAAAAGGGGACGCGACTTATAGACATGCCCCCTTTTCAATGGCCACGCCCACTTTTCGGGCGCGCGCACAGAAGTGTCCTCTCTAGCTCCGGCGCCCTGCCTGCCGCCGGAGCTAGAGTGAACACTAAATACAGGTGGTGCAGTCTCTTCTATTACTATAATACAGGTGGCGTAGACTCTGCTGTTACTATAATACAGTTGGCACAGTCTGTGCTGTTACTATAATACAGGAGGCGCAGTCTGTGCTGTTACTATAATACAGGAGGCGCAGTCTGTGCTGTTACTATAATACAGGCATCGTAGTATGTGCCGTTACTATAATACAGGTGGCTCTGTCTCTGCTGTTACATTAATTCATATGGTGCAAAGCGCCCTGCTCTCAATCCCCTCTAGAATTAACACTGTCTTTTTTTATTTTCTAGTGTATCTTATACATCAGGAGCCATCAGCCCTTATTAGACTCATGCTCTTCCCCACCTTCCATTTGGACAGTTAACAGCACAATGAACACTTACTATGATGTTAGGTTGCACAGAGTGTGACTTCACCGTTAATGGTATATCACAAGGATATGTTACAATAAAATTTTATTTCAGTGTCTGAAGAATGAGGGATGTGTTTGTTTTCTATATGGTATCAGTTGTGATTTGGCTGGGCCTCCCCTGATCACAGAATTTCCCATTCTTGATAACAGAATTATTGTTTGGGAAATCCAGTTCAATGGGCAACCTGGTCCAGTATTGTGGACTGATATGTTAGTCAAGTGTGGACAGTATCAACCCAACTTGGACAGAAGTGGGTGATTCTACTGTGTTTTTTTCTATTATACAGTTATTGAAACAGGGTTTTTTTTACAAAGAAGTTTATATGGATATTTCTAATTTATCAGTATCTGTGAGGATCATGAAAAAATGTCTGTTACTCCATGTTCTATTTCAAAGTATACTAAAAATGGTGAATGTCAAAATATTCTTGTAAGCCACATAAAATACCAGATTACCTATATAGACTCTAGAGCAGTTGTAATTAGTCTCCCACACTGATATTATTCTCTTTTACTAATGTCTGATATTAGTTATTGATATGTATGTGTTATTTTATTGTTTGTAGGTTATATAGGGCAAATATATGACTCATTTTAAGGCAGAAGATATAGAGGGAGAAGAAGAGACGTATGTGACTGACATGAAGGCAGAAGATATAAAGGGAGAAGGAGAGACGTATGTGACTGATATTAAGGCAGAAGAACTTGAGGGAGAAGAAAATACATATGTGACTAATATTAAGGCAGAAGAACTAGAAAAAGAGATGTATGTGACTGATATGAATGCAGAAGACATAAAGGGAGAAGAAGAGATGTATGTGACTAATATTAAGGCCGAAGAACTCAAAGAAGAAAAGACAAATGTGACTGATATGAAGGCAGAAGATCTAGAGGGAGAAGAAAAGATTTATGTGACTAATATTAAGGCAGAAGAACTAGAAGAAGACATGTATGTGACTGATATGAACGCAGAAGATATAAAGGGAGAAGAGGAGACATATGTGAGGGATGTTCAGCAGTGTAAGGAGGGGGAAATCACTACAGATATCAGAAGAGGTGAGTAATAGTCACATATTACAGAACATAGGCCCTGATTCAGAGCCGCTCGTAAGCGGCCGCTCGTTCGTTCTGACCGATGTTCGCACATCTTCGCATGCGTACGGATTTTAATACGCATGCGCGAACCAGTCAGTGCGGCCGAAAATCGTTTGTTCGCTATATAGCGAATGCCTGCTATTTTGAGTGACAGAAGGAGGCGTATGTGGGTGGTAACAGGGGAAGGTGCTTGAAAACGGGGAGTGGAGATCAGAACGCAGGCGTGCTTAAAGGTCAAAACGGGCGTTTTATGGGTGTGCATAATTAAAACAGCAGCGTCATTGACCACGTCACTTGGTTGTTTTATAGTCAGATCTGTTCGCAAGATTGCGGTAGGAAAAGCCAACCACAAGAATAGCGAGCAGTTCATACGCTGTTCGATGTACTCGATTAATCTATTAAATAGCGGACATGACGTATGATGCGAGCGGCCAGGGGGCTTCTCCAAAATACGACTGCATGTTTTGTTCGCTCGTTCAGACATAGAGGCGTGAACAGACCGCAAAGAGCGAACGGTTCATTTAAATAGCCACCCCCTTTTTCTGAACGAGCAAACGCAAATAGCGTCCGGCTCTGAATCAGACCCACAGTCCCATATTCTCCTTGCTCAGTCATTGCAGCAATCACTTATCCTAAACCCTACTCTGTCAGTGAGCAGTTCGAAGATTTGTGAATCTTATTAGGAGTAGATTGCTGCAGATCCATCCACATTTTATAAGAGACAGCGGAAGTGCAATCAGATCAGTGACGGAATGTAGTCTCCGGTGTATATTTACTAAAGTGTGGGTTTTTAGAAGTGGAGATGTTGCCCTTCGCAACCAATCGTTTTTCCTGAGAGAGAGTTTTCAGATGAGGGGCCACAGGATATGATGCCTTGATGCATGCCTTACTGTCGTAAGCTCGAGTTCCCCTCAGCACTACTGCCAGAGTCTGCTGTAAGTCTCTATCTAGCTGCACGGTGACACCACCATCACTCCATTGTTGTCCCTTTTGTCTTTGCGGGTTCTGCTCAAAACCTCCCTTGTGTGCCATGGTACTCTTGTCCCAGACAATGCGTTTACAGTCCCGCAGCATTTGAACCATGTTGCTTTGTTAAGCAATCTTAGGAGTCTGGGCCTGATTCAGAGCCGGACGCTATTTGCGGACGGTCGTTCTGAAAAAGGGGCCGGATATTTAAATTAAGCGCTCGCTCTTTGCGGTCTGTTGACGCCTCTATGTCTGAACGAGGAAATGAAACATGCGCTCGCTATTTTGTAAAGACGCCCCCTGGCCGCTCGCATCATACGTCATCTCCGCTATTTATTTGATTAATCGAGTACATCGAAAGGTGTCTGAACTGCTCGCTATTCTTGTGGTAGCATTTTCCTACCGCAATCATGCGAGCAGTTCAGACTAAAAGACAACCAAGTGACGTGGTCATTGACGCTGCTTTGTTAATTATGCACACCCTTAAAACGCCCGTTTTGACCGTTTGGCACGCCTGCGTTCTGATCTCCACTCCCCGTTTTCAAGCACCTTCCCCTGTTACCACCCACAAACGCCTCATTCTGTCACTCAAATTAGCAGGCATTCTCTATTTTGTGAGCACACGATTTCCGACAGCACTGACTGGTTGGCGCATGCGCATTACAACCTATACGCATGCGCAGATGTGCGAACATCGCTCGGAGCGAACGAGCGGCAGCTTACGAGCGGCTCTGAATCAGGCCCTCTGTCAGAGTGGGGGAGTAAATACTTCCCCTTCCGGCGATCCCTGACAGATCCCACAGCGCATCATCCTAGTGCTGATGCGCTGTGTCTCACCTCCCTATCGGCTCTACTGAGCAAACATCGCAACACCTCCTGTGCACAGCCCAGAGCTCAGCATCTGGCGCAGCCAGGGACACTGCTGTCCCTGCAGTGGTGGGGCAACAACAGCTGCAGCTGTCATTATTGAAAAACTAGAGGACGCAGTATGTGTTTATATATTTGGCTCCACACTGGCGCCGTATCTTGTAGATAGTAGTGCCGATAATGATGTGGTAGAAGCGGTACCAAGGAGTCACAGATAACGCAGAGTGATGTAGCACCATAAGATCATAGCAGCAAATACATTTCTGTGTTTGCAGTCAACATTATTGAAAAAGAGTGCAAAATGTGCCATCAAGACAAGTTCTAAACTCAAATATCAGTCCATATATTTCGACGTCTTAGCACATCTCTGTGTCCTTTTTTCAAGGCTATGGGAAACTGAAAAAAAGATATGTCTAATGCTAATCCATGGTGGTGTTCACCAATTCTCTCTGCCACACATCCTCCGCTGTTGTTCAGGATTTTTACTGGGCATTTGTGCTTTAATCTTCACCTAGTGGGTGGTGGTCTGGTTAATCTCTTTTCACCACTTCCCGGACTTCCTGCGTTTTCTCTCCTCTTCAGTCTTCAAGAGCTGATCACTGCTCCCTCTCCATTGACGAATTAGCTAATACAAGCCAGCGCCAGGGGGAAGGGCAGTGACACAGCAAGCCATGCCAATCTTCGATATGTGCTGTGGAAAGCCATGGTTGGTTTGCTCACTGCACCATTTTCAAAATGTGCCACTGATTGGTGAGGTCTGAAAATGGCATTCCGTCACAGTTGGACCCACAGGCACCACCAGGAGAGCTGATCGGAGCACCAGAGGTGGTAGGGAGGCTCTTCAGAGCATCACCAGTTAGGTGTGGAGCTGATGAGCACTTGGGCTGATCTGGGCAGTTCCAGGGGGAAGTGATGATGGTAGCTACGGGGGATCTTATCAGGGAATCATCAGGGCTCAGGGGGTTTATCCTTGATTGGAGGGGGGCTAAGTGCAACATTAGGGGGTGTAGAGATCTCTTTGTGGTACCAGTGGGAGGATTAGGCTTATCGAAAAATGGCTTATCGGAGCAGCATGTTTGTTTGGGTCGGTGACTGGGGGCAGCTGTCAGGGGAAGTTGATCAGGACATCTGCTGGGAGGGAGTGAGCTGACCACGGCTGCCTTATGGGGGAAATATACTTCTGTGGCAAGGAAACCTTAAAGGGGGAGCTGATCACTGCACGAGGGGGGGTGTTTAGGGCACAAGCAAGGGGAGTGGATCTGGGCACCAGCAGCTGTTGGTGATAGTGGAGAGAGGGCCTGATTCAGCATGGATTTTCAACTACTAATATTCACGCAGGCGGCCGATCCTGGCGTACTGCACATGCTTGTGCATCGTAGTGCACGATGGCAGAGGTGCGATCGCATGTCTTGCAGGGTATTACGGATGTGTGAGGGGAAGTGGGCGTCTTTATGTTGTGCTGCGATCTCTGTGCAATTGCATTCGTTAGCATATTTTTGCAGCTGCTCGCAGTTGAGCAGTGTGCAATAGTGATCCATGCTGAATCATGCCCAGAGTTACCAGTTTGGATGGGGGGGAGCAGATGTGGCATGGAGTCATTGATCAGGGCACCAGAGAGGAAGAGCTGATCAAGGAACCAGTGGGGGAACAGCTGAGCAGGGCAGCTCCCAGGAGTGAGCTAAACAGGCTGCTGCAGGGAGCTGTTCAGGACTGCTGTGGACAGTGCAGCTACAGGGGGAGGTGACCAGGGCACTGGGGGGTGACTGACTGTGGCACTAAGTATTGGAGATCTTTGGAACACCAGGGTTCCGTGGATAGAGGCACCTGTGGGGTGGTAGATAGCAGACAGGGGCACCTGCATGAGTGGTGGAGAGTGAATAAGGGCACAGAAGGTGGGAGCTGATTGGGGCACTTGGGGTGGCTTTCTGGAGCAACAGGGGGTGGAGGTCTTCAGGGCACCAGCAGGGGCATTGGACCTGGGACACCAGCAGGGGTGGGGGACAGTGAACAGGGGCATCAGATGTTCTGAGGGAGAGCAGATGGGGCTACAGCGGGGGTAGCAGATTGGGGCACTAGAGAGGAGTACCTGATCAAGGAACCAGTGGCGGGAAAATAGCTAAGCAGGGTAGCTGCCACGTGGGAAGGGAGCAGAACAATTTGCTGTGGGGAATCAAGGGAGCTGATTGGGGCTGCTTTGGATAGTGCAGCTACAGGAGAAGTTGATCGGGGCGCTGGGGGTGACTGACCAGGGTACCAAGGGGTAAAGATCCTCGGCTCACTAGTGGACGGGCACTAGCATGATGGGGTGAAAAAGTGCAGCAGGGGAGAAAGTTGATCTAAGCAGCTGTTAGGAGAGAGCTGAACGGGCTTCTGCGGAGAGTAAGGGAGATGTTTGGGGCTGCTGTTGCCAGGGCACCTACAGTGGGAGGTGAGCACCCTGTCGAAACAAAGCTAGTACTGAAAAACTGGAGGGGGCAGTATGTGTTCCAGCATGGAACACGTGGGTCCTGGAAGTCTTAAGCCAGTACTTGTGCATGTCACATGGGGCCTGATTCATTACGGATCACTATTGCAATCGCAGCTCCGTAATTGCACTCAGGTCTGCTGCAAAATTATGTTAATGGTTGCTATCGTAACGCCATCGCACTGCCAGCATAGAGACGTCCACGGCCTCCCACTACCACTATCTAACATCCGTAATATCTTGCAGTCCTGCGTACACATCGGAAATATAGAGTAACATCGGCCCCTCACGCACAATTACAGCAGGTCTGACCTTACTTGCTAACCTCATCGCACGCAGTGAGAACTCAAGCTGCGTATGCCGTCGCCATGGCTAATTTATGCACGCCAATGTAATGGTGTTCAGACGAACAGGCACGCCTGCGTTTCTCCGACCACTCCCCCGTCACCACCCCCAAACGCTGGCTACCTGTCACTTACTCTGCGATGGCTGAGCGCGACGGACCGGAAACTGCATCAAGCATCCAGCCTGGAATGCCTACAGACAGAGAAAAAAATACAAAGTGTCAGTGGGGACAACGCCAGTGACAGGCTAGCACCGCAAGTGTTCCAGCTTAAAGGTAAACATGACTAAAAGAAGTACTATCTGATACAACGAGCAGGTGGTACAAACAAAAATAATAATAGCATGCAAACCGCCTGTGTTCCAACTAGGAGCATTTGAAAGCTGGAAGGAAATTCAGTGATCGCGGAGAGCCAAAAAAATTGTGGGTCCCGGGGAACCCTCACTTGATTAAATTGGGGTCCTACCTGACCTTTTCTGGGTCCCATCGGAATGAAATTTTTAGGAAAATCTAACAACTTAAACACGAGTCAGCTCCACCCACACAATTTTCTAGCAAGCTCCATCCCCCACCATTTGCATCTCAGCAGCACATGATGGTCTTTTTTTTAAACATTTGTGCAACTCTGGACCTCCCCTTCCCCACCTTGTCTTTTATGTTCCAGCTGCCAGCTCCCCAGCCACACCATTTTCTTAGCAGCTGCACCATCCCCATGCATCACATAACTCATTGCACTTTTTTTGTTGTTGTAATAGCTAGCCTTACCCCCCTGCTCCTCCCTCTCCTCACAATTTTATTTATTTTTCTGACTGCAGCTGCCTAAACCCCAGGCCACCATCCATTTTTAGAAAGCAGCCAGCCCAGGGGACCCTCCCCCCCACCACTTCATTTGCAGTCAACAAACCTAGATCCAGTATGCAGTCGGGAAGCCGTAATCCCGACAGCCGACTTCCCGACTGCTTTATCCCGGCGAGGGTTAAATGACAGGTGTCTAAATCTAGATTCCCGATCGAAGTGATGCCGGGCGCCGCTGCGGACAGCCGCGGGTGGGGGGGGGGGTTAGGTTTAGGGCTCCCGGGGGGGACTTAGGGTTAGGCCACCCCCGGGAAGTTAGGGGAAGGGAGGGTTAGGGTTAGGCACCCCCTCGGGGGACAGGTTTAGGCAGCGGGGAAGGGGGGTTAGGTTTAGGCACTTAGAGGGGGGATTAGGGTTAGGCACCCCTAAGGAGTGTTAGGGTTAGGGGGGGGAGGTTAGGTTAGATAATACCTTGGGACGATCAGGATTTTCAGCCATGTTGGCCAGCCGCTGTAGGGATTTGAACCGATTCCCTAGCTCCCAGGTGAACCCTTTACACACGCGCCTGCCCCACCCTAGGCCAATTGACTGGTCACTAATATGGGGGAGAGCAGCTCTCCTTTGAATTGTTTTCATTCAGTGACGCCATGGCAAGTTCCCCCCTGTTTGTATTACAAGCACCACACCACAGTACATTTCTTCTTGATAACTGTAAGTGCAAACCCCTACCACACTACCTCTCTGTACTGACAACCACCCGCTACCGCACCTACCCCCACCCGCCTCTGCAGTCCGCACCCACCCGCTACCGCACCTACTCCCACCCGCTACCGCACCTACCCCCATCTGCTACCGCACCTACCACCACCCGCATCTACCCGCTACCGCACCTACCCCACCCGCTACCGCACCTACCCCCACCCGATACCGCACTACCCCTCTTTACATTTACCTGTGACGGGAGTGCAGTCTTCAAGCCGGGAGCCAGGGTGTCTCCGACCAGGCACAGTCTTCGGGCCAGGAACAGTCCCCACGCCGGGAGTCGCCGGGAACACTCTCCACGCCAGGTAACTAGGCGCACTTCTCCTCGGGCCGAAATGGCTCCATTTTATAGTTTTCCCTGCAGGTGGAGACATCAGTCATATAACGAGAGCGAGGGGATTGGGCCAGCAGCGGAGCGTGTCCCCTGGGACCCGCC
The DNA here is from genome assembly GCA_031769625.1 of Taudactylus pleione. Taxonomy (NCBI): domain Eukaryota; kingdom Metazoa; phylum Chordata; class Amphibia; order Anura; family Myobatrachidae; genus Taudactylus; species Taudactylus pleione. Next base: position 265,139 of record JAUIMM010002674.1, read on the forward strand.
CACTCTGAAAAAGTGGGTCCCCGGTCTCTATTTGCAAACACTGAAATTATACATAAAAGTCGCTAAAATAAGGAACTTATCAGCACAAAATAAAGGTGCTAGTTCTGATTGAAGGGCGTTGAGAGCCTCAATATCAAAAATTGGGCGGACGGTCAGAATACTAAACAAATGATCAGGCGCAAAATGAATAATATAATAATTCACTCCACAGTCCTAATAATATCCCTGAATACTAAGTACTGCTCCCAAGAAGTAACTCTAAATCACTTCACTCTGCAAACAGTCATTCAAAGGTTAACCCTTGATAAGAGAGTGCATAAATAATGAAAAGTTCAAAATGAATTCATACATTAAAATAAATGCATAAAAAAATACAAATTGGGGATTGGAGTGGGAGAAAAAATGGCAGTTCACTGTTCCTCCTTATGGTCAGCTTATACCAACCGTTGCTCAGACAAATCAGCTGCCAAACATATTCGGTAATTTGGCCATCAAGTGGCCTCATTAAAATTAGGGATGTGCAGGCTCGGATAGGTTCAAGTTTGCACACCGAGTTCGGATTTTTCCCTCCAAAAAACGGGACTCAGAAAGAGGCAAAACATCATCTTGCATGGACAAACATCATCATTCCTGGACTTGTCCAGGAATGATGATGTTTGTCCATGCAAGATGACGTTTTGCCTCTTTCTGAGTCCCGTTTTTTGGAGGGAAAAATACGAGCTCGTTGTGCAAACTCGAACCTATCCGAGCCTGCACATCCCTAATTAAAATGTATGGGGTGGGAACGTAGCTAAAACCGAAACAACTTGAATCCAGGTGGATCTATAAGCTAAATATTGTTGCACTGAAAAGACTAAATGAATTCAACTCTCTAATACCCCTTTTACACCGGAGCTAAAACCCGGGTTTTTGAAGGGTTAACCCGGGCAGCTCCCTGGTGTAAAAGGGCAGAGGGTTGGATCGCCGGGTCGAGTGACCCGGCAATCCAACCCAGGTAACTAGTAGGGTTTAACACTGGCGTAGCCCGTGAAACCCCTCTATGGGAACAGCGCACTCCGGGTCACGATGGCAAAATTCCGGGTCTGATCCGGAATTTAGGTGGAAAAGGGGTATAAATAGGTTTCTGAAATAAACATTTCATGACACTAGTGTTTATACCAATATGAACACTTTATAATGATTTTTGGTGTTACTGTATACTGCATTACAACTTATGCTGATTTCCTATATTTTACTAGTGTTTGTCTCAGAGCATTGCTCTAATTGGTTGAACTTCTTTGTTCACCTTCTGGTTCATATGTTGTTTGCTTTTTGCAGTACACCATCTCTGTATTATATTATTAGTTTAGTTCTATTCCTTTTTTTTTTTAGTTATAGTTGTCCAATTATAGGTTGATTTGATAGTTTTACCAGAGCCTCCCTATGTACATTTCTGGCTGTGCTACTCTGTTATAACATGTAATTCTAGTTATGTGGTTTTGTATCCCGACCAGCCGCCCAATTTTATTATTGTGTCTCTATTTAACCAACGCCCTTAATTCAGAACTAGTTCCTTTTATTTTGTACTTCTGTTCCTTATTTGAGGGCACATTACGTATAATTTTCTGCCAGCTTTGATATGCTCCTAGGGCCTAAATGACTATGGATCGCAATATTGCACACACGCACCCGCTTGCGCAGTTCAGCAGCGAAAATATGCTAATGAGTGCAATCGCAATGCACTCGCAGCACAATATAAGGACGCCCACTTCCCTTCTCTCACATCCGTAATACTTTGCAAGACTGAGAAAACATCCGTAACATCGAGAACCATCGGACCCATATGCAGAGTTGTGGTTGACCTGACCTTACGCTAAACTTCCTGCACGCAGTGAGAACTCGGGCTGCGTATGGCATCGTAATGGCTAATTTATGCATGCCCCTGCAACGGCGTTCAAACGAGCTGGCACATCTGCGTTCAGTCGACCCGTCACCACCCACAAACGGAACTTCCTGTCAGTCACTCTGTGATGTGGCTGCGTAGTCACTGCGATCGCTTTCCCAATCGCAATGTCTGGTTCGCGCATGCGCATTGCGATGCATGTGCAGATTGTGAACATCGTCCGAGTGTGTGCAAATTCGCATCTGCGTTCCTTGCTGAATCAAGGCCCCTAGTTCGAACACATGATGTGCGAGTCTGCTGTTGCTATTATTATTATTGTTTTTGTTTTTACAACCTTCTTGTTCTTTTTTAGTCATGATTACTTTTAAGCTTAGTCCCTACTGAGACTTGTATTATATTCTCTGCCTGTAGTGTGACTTATGCATTCAAGACTGGAACGCTTGATGCAGCTTCTGTTCCATGTGATGCACAGGTCCTGGCTTCACACTGGAATGCAAACAGCATCCTCTGGTTTTTCAGTACTAGAATTGTTTCCACAGGCTCTTCAGTCATTATTTGATCCTTGTCAGGCACCTGCGGGCCTAGTTGAAGGTGATTGAAAGCTGAAACATAGAGGTTTAATGATTCTTCTGCTCATCTACTGTACCTAGAGTAGCACTGGGCATAGGGAATGACCCTGGGACCAGAGACTGGACTGGGATTAGGGAATGGATTCACTGAAAGGATGCTGTAGAACTGGTTGTGGCGAACTCAAACTCAGCACCCGATCCCTAGGAGTTAGATGCCTGCACCCACTACTGGGAACTCGGGCTACAGGCAAGTAGATACTCAGAATTAAAATAGAACTAGCCTTGAATAACGAACTCAGGACTAAGACTAGAGGTGGAGAACTCAGACCAGTGCATCGGAAGATACCCAGATCCTGGCCCCTCTCACCAGCACAGACCTGGATCAGGAACCTGAGACTCAGCACTTTCCCCAGCTAACAGATGACTGGAACTCAGAAATCAGACAACTACACCTTAGAAGTACTAAAAGGTGGACCGATATGAGGTCGTGAGAAGGGGGTAATCGGAGACAGGATTGCTGAGGACAGATGCTGGGTGATAAACACTGGGTCAGTCCTTTCTGAAGGAGAATTCCTGGATGGAATGAGGAATACTTAGTAGCAATAGTAGCAGCGGCAGTAACAGGTGGATTTGCGGGACACTAGTGGAGTCACAGGAGTGATATAGATGACGGGAGTTCAGGGCTTGCTTACAGTCGACAGAAGTACTTGCAGGTGACAGATTGTTTGTAAATGCCCACTTGTACTTGTAGATGTCAGGAGCACGTTACAGGGCAATAAGAGAAACTTGCAGGCAAATTAAAGCTCTTGCAGGTAAAGACAGGAACAGAGCATAAGATTGCTAAACCCCAGAGCAAAGGAGATTCCTCTTCATAAAAAGTTAGCTATTTTGTGTAGCTCACAAGGTTTGGTTTAAATAGGGTGCTCTCCCTCTCTATTGGTAGTCATACTCATGTGAGCACAGCTCCTGAGAGGTGACAGGATGAGAGTGTTCACCTGATTGAATCCAATATGGCCGTGCCCATGCAGTCAGGATGTTTGTATACCTTACATAAATATAATGTATGCATGTGATGATCCCACTGCCTGCGTGGGTATCACACAGAATAGTCGCAATGACAACTGGAGGCGTCCCTCAGCAATATATGGTACTTCTGCTAGAAAATGTAAGCACAGTATTTTGACTCTTAAATTGCACCCAGTGACCAGAGAACTTCTCTTGCCTGTTACTCACTCCTAGCCTAACCCCCCCTGAAGGAATGTTGGCTGGCAATAAAGTATGGACTGTAGACACACAAGCACCAGCCCAGCAGGAAATTCAGGATGCCAAGGAGACATTTAAATCTTGGGATTCAAAATACACCCAATTCCTGCATGGGACTGAGGGATAAAACGGGGCTGTAGTTGATACTTGGTTTCTTCTCTGTTCCTGGGCTGTGAGGTAGGACCATTGTGGAGCTGGTTGAGGCGTCTCCAGCCCCAGCCAGGCTCACAGGCTTTGCCACTTTCCAGCAACAGACGTCACTGTAGGAAGCCCAAGGAAAAGATATATAGCCAAGGCACATGCACTCTCAGGAGTTGGACCAGGTGTGGTTAGTGTACTAGCTGAAGCTTTCCGGTGTGCCCTACTCTGAGTAGTGAACCCACTCAGGACAAGCGGCCAGGACCAGCAAATTGCCCAGCAGTACCTCTCCCAGTGACAGATTGCCTTCTGGAGTCACACGTGACTATTGACAGAGTTTTCAGGATGCATACCTCTACTTATATTATGTAGATACAGTTAATACAACTTCTTTTATTTAAATTAGTTAATTGTAAGCAGCAAGAATATTAAAAATTATTAAATGACAGTGATAAACTAAGAAAACAATGTTTTTAGAAAGGAAAACATTTTAACCACATAACCCGAATATAGCCCATCATATGTATATCAACAAATCAAAAGTAGTAGGGAATTGATCTTTCAGCAATCCATTAAAGTAAATTAAATCTATTATTTTCCATATGTTGGGTAGGATATATTAGGGGCTTATTATGAAAAGGAGTGTTCAAGCCATGAATTACTAATTCGAAGAGTCCCATTAGCAAAATATATATAATATTTGTGTTATAGTATCATCATTATTTCACTGATTTATTTAACTTAACTGTGTTCGTTGAACTTGTTGCCAGTTGTTTGATACATACAAATAAAAATTCCCATTAATTTCCAGCAGATGGATGCAGCAGCAGGAATACCTCGAAGGAACCTCTCATTTCAACTCCAGATTTTGACACTACAGATAACATCACCACACAAGATTTTTCAGGAGGAAACACTCATCCTGAAAATATTAATCCAGTATCTCGCAGTTTAAATATATCATCTGATACCAATAATAATAATGACAACATTTGTCCTGATACTTCATATAATGCTATGCATAGTACAGGTGAAATGTATCCATGCTCTAAGAGTGGGAAATGTTTTATACATAAATTAGATCTTGTTACACTTGAGAAAACTCACACAGGTGAGAAGCCATTTCTATGTTCTGAATGTGGGAAAAAATTTCAAAAGAAATCAAATCTTCTTAGACATCAGAGATGGCACACAGGTGAGAAACCATTTCCATGCTCCGAGTGTGGGAAATGTTTTACACATAAATCGTATCTTGTTTCACATCAGATAAGTCACACAGGTGAGAAGCCATTTCCATGTTCTGTGTGTGGGAAATGTTACACATGGAAATCAAATCTTGTTGCACATCTGAGAAGTCACAAAGATGAGAAACCATTTCCATGTTCTGAGTGTGGGAAAGGTTTTATACAGAAATCAAAACTTGTTAAACATCAAAGATGTCACACAGGTGAGAAGCCATTTCAATGTTCTGAGTGTGGGAAATGTTTTACAGAGAAATCATATATTGTTAGACATCAGAGATCTCACACAGGTGAGACACCATTTTCATGTTCTGAGTGTGGGAAATGTTTTACTCATAAATCACATTTTGTTACACACCAGAGAAGTCACACAGGTGAGAAACCATTTCCATGTTCTGAGTGTGGGAAATGTTTTACACAGAAATCAGATCTTGTTAGACATCAGAGAATTCACACAGGTGAGACACCATTTTCATGTTCTGAGTGTGGGAAATGTTTTACACAGAAATCAGAACTTGTTACACATCAGAGAAATCACACAGGTGAGAAGCCATTTCTATGTTCTGAATGTGGGAAGAGTTTTAAAAGGAAATCAAATCTTCTTAGACATTACAGACGGCACACAGGTGAGAAACCATTTCCATGTTCTGAGTGTGGGAAATGTTTTACAGAGAAAATAGATCTTGTTAAACATCAAAGAACTCACACAGGTGAGAAACCATTTCCCTGAGCTGAAATACATAAAAGAGATACAGTAATATGAAATCAAATAAACAAGATAAATATCAGAAAATATCTTCTTTAGCCCTGATGGATAAAACTTGGTCATGCTGGAAAATATTTTTGTAGAAAGAGGCACCTACTTTGTGGCTGCTGGTTTTTTATATGATTTTTTGTTTCATTGGAGTTTCAGTTACCCTTGTAACCCATTATGATTATAACATCTTTTTATGGTATAGTACCCATGTTTTCACTGCTGTGGATTGCAAAGTTCCAAAAAATTTTCTAATATATATGCAAAAATAAAATGCAGTAGATTTCTTTTTCTTATAATACATCTGCTTTCTGCCCAAAGAGAGATTTTAACAACAAATATTCAAGCTACGAACTTTAAAAATAATAATAATTCCAGAAAGAATATTTCTTCTCCATCATGGCTATATAAGACTTTTACTGATAATTATTTGTGGCAGTGGAGTTTGTATGATTTTTTTGAACATTTAATATAGTGAGAAAATGTTCTTCTTGTTATATTTTTTAAGCCTGATTTTTACTTTGTGATACTGTGTCTTTAAATTATTTTGTTTAAGTTATTTGCATTTTTAGTTATTCATTTAAACACTGTTGCCTACAATAGTCAAAACAATTGTTATTTTTAAATATTGTTTATCCAGGAAAATAACGAGTTGTAATATGATGCCATTAATCTAACTAATATATCATTTTATTATTTAACACATTTTTTGTTGGGTCATCCCTTATTTGCCAATTGCACTCCATAGTGCATTTTTGGGTAAGAGGGTGTTTGACCACTTATAAGTGCTATCACTACCTTTAACAGTCCTATATTGCTAGTCTTCCAATTTATAAAGATTAAGGGACTAGTTTTGCTGCGAAGTGGCACAATGAAGTTTTGATCTACAAAGTACCCTTCTCAGAAACAGAGATATTCTCATGTTATCAATTATAATCCTTTTGGGTAAAGTTGGAAAATTACTAGTTCTCTTTAGGTCACAGAATTTGGGCACCCGTTGGCTCCTCCCCTACATTCATATTTACAGAGATACAGTAATACCTTTCGGAGGGCAATTTAAATATCCAATTATACAGTTAATTAACAACACTAGTATGCCCTTGGCGAACATTTCGCAATTTGGGCGCTCTTCCCAGACCTACTTTCTGCAACAGGTGGATTCCAGGCTCGTAAATCACAGCCAATCAGCACCGGGTTGGCACCTCGAAAGCGACGCCTCTTTGCTTTCCACGAGAGCTTCCTGCAGCCGCTGATTGGTGGGAGGCTGGGAGACGGAAAGGCAGAGTAACAGTGCATTATCATTTGCATCTATAAAATTTAACTTGCAATACCCCCTGGAAACGGGCCATTGTGCTTCAGAGTCCATGGTCAAATATATCTTTGCACTTACAAATTGCCAAAATGTTACAATAAAAAAAACTCAGAAAACCATAAATGCCCGTGGCTTATCCGGTGAGTGGTGATCATGTGACCTGTAGATATGAAAGCGAAAAGAGGCGTTGCTTTCGAGGATCCAACCTGGTGCTGATTGGCTGGGATTTGTGAGCCTGGAATCCACATGTTGGAGAAAGTAGGTCAGGGAAGAGCGCCCCCTACCGTGACAGTTTCTTACACAACTACTCCCAACAGTAATAAGGCCGGGTGACAGGTGAGCAATGTGTCACATGACATCAGTCAGCTCAGTGGCGCACCCTCCAGGCACAAGGCTGTGTAACGTGTGTGCTCCATACATACCACTACCCGCCTTATCGCCTCCTGCCAATCATTGGCTGGCGGAAGCTCTCGTGGAAAGCAGTGAAAAGATTAATTGCTTTCGAGGTGCCAACCCGGTGCTGATTGGGAGATGCGAGGCTGGAATCCTCGTTTTGGAGAAAGTAGGTCAGTGAAGAGTGCCCTCTATGGCAGCAGCATTACGTGTTGTGCCCTCCTTCAGTATGTAATAGCTACATCATGCAGCCAGGTGGCCAATCAGAAGCTGAACTGGGCAGAACTTAAACAGTGCACTTGGCTAGGGTGCCAGGTCCATGTGAGAGCACAGACCACCAGTAGTGCGGGAGAACAGCAGCCAGCGGCAGTCACCCCTATCCCGCTTCCCCCAGGTCACTACTGGCTCTATGTTCTAGTAGTTTTCTTCACAGTTTGAGGTTACTACAGAATTTATTATGGTTTTTGGCGATTTTCTTTCATCAGATGTTATACTGTTTTTTTACAAAAATCCTGTAATGTATTGCAGATTGAAATCAGTTTATATTTCATCTATGAACGTGTACAATAACAAAACTGTATCTAATATATATATATATATATGATATAATTTTATTATTGTACACGTTCATAGATGAAATGTATGTCACCATTATAAATTTGGAACCGGCATCACTGTCAGCAATAATAAGAATTCATTGCTATATAGTATTCTAATAAACTTGACAATGGGCTTCGGACATAGGGAAGTTGAGGTGATTAGAGTAAAATTTGTTTAACAGACTCAAAGGTGTTTTATAAGGTATAGCTTTGAAGAGGTATAAAAGTTAGGGGAGTACCATAATTTTTATTGAGTTTAATCACCCCAAACATGAGATCTCATAGTATGTCCAAAATTTGGTTAGATTAATTTGATTAAGTGATAGTTGCAGCTTATGACATCCTGGAGATTTGGCAGAATCTGTATTTCTGAATATTTTAAACAAGAAGTTTACCAGCTATATGGATATTGGGCTTGAAGAGACCGCAATGAGTTCTGCTTAATACCATAAGCTTCTGGTTTAGAGATATTTGGTTTGTAGTATGAAGTTAATGATTAATCCTGCAAGATATTATGAAGGGTAGTTAGAAAGATTTTGATTTTGGTGACTAACAATAAAACTTCAGCAAATAGACTTAATTTAGGATGACTAGTACTGATACGAATGCCTATAAATGAACTAGTAGTAGATCTAAATGTTTCTGCCAGTGGCTCCATAGCTAGGACAAATAAAAGTGGAGATAAAGGGCTCCCATTTCGAGTCCCATTTGAGATTTCAAAGCTTTTGGACAGGACTCCATTACTGTAAGCAGAGGGATTTTTATGTAGTGTGAGTATTCCTTTTTTAAAATGGACCGCTTAAACCAAATCTAGCAAGGACCCTCGACTTATACGGCCAATGTAATATGTCCTCTGCATCTAGAAAGTAAGACCAGGGTAATAGGTTTAGTAGCATGAGTATCTACTTTATTAAATACTCTGCTTGTGTTATCAGGGGCTTGTCTACCCAAGATATAGCACACTTTAGTCTATCAGCTGTCAATTTAGCATCTCTTTTAATGTCATTGTTTTAAAGGGCTAATGGTCTATATTTCTGATAGAACGTTGGGTTCTTGCCAGGCTTGGGGATTGTAATAATTTGAGCCTTTAACCTTTCCCTTGTCATAGAGTTGAAAGGTTAAGTACATTTAAAAAAAAAAAAAAAAGCCATTAGGTCCAGGAGCCTTATCATTTTTTAAAGTGCATTCCCTTTTTCAAATGATGTGTTCATTTTAGATGTTGTCTGGTGAACAGTGTTTTCACCAGACAATAAACTTCTTTGCTGTACAAATCATTATGAAAACCATGAATGGGGGAGAATCTTTTTCACCCTAACTTCAATAAATCCAAGGCACGCTTAGTTAAATGGGGGTGGGCAATAAATGTACTTGTTGTCCCCTATCCTGGCACTAGAACTCTTATTTGAAAGATAAAATCCCCACTTTCGGTCAATATGCCCCCTTAGTAATTATCTGATGATCACTCTATACTACAGAAAGCATTAAAAAAAATCAAGAGATGGGGTAATTCTAATGACTACAACTCCCCAATCCCAAAGTAAATAATAATATAGAGGCCTCATTTGATGTTAAAATTGTGTGTCTTGTTGGGTGATATTGTATTTGCTTATTTTATATATTTTATTTAAACTAATAAAAAAATCTATTTTCATGTACAAGTGCATATTTTATTATGATAACCTAGATGTAGAGAGGTTAGAGTCTTGTTATGAAAGTGTATAAAGGGTTAGGTTCTTGCAAGTAGAGAGGGGGAATGTTGGAAGTAAAACGAATAGAGCAGACATTGTATTCCCCATAGAGTGGATGGCTGTGGCCAATTCAGAATGACTTGCACTTTTTCTGGGTCAATGGCCGGGCATCGGTCTGATGCCCGAAATAAGAATATATCACAGGAACGGAATGGATGTGGTTTCAAAGGTGCATTTCTCAATCTTGCAATACAATTGATTTTGACAAAGTCTCTGAAGCACTTCTTTCACATGGCAACAATGGTATTGATGGTCAGAAGAAAAAATTATATTGTCCACAAGTGTATTGTACAAGAGGTCTCAAAAAATTTCATCACAAATTTCTGGAATAAGATATAAAGATAGCAGCACTAAAATCTGTAGCCATCTGAAGTTTAAGTGATTAATTAAACATTTTAATAAGAACACATTGTTCAATAGTACATGTAGCATAAATATACATAACATTTATAAATTGAAAAACAATAAAAAAAAATGAGCATCAATGGATTAAATCAAGTTCTATATATAGCCTCTTCCAACAGTAGTATCAATGCATATAGCCTGTTCCTATGTAGGCTTCCGGATTTATACCTGTTGTTAATAATTTCAGTCTCAATGTGAGAACATATTCTGTCCAGTATATTTACCAGATCCTAGCACCAGGTAGAGGGATGATCCTATTGGCATACAGTCCCGTATGCTGTACTCGGAGCCCTCAGATGTCCAAGGTGTGGATGAATAGTCCAGATAAAGGCACAACTTGTGCCAAACAGTGTGTCCACAGATAACCGGAAAGCTGGTACAGGCTTAGTGTGATCTCCCCTCAGAGGTACACTTGTTGGATAAGGGCTGGCAACTGACGCGTTTCACTGTATATGGTACAGCTTTTTCAAAGGTAAAGTGGTGATATCCAGGAGGGTCTTTTTATACCCCACTGATTGATTACTCATTTGCACATGATCATAATTAACCATCTAATAAGCTCATATATACATAAAAACATCACAATTCAGAGGCAAGTCTATACATATAATATATCCAATTTCTAACAAAGACTTATTTTAATAATATTCCACTGAACTATTCTTACCTTTTCTTCTATTTCCGGAACTGGCTCCGGTCACGTGATGTAAATATAACATCACGTGCACCAGAGTGAGATCCATCTAGGGATTTGCTTTAGTGTGTTACCGTAGAGATTCTTGCTCCCTGTTATCCTATTGGATAACAAGAGCCCGTATCTGTATATACATCACTACAATCACGTGACACGTGATGTTCGATCGGCATCTACGTAGCTCTCCGATATCGTTATTCCGATCATGTGATCACAGTCATGTAATCGTATTAAGCACTGGTTAGGGCATTGTGGGATCATGGGTAATATAGTTTAAACCCGCTATCATTATTAAGAAGATCAAATGTTTAATAGCGGCCTGTTTTTCTGTGTACATTAAAAAGATGGTTATATCATAATATGGCCACATAAGAAAGACATAACATTTTCTTGGCTTTTAAATGCTATTATTAAGATAATGTAGTATTATTCACATGATCTCATTGATGAATAATCGGTGTAACTAAGAATCATGGGAATTGTAGTTCGGAGGATGATGAGGATAGGATAATAAATAAATACATAAATAAAATAAATGAATAAATAGTTAATTGGAATAACGAAGCACATATATATCTGAAGAGCATAAAGAGGGAAACAGAAAAAGATATATAAATAAATAAAAATCTGGACAACATGATTAACCCTAACTAAACTAGCCGGAACATGGGGATTATACATATGGAGATTCACTCCTTATTAAGGGGTAGGGATACCTGATGTGTAGCATATATATCATAGGCAATAACACATACAGACAGATTGTAAATTTATCCCGGGAGTATATTAGTAATAAATATTCTCTGTCATTTAACTCATTTAGATACATAAAAAGAAGTTTACATATAAAGTATTTTTATTTATATTTAAAGTGAGGAATCCATCAGATAACCATATTTAGTTCTACTGCCTCTTTTAATCCCTCCGGGTATATAGAGTTCATCTGGAACATCCAGAAGACTTCTTGCCTACATAGGTTTTTATATCTGTCACCCCCTCGTTTAGTTAATGGAATATACTCAATCCCTACTAATCTAAGATAACTTGGGTCCCCATTATGAGAGTCGCAGAAATGTCTAGAAACACTATGTGACTGTAATTTTTTAATAATATTTCTATGGTGCTCTAGAAATCTTATTTTAAGTGATCTTGTAGTTCTACCTATATATTTATATTCACAGTCACATGAAATCATGTATATGACATAGCTCGTATTGCAATTAATAAAACTTATTATAAATTGTATTCTCAGCTTTGATATGAATTGAGGTAGTCTTGTTTAATACATGATTACATGTGAGACATTTGTTTGCTCCACATTTGTAAAAACCGTTTGGTTTGGGTTGTAACCATGGGATATATATATAGTATTCCTTTTTGGTGGTTCTATGGATTTTAAGAAGCTCGAAGCTAAGAGGGTTTTGAGGGATTTGTTTTTCTTAAAGATGAGGACAGGTTTTTCTGGAAGGCATTTATTTAATATGTAAGTTAATATGTAACCTTGTCTTAAAATATTTTATTTTTTTGGGATAATGTTCCTAATTTCAAAGTGGTGATCATTGTAGGTAGGTATGAATGCCAACTCCCTATCCCCATGTCCATCTATAGGGTCTTGTACCTTCAATTTCTTTTCTAGAAGTTTGTTTCTATCTAGAGTTTGAACCTCTTGAAATGCTTTTTTTACTATGGTATCTGGATAATCCCTTTTGGAGAAAGAATTGATCATATCATTGGCCTGTTTCTCAAAACACTTCTTGTTCCGAACAATTCTGTCTTAGACGGAGTAATTGCCCCTTTGGAATGTTCTTCCGTGGAAGATAATGAGCACTTTTATAGTGCAGATACGCATCCCTTCCTACTTCTTTTGAATAATTTGAAGTACAGATTTCATTATTTTTAATTTCCAGGGTTAAATGCAAGAAGTTGGTTTGGTTCTCATGATAGGTGTACGTAAATTTAAATTAAGAAAGTTGACAAATTTCTGTGCTGAATTAGGATTCCCATCCCAAATAATAAAAAGGTCATCAATGTATCAGCCAGAGAGGACCAGATTTGCATCGTAGACCCCACCCCACATTAGGTGCTCCTCCACCTCACCCATGTAGACTTTGGCATAGCTTGGTGCGAACCTGGTCCCCATGGCCATCCCCAACACCTGTAAATAATAAGTGTCTAAAAATAGAAAATAATTGTGATGTAGAATGTAAGATATAGAATCCAGAATAAAGATCCTATGCCTCTCTGTAAGGTCATCATCCAAATCAAGTATTTTAGTAATTGCTTGTAGACCCAAAACATGGGGAATATTGGAATAGAGACTCTGGACATCCAGAGTTAGAAAACTGTAGGAATCTTTCCATTTGATAGTCTGGATTAACTAAAAAATGAGTCATGTCTTTGATGTGTGATTTGAGAGTGGACACCCGTGGTTGTAAAAAAGAATCGACATAAAATGAAAGGTTAGATGATAAGGAATTTAAACCCGATATAATATGTCTCCCGGGGAGTGATGTGAGGGATTTGTGAATTTTTGGTAAATGGTAATATATAGGAACAGAGGGGTAAGTTGAATAGAGAAACTGAAATTCCTCCTTGGACATGACCCCATCAAAAACTGCTCCCTCTAACAACGTGTGCAGTTCTACCAGAAATCTATTCATGGGGTCATTGGTCAGTTTCTCATAAACCATGGTGTCTTCTAGTTGACATGTAGCCTCCTTAATATACTCTACTCTATCCTGTATTATAAGCCCTCCCCCCTTGTCCGCTTCTTTTATGATGATAGAAGTGTCTTTCATTAAATTGGTGATTGCCTTTCTTTCCCATTTATTTAAATTAGATATTTTTTGTGGTTGGGATGGATCAATCTTTTTACACATTTGTTTAAAGTCATCTAGAGTTGTTTTGTAGAAACTTTCAATACTAGTCCCTTTTGATTTTATAGGATAGAATTCCGATCTTAGTTTGAATTTTCCTCCATTCACATTGATATCAAAAGTTTTAGTGTCTTTTCAGGTGATTTGCAATTATTTTCTTCCCATAATTCATTGAGAGCATTAATTGCTGGAATGTCACCTATATCCAGAAGTATTGGAGCTGCTTCATCCTGGCTATTATTTAATTGTTGCTTGGCAAAATATTTCTTTCGGCATAGGGTTCTAACGAACCTATTGAGCTCTACAAGTAAATTGAATATGTTGGGAATTGCAGATGGAGAAAACTTCAAACCTTTGCTTAGTACTGAAATGTCACTTTTCGTTAGTTGTTTTAAATAGGTTGAAGATGCTTTTTTCTAAACTTTTCCTCAAGTTTCCTATATCTATGTTTCCTTCCCCCTCTGATCCCTCTAGACTTAGGCTTCATCTTCTTTTGGGTGTTCCTGGTTTCCAAAGTTTGGGTGCTTGGGGTTCTTTTGGGAACTTCCTTGTCCATTCTAAAACATTATCAGATGAATAGTCTTCTGTAGTTTCAAGTATATGTGTTCTGTATTTAGGTCTTGCTCCCACTCTATTGGCTCTAAGTCTCTTGCATATTCTTCCCTTTCCACCTGGGGCCTACTTCTATCCCTAGGAGTCTTGGGTCTGCGTTGATCAGAGAGGACTCTCTGTCTCCCCACATATGGCCTATTAGACATTCTATAGGGAGGTGGTTCGGTAGCAAAGGTATTATGAACAGGTTTCCAATTACCATTCTCCCATTTGTTCCCTTTATGTGAATATTGGGGAAATTTTATTCTATCTTTATATGTTCGGACCTTTGCATCCCTACAATAATTTAAATCTCTTTTGGAACTTTCTGCATTTGGTATCTATCAATGTCTGTTCCAATTTAGTTACTTTATCCATAGTTATTTTATCCCTTTCTTTAAACTCCCTCATCTGGCTCCATGGTTCTAGTTTAGTCTTCAAAATTTCAATTTCTTTTTCTAATGTTTTGACTTTATTTGATCTATAAGTAATTATCAATTCAATTAATGACAGAGAGCTTTTATCTAAAATTTTCTCCCATTCTTTTTGGTATTCATTATCGTTTTGAAAAATAGATGTCTTGAATAGCCATAATCCTCTAGGGATTATTTTCCTATGTAGGTATTTTTGTAAGTTAGTACTATCCAACCAGTGCTTAAGCTCAGATTTAAGCAAATCCTCTAGTTTAAAAAATTCTTCTTTTAGTTCACAATTCTTCTCTTCTCTATTTTCCCCTATTGGGGTATCCCATTTTCAAAAATAGGTCTGCCTCTGAAGCCTTTCATCAAATGTAGAAAAACAGCCCATACCTGCTGCCTGTATAGGACTATGTGTAGGCAAATACAGTGGAGCAAGAAATATAGGTATACAGCCGCTGGATAGAGCTGTTATCCTAAGAAGCTGCTAGAGATAGGGTTTGTCAAACCCAGTAACAAGAAAAAGATATAAAGATAGCAGCACTAAAATCTGTAGCCATCCGAAATTTAAGTGATTAATTAAACATTTTAATAAGAACACATTGTTCAATAGTACATGTAGCATAAATATACATAAAATGTATAAATTGAAAAACAATAAAAAAACTAAAAATGAGCATCAGTGGATTAAATCAAGTTTTATTTCTGGAATACTGCTGATGCACACTCATAATGACCATCTCTGGTATTGAATGCATTATTCTCCTTGCCGGATACATATCAAATTGTATTCTCAACAGAGATCCAGTTTAGTAAAAATCATGGCTCCCTTGACTCTGTCAAATAACTCTGCTATGAGAGGTAATGGATACCTGTTTTTACAGTTATCTCATTGAGACCTCAATAATCAATGCATGGCCACAGTCCTCCATCTTTTTTCTTTACAAAAATAAACTTGCTCCAGCTGGAAGGACGGATGAACCCACATTACAAGTAATCGATTGGATCTTAGGAACAGATAAACATGACCACAAGGAGGAATCATCCCAGGAATTAGATAATTTGGGCAGTCCCATGGTATGTGAGGTGGTAAAGTCTCTGATGCTTGCTTACTGAAGACATCAATGAATTGTCTGTAGGGAACAGGTAATCCAGAGACTTTATCTTTTAGAGCTAGAATGTAAAAACAGTCTGCAGACAGGATTTAGCACAGTTGGGACCCCAGGAAAGAACATGTGGGTATGACTAGTCTATGTATGGATTATGATACTATAGCCAGGGGTATCCAAGGACAATTGGACTAGTAGATTCAGGAACCATTAGAAAGGATATAGTCTCTGAATGTAATACTCCAATCAGAACTGTCACAGGAATAGTATGGTATTTGATATGCCATCCACAGCCGTGAGAGCAAAATGAATGGGCAATTCCTGTAAAGGTATAGAAAGTTTTTTGAAACGTTCAGTGGACATAAAATTCTCTGCAGCTCCACAATCCACAAAGGCTGTGATAAAACGAGAACCTTGTGGGTATTTCTTTTGTACAGATATAGCACACTATTTTTTGGAGAGACACTCCTAGATTAATCTCTCCATCTCTATCTTGGAGGAGTCTTTTCCCAACTTATGGGAACAATTCTTCAAAAAATGATCAGAGGCTGCACAATAAATTATTAATTTCTCTTTATTTCATCATTCACGTTCTTTAGCAGAAAGGTGAGCCCTGCCAAGCTGCATGGGTTTGTCTACTAAGGTGGCATTGACCTTATTCGAGAAATGGATTGAACCTAAGGATAGTCTGTTTTATTCTTCTCCAACTGTCTCTCTCTGAACTAAATATCCATATGATTACATATGGTAATTAAATCGTCCAGGTTGGTTTGTAATTCTCCGGATGTGAGTTCATTCTTACCTCGATCGGATAGTCCTTGGAAGAAAACTGCTACTAAAGCTTCATTATTCCATGATAGCAGAGGATAATATTCTGATAACATATTGCACTATTGATTGATGACCCTGTCTCAGACACAAGATGTCAGATGCTGCTGAAGAAAATCTGCCTTGTTCATCGACTATCTTGCGGAATGTAGATAGAAATCCTTGGATGTCCGATAGGATAGTATCTGACCTCTTCCACAATGGCAAAGCCAAGAATAAAGCTTGACTCATCAGGAGAGAAATGATGTATGCAGTCTTAGACTTTCCAGTGGAGAAATTTGTAGCTTGTAATTCGAAATGAATACTGCTATGGTTGAGAAACCCTCAACAATTTTTAGGGTTACCATCATATTTTTTGGGAGTGGGTAACCTGAGATAGGAATGTTAATTCTTCTCCAACATCCAAAGATTTTTGGCTAAAGAAGCCTGAATTTTTTTTATCTGAGCAGATAAATCCTGTAGATACTGCATGATTTGTTGTTGCACTGTTCCCTGTTGGTTCACACGATCAGTCAAATCAGACATGGTGTCTACCTTTAGGGTATGTTCTCCTGACCTAACCATTGGGCCTGACCAAACTCACAGCCTGGTTATTATGTAGATCCAGCTCGGGACCATTACGTTTGACTGACTTGCCAAGGAAATGAGGTGGCTTGATGATACTTTGGTTCATGGATATGAACAGGAACTTAGGTACACTAGTGACAGTGTAGGAACCACAGACTTGTGATATGCATAGATATTGGACTGGAACCAGAGTGAACAGACCAGGTCTCTGGACAACCCCTTGTTTAGTGACCTTAGGAGGCCAGTAAGACCAGGAATATACTCCAGCGACAAGGGTAACCACTGAAACTCAAATCAGCATAGTACTGGTAGATTGGAACTCAGATCTTAAGACAGGAATCAGTATTATGTAGTCAGATTACAACTTGAAGAAGCTGTAACTCTGACACTGCTCTGACGCAAGACCTGGAACCAGTGAGGAACTCAGCAACTGAGAGCCAGGATAGGTAATACAGCTTACTGGACACCTAAGGGGACAGACCGTCAACTGCACACTGAACCCTAGCCCTGGAACCAGCACCCTTTTCTGTAAAAGCCAAAGATAATCGCGCACACAGTGCAGGGAAAACTATACAAGTCAGCACAATAGTATAACCTAAAAACCTGGACAACCTCTGAGCATAAAGTACAACTGCATAAGTAACTTGCATGCACTGTCCCAACAGTATGATGGAATAAAGATCACAGATGAGCTTGCCAACTCTGCACTGAGGAGTAACTAGTTGATATGCAGTGTGGAAGCTGTCATGCTGATAGGTGAAGGTACACAGCAGCAGATGGGAAGCGGTATACTTGCTAGATGAGATTAAGTAGTTGGAGCAGCTGTGCTTACAGGTAATGGTACACAACTAGATGGAAGACAGGTCTGTATGCAGCGTGAATGCTGCAGCGCTAACTGGTAACAACACACCGGCAGATGGAAAGCAGATCTTTATACAGCGTAGAAGCTGCAGTGCCGGCAGGTGATGACACTCCGCACAGATGGTAACCTAGAGAATCTGTGAAGTAGCTGATAAAGTCACAGAGGACATGATCGCAGGGTACAGGAGTAAGCCTGGAGCCTTGAACTATCCTGGGTAGGAACACAATGTTCAGGCAATGGGTTGCTCACAGGAACTGGTTTAAATAGGAGGTGGTCATCGTGACCATCGGGCTTGCGACGAGACCCTAGCAGTAGGGTCTCGCTGCCGCAAGCCCTGGAGTGCTTTTGGCTCTATCAGAGCCAAAAGCACTCCCACTGACATCACTAGTGATGTCAGTGGGGCTGGCCCCAGACGGTAGGCGTTCCCATGGGTACGCCTCCGTCTGGGCAGCCACGCCCCCGGCACGCCCACCAAAGGGGGCGTGCTGTCACTCACCATCGACAGCACGCCCCCTTTGGAGCGAGACCCATAACGATGGCTTGGCCGTCGTTATTCGGGTCTTGCGCATGCGCACGATGGAGCCACCTCCGTCGTGCGCATGCGCACTTGGCCAACATCAACCCGCTTGCAAGCGCTCAGCTCTCGCGAGCGGGTCTGAATTAGGCCCACAGTACTGTACATTATACATATTACACACCAGTGAGGGTGAGGCAATAGGTAGTAGAGGTACAGTACTTTACATTATACAGATTACACACCAATGGGAGGTGGGGCAATCGGTAGTAGAGATACAGTGCTGTACATTATACAGATTAAACAATCATGGGAGAAAGCATATGGTGGGGCAGTAGATAGAGGTACAATACTGTACACTATACAGAATACAAATCCATGGGAGAAGGGGCACATGGTGAGGTTATAGGTAGAGATATAGTACTTTATATTATACAGATTACACTCAAGTGGGAGAAGGGGCACATATTGCCATAGAAAGATAGAGATATAGTACTGAACTTTATACAGATTACACAACTGTGCGAGAAAGGTCACACTGTTTGGCAGTATATAGAGATATAGCACTTTATATTACACACCCATGGGAGAAGGGGCACATGGTGGGGTAGTAGATAGAAGAGACACAGTACTGTACAACATACAGAATTAAACCTGTTAGGGAAGGTGCACATAGTGGGACATTAGTAAAGATTAGAAGAAGCAGTAAGGTAGTAGTAGTAGTTTGAGGTACAGTACTGTACATTATACAGCTCATACACTCATGGAAGAAAGGGCACATGGTTAGGCAGTAGATAGAGGTACTATACATTATGCAAATAACGCAGACATTGCAAAAGGGGCACATAGTAAGGCAGTAGATAGTAGAAATAAAGTGCTGTATAATATATAGTTTATGCACCCATGAGGGAGTAGATAGAAGATACACAGTACTGTAAAATATATAGATTTAACACCTTTGTACTGTACACTATAGGTATTACACAAGCATGGGAGAAGAGACACAGTGGGTCAGAAGATAGTAGAGGTACAGTACTGTACATTATAGGTCTTACCAAACCCATGGGAGAAGAAGCACACAGTGGGGTAGTAAGTTGAGGTACAGTACTGTACATTATGCAGTTTACACACTCATGGGAGAAGGGACACATGGTGTGGCAGTAGATAGTAGAGAAACAGTATTGTACACTAGAGATATTACTTAACCATAGGAGAGGGGGCACATAGTGCAGCTGTAGATAGTAGGGACAGTATACTGTACAATTTACATATTTACACACCCATGGTGGAAGGAGCACACAGTGAGGCAGTAGATAGTAAAGATTCAATACTATACATTATACAAATTACACACCCATGGTGGAAGGAGCACACAGTGGGGCAGTAGGTAGTGAAGATTCAATACTTTACATTATACAGATTACACACCCATGGGAGAAGATGCACAGAGTGGGGCAGTAGATATTAGATGTACAGTACTGATCATCATAAGACTACACATGGGAGAAAGGACACATGGTGGTGCAATGAATAGTAGAGGTACAGCACTGTATGTTAGATATTTTATGCACCCATAAGAGAAGGGACAGACAGTGAATGGGGTCATTCCGTGTCAAGTGGACCAATTTTTAAAATCTTACCCACTTGACCATCTCCGATTTTGACGAAATTTTGTATGAAGATTGGTATATAATGTGGTGAGAGGTGTTGTCTCTCACCTGAATTGCCCACATTCCTGTGGGATAAGCTCCCTTCAAGGTAGCCTAGAGTAAAGCCTGTGCAGTTTGCAGCAGCAAGTGAGATATGGAACTCCAGGTTTTCACAATAACACAGGCCCAGCTGCAGTTCATCACTGAGAGACAGAAAGGGATTAAAACTCTCTTACACCCACTTCCCTGGGCACTGATGCTGAATAGCAGCCAGTGAGTAGGCCCAAGTGACTGCAGTGCCAGGGACCAAGGGCTATGCTGGGAGAGCATTGCTGATTGTGGCTGAAAGCCACTGCAGTGGACTGACTGCTAAGCACGAGGAGTGCTGGGACCTTTCTATGTTCATTTGCTTATTTTCTGTATGTACCTGTGTTTCCAGGCCTAAGCCTGAGTGTGCTGTTCTTAAGTGTCTGCTGCCAGTAAAGACACTGGACCTCATTCAGAGGCGGTTGTTAGTTGCAAGTGGTTGCACTGAAGCAGGGCGGCTGCTTGCATCCTTATTGACCGCCTCCTTGTCGATTGCTAAGCTGTGGGTTAACACCCACAGCTCTAGCGATCGACATGGGTGATGGTCGCGATGGTCAAGACCATCGTGACCATCGTGGCTTAGGACCAGACCCTAAAGTTGGGTCTGGGCACTCGTAAGCCCCAGGGAGATTCCTGCTCTGATCGAGCAGGAAGCTCCCCACTGACATCAGCAATGTCGTCAGTGGGGCCACCGCCAAATGGCAAGCGTCCCTGCGGGAATGCCTCCATTTGGGCAGGCACGCCCCCTGCCCACCTCCCAAATGGGGCAAGCTGTCACTCACCATCGACAGCTCACCCCATCTGCTGCGAGACCCCTAGCAACGGAGCATCCGTCGCTAGCTGGGTCTCGCGCATGCACACGACTGACCGGCTCCATCGTGCGCTTGCCCAGTGGGACAACATAGAGTCGGTTGCGAGCGCTCAGTGCTTGCGACCGACTCTGAATGACCCCCACTGTGTATACACCGGTAATCTGCCTGCCAAGTCCTTATTTCTACACCCCATGTTACATATGGAGGCTCGTATGGGCAACTACACTGCTGTGTCACAGCGCAAATGCCAGACGCTTCCAACGTGTCCATGGATTTGAAGGCAAAACATTCTGGTATATGTGAGTAATGGCTGGTGAACCTAAATAACAGTAGTTATATTAATATCACAGGGTAATTTGCTGTGAGTTGCTGCTGAAAAAAAAAGGGAAAAGATGCTTATTTTGTTTTTCCCTCATGAATTCAACTGTTGACTGTTAAGGCCCCCATACATCAGCAATCGATTGTGGCAATTCTGCAATTTGCAATCGATTGTGTATAAATTTCTGCAATGTATTTGCTTCACAGATTGCAGATTGCAACCAAAAAGTGAATGGAATTGTTAAATCAGATTGTCCAACATGTTGAATTTCACAGATGGATTGGGGCTGTAGACTGCTAGTGTTCATGATCAGCAGATTTGCAGACCGTTACTAGTAAAACAGGGCTCGACAAATCCCGGTCGCCATGGCGACCAAGTTTTCAGACCTGGCGACTGGATTTTGCAAAGCCGTGCTGGGATCAAGTGGCTGATCCCAGCATTGACACAGCTGTAGGGGCAGGCAAAGGAGATGTGTCCCCTGCAGGACACATCCCTGGCCGGTGCTGAAATGCTGTTTTTGCTCCCAGCGTCGGGTAAGCAGAAGCGTCTGGTACCTGGTGAAGGGACAGTCTGGTCCCTTGCACCAGCGGTAAAGTGGCGGCGGGCAGGACTTGGCTCTGGGTGCAGGCTTACTGTAGCCCGTCACCCGTTAGCCTTGATACTATGGCAGGTGTTTGGCTCTGCCACAAATAGAAGGCAGACGCGATGAGCCAATCACATCTCACCGCGTCATAGCCCTGCCCACTCATGGCATCATGTATTAGACGCCACTGAGCAGGAAAGAGCAGTGCGGAGGGGGAGGAAACAAGACCTCCTGCAGAAGACAGAAGCATTTCGGTGGCCGCTGAAGAAGCCAGAAGACGCCATGAGCAAGACAAGACAGGAGGCATCGGCTGAAAGAAGAGGTGGTGCCACTGGCTAGGATGGGCCAGCGACAGAAGAATGCAGCTGAGGACCGGAGGTGACTGCAGGGGTGGAAAGGGAAAAAGCCAATGAAGCTCTCTCCCACAGCCTTTTCCACCATAGAAGGTAGGCCCTCTGTGAGGCCTACTATTAACCACTCCTTAGACCACCAGGGTTGTCAGGCAGTAAGCCCATGGGGTAAATCAGGCAATAGGCCTGTGTGTATATAGGTGGGCACAAGGCCCAGCTACATAGGGGCATTAGGCCCAATATAAGGTATATGCCCCCCAAAATAGGTGTGAGTGACCTAGGCATTAAGCCCAGGTCAATAAATGACAAATAGGTTGGCCACCCCAAGCATGTGGGGTAGTGTATGCAAGGTTTTGGTTTGGGACAATGGTCTGGCTCCTATATTTTTAAGCTGGCTACTAGATTTTATAAAAATTTGTCGAGCCCTGTAGTAAAATGATGGGCTTTTCAAGATTGACAGATCTGTGTTTGCTGCAATCCATCTACAAATCACTGAAAAAGATCTGTAGTGTATGGACACAGATTGCTAGATTGGGAAATCCTAAAATTGGGCAATACATCTTCAAATCGTTCAATTGTGGTTTTCAGATTGCTAAAGTATGGGGGCCTTTATTCACAAGCTGAATTTTACATGCTGTGTAATCAAGTTCACCTGATGATTGAACAGAGCAGAACTCACATACTGAGGTTTATTTAAGCACTGCATTGCTGAAAGGGAAAAAAAATTATATATTTTCCTGCTTTCCATTTAACTCCTGCTTTACTGAAAAAACAAACAAAAAAACAATGTTTTGCTTCTGCTGTGCTGAACTTAGTTGACTGTGCATTGCTAATGATATATTTATTTGTGTAAACTGGTGACTTATCTAAAAGCCCCTAAGTTCCTACATACAACTCCCACTGTAAAAATGGAGGAAGTTTTTTATACTATAGTAAATTTGTTAGCCTTCCATCAAAAGACAGAGGACCAAATGTTACAATTAGTGACAGAATCAATAAGGAATATGACCACTTCTGATGACCCAGAAGCATATTTGTTAATATTTGAGAGGGTGGCACAGCGCTTAAAATGGCCAGTGGATACTTGAGCTGATAGGCTTGCCCCCTATCTTACTGGTGAGGCTTGGAAAGCATATGCTGATATATCCTCTGCTGGTGCAGAGAAATATGACTTTGTTAAAAGTGCCATTCTGGGCTGGTCAGGTCTCACTCCTTCTGGGAAAGCACAGCACTTCCATGAATGGGCCTATTGCCAGGAGTCCCAATTCAGAAGCAGGTGGCAGAGCTCAGTAGACAGAGGCGAAGTTGGCTCCAGCCAGAAGACCACACTGCCTCTCAGATTGTAGAGATGGTGGTTATTGACCAGTGTTATTGACCTAGGGCAGAATATGCAGTGATGGGTCATACACGCTACTCCTCAGACTTTAGAGGAATTAATTACAGTATTGGAGCAGTATGAGACCACAGGAAATATGACAAAGATGCCAGAAAAGAAACCAGGGAATGGATGACCCTTTAAAATAGCACCACATTGGCCTATGACCATGACTGTCACCGCTCCTCAAGGAAACACCACTGGATACACCAAGGTCATTTGCTTTGAGTGTGGCACTGTCCCAGAAAAACAGAGCCTATGGGTGTGGGGTTGCTAGTATGGGTGCTACGTACCCCACTTTTTTGCATGATAGTACCCCTGGATTCCAAATCCCTGTTAATGAGGGAAACTCTGTTACTGAATGGCCTAGAACTCCCAGCTATTATAGACTCAGGGAGTGCGCTAACCCTAATCTCAGGGGCTGTCCTGTCCAGGGCAGTGGAAAAGGGGCCAGGGTTAGGTGAAGTACAGTACTCTGCATTCATGGATCCAGAGAAAGCTTCTCCTGCAGGGGAGCCTCACCATATAGGCACACATTTATGAAGTGGTCACCACAGTTGGTCCTAAACTCCCCTATCTTATTATATTGGGATGCAATTTCCCAGGATTTGTTGAGCTCTTAAAGCAACCACAGAGACATCGCCACTGCAAAGTCTCAAAGGCCCTACCTTGGAAAAGGGAGAAGAGTGGAAAAACGTGGCCAGTCCTCTTTGGAGAGGGAACCTCTGCGCAAATAATGTTTGAGGAAAGAAATCAACAACACTTTGCCCAATAATGGGCAGACAAAAATATTTTTCAGAGATGTTATACCCAATTTAGATGCAATGTTCGCAAATATGCGCTATAGCATGTATTTTACCCAATATCGGGCACTGGGGACTCACTTTTTTAAAGTACCCGGGTCCCCGGGGATGCACTCTGACAGCTGGCTGCAGCACAGAGCGTCCCCCTGCAGAGACAGAGATAATGCTGTCTGTTAGAGAAGCCAAGGAGAGTCAGATAGACTCTCATTGGCTGCTGCTGTGGAAAGCCATGCTGGGATCAAGTGTCTGATACCAGCATCGGCACAGTGTCTGTGCCCGGCACTGGGACAGTGTTTGTTCCCAGCGCATGTTAAGCCACCATTGTGAACAAAGTGGTGGAGGGAGAAGCTTGGCTCCGGGCGTGAGCTGAGCAGAGCTTGCTGCCTAGAAGCCAAGTAGCGGTGGTGGTTTGGCACTGGCTGCGAGCTTTTCACTCGCGGTCCAGCAGCCAATAGGAGGCAGACATGATGAGCCAATCACGGCTCACCGCATCATAGCCCCATCCACTCGCGGCATCTTGAATAGACGCTGCTAAGCAAGAACGTTCAGTCCGATGGCGGAGGGGAGGAGTGAAGACCTCCCAAAGACAAGTGAAGAGCGGCACGGCAACAGTTCCGGTGGCTGCGCAAGAGGACAGAAGACTGTGTGATCAAGAAGGAAGAGGCGGCACAGAAGACTGAAGCTGAGGACCGGAGAGGACTGAAGGGGTGGAAAGCAAAAGAGCTACTGAAGCTCCCCCCTGCAGCCTTTTCCACCGTACCGGTAGGCGGTCTTAGGCCACCATTATTATACCCCTCCCTAGACCACCAGGGTTGTTGGGCACTAGGTCCGTGGGATAAATTCAGGCAATAGGTCTGTGGGTATATAGGCGGGCACAAGGCCCGGGCTACATAGAGGTCATTAGGCCCAATTGAAAGTATCTGCCCCCCAAATAGGTGTGTGACCTGGGCATTAGGCCCAGGTCACTAAAGGGCAAATAAGTGGGTCCCCAGTAGTTGACCCACCATTTTGCCCTTTAGTGACCTGGGCCTAATGCCCAGGTAACTCACACCTTTTTGGGCAGCAGATACCTTCACTGCACTGCATAGGGGGTCTGAGAGGCATATGGGGGACTCCTGGGGCACTGCATAGGGGGACTCCTGCGGTCACCACATAGGGGGACTCCTGGGGGCATTGCATAGGGGACTAAAGGACATTAATGTGTGGTATCATGTGTAAAGGGCATTAATGTGCAGCATCGTTTGTAAGGGGTATTACTGCATGGCATAATGTGTAAAGGCTGGGCATTAATGTGCTGCATAATGTGTAAATGCCAGGCATGGCTGTGTGGCAAAATGTGTAAAGGCCGGGCATTAATATGTGGCATAATGTGTAAAGGGCTATAATGTGTGGCATAATGTGTAAAAGCTGGGCATGGCTGTGTGGCATAATGTGTAAAGGTCATTAATGTGCGGCATAACGTGTAAACGCTGGGCATTGCTGTGTGGCATAATGTGTAAAGACCGGGCATTAATGTGTGGCATAATGTGTAAAGACTGGGCATTTATCATTTGATAAATATGCCTATTACCTAAAGCGTTATCCATAGGCTAACCATACTACCGGTTTAAAACGGGACACATGAATTAATTACAAAGGTTCTGTGACTGGCTGACTTCATGCCTGGATTTCACCTGGTTTTAATGATCCACAGAACCTGTGTAATCCATGAGTGTCCCAGTTTAAAGGGATGATATGGTAAACCTACTTATTCACTATGGGTTTTGTGAACAGACAAGTCATATTACCTGAAAGATCATGGAGGCATTAAAACATGCATTTAAGGGGCTTGTGGGTATATCTGATGCTTTTGGGGGTATCAGATGGGTATTTTAGGGGCATGTGGATATGTAGGGAGGTTTAAGAGGCATATGGGGAGCTCTAAAGCATAAATTATGATGGGACCAAGAAATGGTCAGGTAGGACCCCATTTTTTTAAAGTGGTGGGTCCCTGGGACCCACAAATCTTGTCACTCACCATGATCACTGTAGATGTCATGGATTTGCTGGAAACTGCCACCTCTCAGGTTCCTGGTGGCCACTCTAGTTTGCCTGGACCTACAGTAGTTCCACTGGAAGACACCTTGTCAGCAGAACAGCAAAAAGAAGCATAAGCCTTAGTTTGCAATAATCAAGACATGTTTCCTTCCCTGCCAGGGCGCACTGCCTTAGAAGAGCACAAGATAAATACACCTGAAGGAGTGGTTGTAAAGCAGCATCCCTGAGGTGCGGCGGCAAGCAGTCCAGCAAGAGGTAAAAGACATGATCAAACTTGGGGTCATTGAGCAGTCCAGAAGTAACTGGTCAAGTCCTATTGTGTTGGTCCCCAAGCCATCAGGAGCCATTGTTTGCAATGAATTTAGGCGGTTGAATCAGGTTTACAGGTTTGATGCACACCCACAACCACGGGTGGATGAATTAGTAAAAAAATTGGTGAGTAACCGTTATCTTACAACCCTGGACTTCATGAAGGTATATTGGCAAATTCTCCTAAGTGAGAACGCCAAGGAGAAGACTGTCCTCTTAACACCTGATGGGTTGTATCAATATAAAATGCTTCTGTTTGGCATTCTTGTGGCACCAGCGACATTCCAGTGCACCATAAATTACCTGCTGAGGCCACACCAGGGATACGCTATAGCCTATTTAGACAACATTGTCATCTATGCAGAGAGTTGGAAAGAACACTTTCCCAAAGTACAAGAAATGCTAAACAGCTTAAGACAGCAGGGGTGTCAGACTCATGTTTGTTTGTGACCTTGGGGCTGATATTCATTTGTATGGGTGTCTGGAGATGTGTAACGAAAGCTGGCAGGCCTAAAGAGACCTCCTGGCATGAAATATAGAACACTTCCCTGACCAGGAATTGAATCCAGGTCTTGGCGGAGAGATACTGTATCATACCCACTAGACCACCATGGACATTGGTGTTGGGGACAAGTTGGTATGTGCAATCAGTGTGGCAGTAGATTGACCAGGCTGATACTTAGTTAATACTGTAGAAAGATAAAATAACACTCTTCTTACTGTAAACCAGAATGCTTGGAGTGGTAGATCTAGGCAACGTATTCACCAGGCTGGAACTGGGTTGTCGCTGTATTCCAGGATCCAGGAACACTCAGATGGTACCAGGACTGGATGCAGACCAAACACCGGAATATATAGTAGGTGATGATAACAGGAATAGCATCAAATGGAGCAGGAACCAGGAACACTCACCATGCAGGGAGAATGATATACACAGGTGAGTTGTAGGTTTGGATAACAGGAACAGATGAAAGTTCTCTGTGCAGCCAGTGGGATAGCTGCCTCAGGCATAGACAGAACTGGATGCAGACCGGACACTGGAATGGATAGTGGGTGATGATACCAGGAATGGCACCAATGGAGCAGGAACCAGGAACACTCACCATGCAATGAGAATGGTATACACAGGTGAGTTGCAGGTTTGGATATTAGGAACAGGTTGAGATTCTCTGTGCAAAACTGCATAAACTGGATCCAAGTAAGCAACAGGAGCTCAGTATAGCTCACTCAGTAGGAACTGAGGTTAGACATTGTACTGGCAATTAGGTAGAATCAGCAGCTGGGTTACCTTGGATAGGCTGAGCAAAGACAGGTGGTATGGAGAGGCTCAGGCTATCACTCGATTGGCCGCTACAGGCAGGTGATCGGGACTTGTCAATGCAGTACTCTGTAGCAGGCTTAGATCTTGCTTGGGGCCTAGCAGGCCAAGAAACACTGAATCCTGTGCATCTGGGATATGACAGAGAATACTGGCAGAATCAGTAAGTGACCCAGCAACAACCCAGACCCGAGTTGTGACAAGGGTTTATGTCCAGCCATGTGTGCCATTGGACTTTCAGAGGCCAATTATTTAAGATATGTGATTGGCAATGGACAAGTGAAGCCTCAACTTCGGAAAATGGAGCCATATCAATCCTGGCCAAGACTCTCCACCAAGGAACAGATGAGAACTTTCCTTGGGTTGGTAGGCTATTACCACTGATTAATTTAACATTTTGCATCTAGAGCATCACCCCTAATAGAGACCTTTAAAAAGGCTTAACCGGAAAAAATTCTCTGGACCAAAACAATTGAAGCAGCCTGGGAAGATATGAGGACGCTCTGTTTTCCAAACCGGTTCTGCAGGCACCTGATTTCCAAAAACCCTTTGTCCTGCAAACCAATGCCTCCACGACAGGCTTGGGAGCTGTTTTGTCACAGTGCATTACAGGAGAAGAAAAGCCGATCCTCTACTTAAGTAGAAAATTGTTGCCACATGAAACAAAGTATGCTATAGTCAAGCTGGAATTGTCACAGTTGGTGCTAGCGAGTTACCTGTATCAGGTGATGAGCTGGAATCACTGGAGGCCAGCTGAACTGGAACCATGGTTAACATGAATAGCTCTTTATTATAAGAAGTGGGTAGCAGTGAGAACTGCCTTTGGTGATGAGTGACTGGAACTGGAAACTGGAGACATTGGAATGAGACCAGAAGGAACTTGGAGGGACCGGACAGGGACCGGCAGGTAGGCTGACTGAGCTGGTCAGGGTACCGGTAGATGAGCCTGCCGATGGATGGTAGCACAGAAGCTACTTGGTGCAGCTAATGAGCCGTGAGGTGAGTGGACTTGTAGGAACCGGACTGGGACCGGCAGGAAGTCTGGTATCTGGATGGCTACATGGAGTGGCCGGTTAGCCGTGGGTAGACGCTGGTAGCTGGGTGGCTACGTGGAGTGGCTGGATAGCCGTGGGTAGATGCTGGTAGCTGGGTAGCTACGTGGAGCGGCTGGATAGCCGTGGGTAGACGGTAGCTGGGTGGCTACGTGGAGTGGCTGGATAGCCATGGGTAGACGCTGGTAGCTGGGTGGCTATGTGGAGCAGATGGATAGCCGTGGGTAGACGCTGGTAGCTGGGTGGCTACGTGGAGCGGCTGGATAGCAGTGGGTAGATGTTGGTAGCTGGATGGCTTCGGGGAGCGGCTGGATAGCCGAGGGTAGACGCTGGTAGCTGGGTGGCTACGTGGAGCAGATGGATAGCCGTGGGTAGACGCTGGTAGCTGGGTGGCTACGTGGAGCGGCTGGATAGCAGTGGGTAGACGTTGGTAGCTGGATGGCTTAGGGGAGCGGCTGGATAGCCGTGGGTAGATGCTGGTAGCTTGGAAGCTACTTGGTGCAGCCTGGGAGCCGTGGGTGAGAGATGGTAGCGTGGATAGCTGAACGCAGCAGGCTTACGGATAGCACTGGTCTAGGAACCAGCAGGAGCCTGGGACATACTGGCACACAGAGGTACAGCTATAGCACAAGCAGTACACCACGGAACGTAACAAGATGTTCAAGCACTGAGTGCTATTAGAGGAGGATCTATATACCTAGAGTCTGGCAGCGATTGGTGGATACAGACAGGTGGTCTGGCAGTGGCATTCAGAGTTGAGCAAGGCACAGCATGCAGAGGGAGTATTCATCTCTGCAGCCCTTGAGAATCAGGACCACACCTGTGATTCCAATTAAGACTAGCAATGCTCACAGACAGAGCAGGGTCCAGGTGTTTAATCAGTGTGGGGAGGTGAGAGCTCTGCACACACAGAGATGTAACAGCCAGCATGATTCAGCCAGAGCAGATGTCCCAGGAGAATTACAAACACAGATCCATGGAGCAGCTGGCAGAGGTAGGTCACAAAAGGTAAAAACTAGCCAGGATTGTGACAGGAATGTTTGGCCATAAAGTAGGCAGTCAAAGCCCTAAAGTATTATCTACAGGGAAGGAAGTTTTTTCTAGTCACCGATCATGCACCCCTGAAAGTGATGCACCTTAACAAAAAAGTCAACCCCAGGTTTACACATTGGTTCTACACCCTCCAACAATACAAGGTTGTCATACAGCATCGTCCTGGGGTTCAGCATAAAAATGCAGATGTGTTGTCCAAAAAGTTTGAAAAGGCTAAATGGTCGCGGCTGTCACGTAAGGAAAAGTGTACTTCCCTAAGCTTGGAAAAGCGAAAAGGGGGGGGATGTGTGGTGAATGATGTTGTCTCTCACCTAAATTGCCCACAATCCTGTGGGATCAGCTCCCTCCAAAGGAGGCTAGAGTAAAGCCTGTGCATTTTGCAGCAGCAAGGGAGATTTGGTAACTCCAGGTTTTCACCATTAAACAGGCCGAGCTGCAGTTCATCACTGAAAGACAGAAAGGTTTTAAAACTCTCATACACTCACTACTCTGGGTCAAAATTTATCACCAGAAACAACTTATTTTGCCATGGGGATTCATTTGGGAGAGGTACCTAAAGTTTCAAGCAGAATTTAGGGAACTTTTTGAATTTTCATGGGAGAGGGCTTAGGGAAATATTCATACTGGCAGTAGTGTGGGTGAGTCCTGTGAGTCCTGGGTCAAAATTAAGCACCAGTAACAACTTCTTTCACGATGGGGATTCATTTGGGAGAAGTACCTAAAGTTTTAAGTAGAATTTGCGGCACTTTTGGAATTTTCATTTTTGGATGAGTTTTAAATTCCGGGGTTTAGGGAAGTACTAATACAAGCAATACTGTATGTGAGTCCTGGGTCAAAATTAAGCAACAGAATCAACTTATTTCACCATCGGAATTCATTTGGGAGGTATACCTAAAATTTCAAGCAGAATTTGTGGCACTTTTAGAATTTTCCTTTTTAGCTAAGTTTTAAAAGATGGAGCTTAAGGAAATATTCATATAGGCAGCAGTGTGGGTGAGTCCTGGGTCAAAATTAAGCACCAGAAACAACTTCATTCGCCATGGGGATTCATTTGGGAGAGATACCTAAAGTTTCAAGCAGAATTTGGATCACTTTTAGAATTTTCATTTTTGGCCGAGTTTTATAGGACAGGGTTTAGGGAAATATTCATATAGGAAGTAGTGTGGGTATGTCCTGGATCAAAATTAAGCACTTTTAAAATTTTCATTTTTAGCTGAGTTTTAAAAGATGGGGCTTAGAGAAATAATCATATTGTCAGTAGTGTGGGTGAGTTTAGTGAGTCCTGGGTCAAAATTAAGCACCAGAAATAACTTCTTTCGCCATGGGGATTCATTTGGTAGAGGTACCTAAAGTTTCAAGCAGAATTTGGGGCACATTTTGAATTTTCATTTTTGGATGAGTTTTAAGGTCCAGGGATTAGGGAAATATTCATATGGGCAGTAGTGTTGGTGAGTCCTGGGTCATGATTAAGCACCAGATTCTACTTATTTCATCATGGAGATTAATTTGGGAGAGGTACCTATAGTTTCAAGCAGAATTTAGGGCATTTTGTATTTTTGGCCGAGATTTAATTTCCGGGGCATAGAAGAATACACATACAGGCAGTAGTGTGGGTAAGTCCTGTGAGTGCTGGGTCAAAATTAAGCTCCAGAATCAACTTTTTTTGCCATGGGGATTCATGTGGGAAAGGTACCTAAAATTTTAAGCAGAATTTGGGGTACTTTTGGAAAATTCATTTTTGGCTGAGTTTTAAGGTACGGGGCTTAGAAAAATATACATATGGGCAGTATTGTGTGTGAGTCCTGGGTCAAAATTAAGCACCAGAATCAACTTATTTTGCCATGGGGATTCATGTGGGAGAGGTACCTAAAGTTTCAAATAGAATTTGAGGCAATTTTGGAAGTTTCATTTTTGGATGAGTTTTAAGGTCCATGGCTAGTGGAAATATTCATACGGGAAATAGTTTGGGTGAGCCCTGGTCAAAATTAGGCACCAGAAACATCTTATTGTGCCATGGGGATTCATTTGGGAGAGGTGCCTAAAGTTTCAAGAAGAATTTGGGGAACTTTTGGAATTTTCATTTTTGGCTCAGTTTTGAGGTCCGAGTCTTAGGGAAATATTTATTCGGGCAATAGTGTGGGCAAGTCCTGGGTCAAAATTTATCACCAGAAACAACTTATTTTGCCATGGGGATTCATGTGGGAGAGGTACCTAAAGTTTCAAGCAGAATTTGCTGCACTTGTGGATTTTTCAGTTTTGGCTGAGTTTTAAGGTCCTGGGCTAATGTAAATATTCATACGAGCAGTAGTGTGGGTGAGTCCTGGGTCAAAATTAAGCACCAGAAACAACTTCTTTCGCCATGGGGATTCATTTGAGAGAGTTACCTAAAGTTTTAGGCAGAATTAGGGGCACTTATAGAATTTTCATTTTTGGCCAAGTTTTAAGGTCAGGGGCTTAGGGAAACATTCATACGGGCAATAGTTTGGGTGATTATGGGTCAAAATTAAGCACCAGAAATGAATTCTTTCACCATGCTGATTCATTTGGAAGAGGTACATAAAGTTTAAGCAGAATTTGGGGCACTTTTACAATTTTCATTTTTGGCTGAGTTTTAAGGTCCGGGGCTTAGGGAAATATTCACATGGGCAATAGTGTGGGTGAGTCCTGTGAGTCCTGGGTTAAAATTAAGCAGCAGAATCGACTTTTTTGCAAGGGGTATTCATTTGGGAGAGGTACCTAAACATTCAAGCAGAATTTTGGGCATTTTGTATTTTTCATTTTTGGCTGAGTTTTAAGGTCTGGGGCTTAGAAGAATATTCATACAGGCAGTAGTGTGGGTGAGTCCTGTAAGTACTTGGTCAAAATTAAGCACCAGAAACAAATTATTTTGCCATGGGGATTCATTTGGTTGAGGCACCTAAAATTTCAAGCACAATTTGGGGAACTTTTGGAATTTCAATTTTTGGCCAAGATTTAAGGTCTGGGGCTTAGGAAAATATTCATACGGGCAGTAGTGTGGGTGAGTCCTGTGAGTCCTGGCTCAAAATTAAGCTGCATAATCGACTTTTTTGCAATGGGTATTCATTTGGGAGAGGTACCTCAAGTTTCAAGCAGAATTTTTGGCATTTTGTATTTTTCATTTTTGGCTGAGTTTAAGGTCTGGGGCTTAGAAGAATATTCATGCAGGCAGTAGTGTGGATGAGTCCTGTAAGTACTGGGTCAAAATTAACACCAGAAACAACTTATTGTGCCATGAGGATTCATTTCGGAGAGGTACCTAAAGTTTCAAGCAGAATTTGGGGCACTTTTTGAATTTTCATTTTTGGCCGAGTTTTAAGGTCTGGGGTTTAGGGAAATATTCATATGAGCAGTAGTGTGGGTAAGTCCTGGGTCAAAATTAAGCACCAGAAACAACTTATTTTGCCATGGGGATTCATTTGGTTGAGGCACCTAAAATTCCAAGCACAATTTGGGGAACTTTTGGATTTAAATTTTGGGCCAAGATTTAAGGTCTGAGGCTTAGGGAAATTTTCATATGGGCAGTAATGTGGGTGAGTCCTGTGAGTCCTGGCTCAAAATTAAGAACCAGAATCAACTTTATTCGTCATAGAGATTAATTTGGGAAAGGTACCTATAGTTTCAAGCAGAATTTGGGGCACTTTTAGAAAATTCATTTTTGGTCGAGTTTAAATGTCCGGGGCTTAGGGAAATATTCATACGAGCAGTAGTGTGGGTTCGTCCTGGGTCAAAATTAAGCACCAGAATCAACTTCTTAGCCATGGGGGTTCATTTGGGAGAGGAGTGTCCTAGGAGGAGGTTGTGAAGCTGCTGAGCTGTACCTGTGCTGATGTGGCAACAGAGCTTCCCCTGCAGGCTTCCCCAGGCAGGGTGCTTCCTCCTGGGGAAGAAGCTATTGCTGTCCTAGTGCTGAACTGCTGCTGTTTTTTCAGCACCATACTGGTGTAAGCACAGGAGCGGTGGCATGACCAGGAGAGGCAGACCTGGTGGCTGGCCAGCCCGGGGGATCGACGGGGACCAGGGGCTGAGTGATGGAGTTACAGCCGCCGGCGGGTCCCGTGGTTGTGGCGGACCCGGGAGCTTTGGCGGGCTCACTGGTATCTGAGGTGCCTGACCTGCTGGAGAGGAGAGTGGGAGTCCCGGCGCGTGAAGCTGCAGACCTGGCGGCTGCTGTTTTGTGGAGGGCGCAAGGAGCTGTGATCGTGGCTGGAGCTCCGGACCCCCCTGCTCTTTCGGTGGGCTTACCTGGCTTGATGTTGGGTGTGCTCGGTCTGGAGGAGCAGGCTGCGGGGAATCCAGTGTGTATGTCAGCAGACTCGGCAGCAGGTGGATCTCGGGATCCGGAGGATCGTATCCTGGAGTTCCCTGGACTTTTGGTATGGAGAGCGGGGGACCTAGGGGAGGCAGCAGCAAGTCTGGTGGTTGCTGCACAGGAGCCATGGGACTTCGAGGCAGTGGTGAACCCGGCAGGTGTGGATGGAGGCGGTGAGTCACCCTCCAAACTGCCAGTGAGGTAACTCGGGGTGGTATGGTGGCCCCCGCTGGTAGTGAAGAGGAGGTGGTGATGGCTGTGGCGGCTGGAGGCAGTAAGGAGGCTGAAGCTGCTATGTATTTGGTGTCCCCTAGCCCAGCGGTGCTCCCCAAACTATCAGTGGTGGGACTGCTGAGTGAGGCAATTAAGGGGATATGGTGGCCCCTGCTGGTAGTGAAATGGGGAGTGCTGCAAAAGGGGAGAAGATGGACAAGGATCAGCTGTCTGTGGGAGAGGAGGAAGACGAGTATGCTGCATTCAGTAGGGAACAACTCCAGAAGTAGATCAGAAAATTGAGTAATAAAATTGCTGAAAAGAAAAAGAAAAGGAATGCCAGTGCCAACTGGGAAAGGCAGTCCTTCAGGGATGAGATTGCTGCTTTGTCAGTATCCCTGAAAAATGCCAAGGACCGCCTTGACTTTCATAGGAAAAGAAAAAAGAAAATGATAAAAACAGAAGCAACTTCCATGAGCGACATGGATGGAGTTAATCCAGAGCAGGAGGATGTCCCAGGTATGGAGGAGGAGGCGAAGCTGGTGCAAGTGGCAGATGGTGTTTGTTGAAGGGCATCGAATATCACCGATCCAGGGGTAAGTGATGATGTGGAGGGCACTAGGGGGGTCGGGGTGGGGGGTGCCCAAGTTGTTGCTCCGGTCACCCTGGTTCCTGTAAGCGGAGCATTAATACCTGAAGGGGAGGTGAATGGCCTAGGGGAGATAGCGGGGTCTGTCTTCATAGGGCGGTCTGAGGCCACAGAGATGGAGATGGTTCGAGTGGTTATTGCGGCAGAGAATGGCATGGAAAGTGTTCCACATGTTGAGCTCACAGTGGCAAGTGGTAGTGCACAAGCTGCTGGGGGATCCATGGGGTCTAATCCTGGTGTTATGCCAACAAAGTCTGGAGGGCAAAGTGTGGTTTGTGAGGGGTTAACTGCACAGGGGATGCCCATATTGAATAAAGAAGACTTATCCATTGCGCAAAGGAAGATTATAGAGACAATCTATGGTGATAAAATGTTGGTTCCGGAGAGGGCAAGTGCTGCTGCAAAAATAATAAAAAAGATATGATGCACAGGAAAGAAAGGTCAAAGTCTGGACCAATAACTTATACAAGTGTTGTTTCTAAACAAATGGCGAATAATGTCCAGCCAACTGTGACAGCTCCAGGTGGTGTGGGTAAAAGAAGAAACTTAAAACAGTTCAAATGGTTGGCGGGTGGAGAGGCACCTAGTAAAGAGGTGTTTCTCAAAATGATTTTCAGTTTGGGATTTGGTGCTGCTGACCTGTACGCCTGCATCCATCTGCTGCGGACCCTGGAATACGATTTGAGTTTTCTCTCATACCAGGGTCTGCAGGTTTTCTGGGATAAGTGGCAGGCATGCAGGGGGAAAGATCCTTTCAGCAAATATGTTGTTAACCTTGTCACAAGACAGGACTGGGTGAAAGCCACAGTACTGGTTCGAAACAAATCTTTACCTCCGGAAGACATTGGGCCTAATTCAGAGCCACTCGCTATTTGCGGTCGTTCTTTTTCTAAAAAGGGGTGGCTATTCAAATGAACCGTTCGCACTTTGCGGTCTGTTCACGCCTCTAAGTCTGAACGAGCGAGCAAAACTTGCGGTTGTAATTTAGAAAAAAACGCCCCCTTGCCGCTCGCACCATACGTCATGTCCGCTATTTATTAGATTAATCGAGTACATCGTACAGCGTATGAACTGCTCGCTATTCTTGTGGTTGGTTTTTTCAACCGCTATTTTGCGAGCAGTTCTGAGTTAAAAAAAAACAAGTGACGTGGTCAATGACGCTGCTGGATTAATTATGCACTCCCTTAAAACACCCGTTTTGACCTTTAAGCATGCCTGCATTCTGTTCTCCACTCCCTGTTTACAAGCACCTTCCCCTGTTACCACCCACATACGCCTCCTTCTGTCACTCAAAATAGCAGGCATTTGCTATATATATAGCGAACAAACGATTTTCGGCCGCACTGACTGGTTCGCGCATGCGTATTACAATCCGTACGCATGCGCAGATGTGCGAACATCGCTCAGAACGAACGAGCGGCCGCTTACGAGCGGCTCTGAATCAGGCCCATTGTTTTTTGACTAAAAAGATTTTGCAATGTGGAAACTGGATTGATGAAGTCTGGTCATACATTGGGGGTGTGGGGTGGGGCATGGGAGGTGTGTATTAGGCTTAAATTTGCTGAAAAAGGTTTTGTGCATGTGCCCTCGGCTGCCTATATTAGAAGAGATAGAGTACAGTGTTTTTATCCTGGGCAGCCGAGGACATGTTTCAAATGTGGGGATTTTCGTCATTTAAGTTGAGAATGCAATGTCACAAAATGTTCTCTGTGTGGGGGGTTAGGTCATGTGTCCAAGGATTGTTATATGGTGAGGTGTAATTTGTGTGGTATAGAGGGACACCCGTACAGTAGGTGCCCAAAGGCAAACCATAATATGACATCTGGGCAAGATAGGCAGGAAGGAGGGGGTGGTGGGCCTGAGAAGGTTGTAGAAGGGGTAGGGAGGGAGGAAGTAGAGGTGGATAAGGATATGGTGGTTAGTTAAGATAGAGGGGAGAGGGTGGAGGAGGGTGCTTTCCAGGAGGTTACAGGAGGAGGGAAGGAGAAAAGGGTATATGAGGAGTCACCTGTTATATTGTCAAATAAATTTGATGTGTTTTCTTCGGATGAGGATGCAGAGGTGATAAGGGAGGGTGGTGAATTTTTCCTGGTCACCAAAAAGAGTAGAAGGAAGGTAAAGAGGGCTTTGAAAAGAAGCGAGAGGATGAGGGATGATAAAGGGGTAGGGAAAAAAAGAAAGAGTTTAGTGCAAGAAGTAGAGGGGAGGGACCCCATTGAGACTGAGAGGGAGGAGTAGGTGGTAGAGATGGAGGAGCTGGCAGGGTCTCAGATTGAGGTGGTGGAAGAATCGGTGGTTGAGTCATCACAGGGGTCTGTGGTAGAGCCGAATGGTACCGACAGTGGAGTACACTGTCAGGTAATAAAATTTGTGGCCAAGGCTCCTGATCCCAGAATCCCTGAGGGGGGTGGTGGGTCCTCCCGGGGAGATTGGGAGAAAGGGAAGGGGTGCCACAGGTGGTGGAGTGGCCGGCTCACAGCGGGCTGGTTTGCAGAGTTGAGGTTTTTGTTCAGTGGTAGTTGTGTGATGGGTAAAAGGTCTTGTCTTTTGTATTTTGGGAGCGCACTCTGACCAGGAAGGTAACGCTCTATAAGGGGAGCACAATAATACCCCTATATGTGTTAAACGTGTACCTTTCTCAAAAGGTCACTAAAGGTACGCTTCCATTTGTCTATTTTATATATTCCAATAAAATGTAAATGATTTTATGCTATGGTGGCAATTCTCCTTCTTATCTTACATGTAACTCCGCTAAAGAGAAGCCACTTTAAGGAATATACAGGAAAATAACTGGAGTAAAAGACCTATGGTGACTTATAATTCATAACTATTTTTGGATACATATATTTTTATTGGTGGACATCTTAGCCACCTATGTTTGTCAGTGGATTTCTTTGAACAGTGACATTACTGAGTTCTCAGGATACCTCTCTTGACTCTTTGGCAAGTGATATAACTGCAGAGGAGGTTAGGAAAGCGATAATGGGGTTAAACCCCAAAAAATCACCAGGACCAGATGATTTAACATCTGAGTTTTATAATATCTAACATCTAACAGATTTAACATCTGAGTTTTATAAGATCTAACATCTAACAGATTTAACATCTGAGTTTTATAAGTTTTATAAGATCTGACTCCTCGCCTAGTGGAAGTTTTTAATGAAAGCCTGGATGAGGGAATCCTCCCTCCTTCCATGAGGTTATCTGTGCTTATTTTGTTGTCTAAAGGAAAGGAGTCATCTCGTATTGAGAATTGGCGCCCCATAGCCCTTCTTAATACGGACAGGAAGATTCTGGCAAAAGTACTGTTTAATAGGCTTTCAGAATTTTCTGAGTTATTGCTTTCTCCTTCTCAACACTGTACTGTGAAGGGTCGTAGCACCTTTAGTGCTGTCCTTGGTGTCCGGGAGGCCATTGAGCGGTGCAGGGCTGAGAAGAGGAGAAAGTATCTACTGGCATTGGATCAGTCTTTGACCGAGTGAATCATGAGTACCTTTGGGCCATACTGAAATGGTATGGTCTTCCAGAGAGGGTGGTAAATTGGCTGCAAACGATATATCGTATGGCTGAAAGCTTCCCACTGGTGAATGGTTGGGTTGGTCCTGCCTTTGGTGTGGGCTCGGAGGTTCGTCAGGGTTGTCCCCTGAGCCCTCTCCTATATGTCTTTGCAATTGATCCCTTCATCAGGAGGGTAGAGTGTGGGACTGTAGGGGGGGTGCAGCTGAGTCCGGAGTTTGCATTAAAGGTGGTGGCCTATGCGGATGATGTCACGGAGGTTCTGTCCTCACAGGTGGAGGCCCATGACATAGAACATCTCATTTGTGAATACTCTGAAGCCTCGTGCTCTAGAGTCAACCGGGAAAAGTGTGATGTTTTCTGGATGGGGGAGGAAGGTGAACTTTTTCTCCCTTCCGGACAGCTTCCCTCAGGTCAACGATCAGATCAAAATTTTAGGTATCAAATTTGATCATAGTGACTATGCCTCCCTAAATTGGGATCAGAAGCTGGAAGATGCTACTAAGAAGGTGGAGAGCTGGAAAAGATGGAAATTATCTTGAGGGAAAGGGTTGACTTGTGCAAAACTTATCTGATTCCGATTTTTTTGTATGTCAGTTACGTGTGCTTTTTGCCCCAATCTATGTGGTCCATATTGAATTCCTTATTCTTCCTGTTGTTGTGGAAGAATAGGATCAATTTAGTGAAGAGAGGTATCACCTACAGACCGAGGAAAGATGGTGGTTTAGGTATGGTAAACCCAGTGATCTTTTTTATTACTGCTTTTTTAAAACTTAACATTGGGAGTATGTTTTTAGATACTCCTCCTCGGTGAGTAGAGGGATTCAGACCATGGGTGTTCCCCTTCCTCAGGTTTTGGATAGATGGGGGCCAAGTGAGAAGTTTTTGGATTCGGCATGGTTACCTCCTGATCTACGTCATCCAGAGCTTGAAGGTGATAAAGCGATATGGGGTGGGAGTGAGTGAAGTCAAAAACTTTTCTAGGAGGGAGTTGGAGAAAAGAATTTTGCAGACTCACTTTCATGTCCCGCTGTCACTGAGGGACTACCCGGGTAATGTCGCTTCAGCTGGGTTAGCTTTGTTAAATTCACAGAGGATTCCATCGAAGTTCAAAGATATTGCCTGGCTCACTTTTCATGGAAGGCTTTATGTTGGAGGAAACCTCAGGTGGCGGAGTGCCAGTGAACGTGGTTGTCCACAGGAGGAATGTCTAGGGGTGGAGGAGATGATGGACCACTTCCTGCTTGATGTAAAGGTTTATGAAGAGGTTTCGAGGGCCATTGGTATTCCGTGCCTTTCGGGTTTCAGTTACCCTGAGTGGGCTTATGGGGTAGTTAGAAGATACGGTGGATTTAATTTAACCACAATTTTTCTAGTTAGTTTAGCGGTTAGGCATCACACATGGAATGCACGGTGTCAGGTATCCATTCGAAAGAAAATCCTCCCCTGTGATGTGGTGGTGGGTATGATTCTGCAAGAGGTGAAGAGGATGATGGATCTGGATAAGGGAAAATTGGATGCTGTCAACTGGTCTCATTGGTGGGGTCAGTTGAAACCCCCTTGAGTGGGTAGCTGAATTTTTCCCTTGTTCAGCTGGGTTCCTTTCTTCTAACACTCCCTGTAGTTTTTTCCCAAATTTAAATTTTTTGATGGAAAGGTTTTGCATACATCTACCTGAGGGTGGTGTGTAATGGTGGAGGGTAGTTTTTTTTTTTTTTTTGAGAAATATTTTTATTGAATCGTTTTTTATATTCCATTCCATTTAAAATAGTAACATTACCATAATTGACACAGAAAATAAAATAACATAATCACAGAAAAAACTCTGTGAACTACAATAACATTAGAATTAAGAAACATATATCACAAGATATATCACAAAAAAGGAATACATTGTATATAGATACAGAAACATATATATAAAAATTGAATACAAATATGCAAAAGAATAGGTTAATTAGGAAAAAGAGAAGGGAAGAGGGTGGGGGGGTACCA
The DNA here is from genome assembly GCA_031769625.1 of Taudactylus pleione. Taxonomy (NCBI): domain Eukaryota; kingdom Metazoa; phylum Chordata; class Amphibia; order Anura; family Myobatrachidae; genus Taudactylus; species Taudactylus pleione. The sequence continues at coordinate 306,350 of JAUIMM010002674.1, forward strand.
GTCAATTAGAGAGCAAAATCGCTGAGACAAATTATGTCCAAATAAGACAGAACTAAATCGTTGTCAGGGGTGGTTCAGCTGAAAAATGTGTGGTCCATGGGGACCATGCTTTAACAAAGTGATCTGGAGTGTCATGTAGGACAGCTGTAATTCGTTCCATTTTATAGGTGTGCCATATGGCGTTAATAGTAGCTAAAACAGAAGGGGGAGTGGATGACTTCCAAAGGGAGGCAATCGTACATTTAGCTGCATTCAATATATGTTTGATTAATTTCAGTTCGGCTCGTGTGGTATTTGGAATAGGCCGAGAAAGGAGGGTATATAAAGGAGTATTTGGGACTTGAATATCAACTACATCCTTAATCAATTTATGTATATCCACCCAATACCTCTGAATACTAGGACAGGACCACCAGATATGCAGCATGGATCCCACCTGGCCACAGAGCCTCCAGCACAAATTAGGGGAAGAGGGGTAAATAGCATGAAGTCAAGTGGGGACCAGGTACCATCTATAGTAAACTTTGTAGGAGTTTTCCTGTATGCGGACTGAAATAGAGCTCTTTGCAATCTCATTCCTTATATCTGACCATTCCTCAGGTGTTAATATCTCGCCCGCCTCTGGAGGGTAGTCTTACATAAGTTGGTAGTATGTTAAAGTAGATAGTGTTTGAAATAGGTATTTGAGTTTAAAGTAGGTGGTGTTATTTTTTAAAATCCTTGCTTACTTTTCTCTGGTATGGGTTAGATAGTATTATGATAGGTTTAGTTTGGTTTTTGGGGCATAATATGATGGAATATTATGTATACCTATGTTTATTTGATTATTATGTATATATTATATTTATTTATGTATTTATTATATTTATACTTTTATGTTGCAAGTTTTAATAAAAGAAGCATATTTTTTTGCCATGGGGATTCATGTGGTACAGGTATCTTAAATTTCAAGTATAACTTGGGGCACTTTTAAAATATTCATTTTTAGCTGAGTTTTAAAAGATGGGGCTTAGAGAAATAATCATATGGGCAGTAGTGTGGGTGAGTTTAGTGAGTCCTGGGTCAAAATTAAGCACCAGAAAAAACTTCTATTGCCTTGGGGATTCATTTGAGAGAGGTATCTAAAATTTTAAGCAGAATTTGGGGCACTTTTGAATTTTCATTTTTGGCCGAGTTTTAAGTTACAGTGCTAATGGAAATATTCATACAGGCAGTAGTTTGGGTGAGTCCTGTATCAAAATGAAGTACCAGCAGCAATTTATTTCCCATGGGGATATATTTGGGAGAGGTACCTAAAGTTTCAAGCAGAATTTGGGGCAGTTTTGACATTTTCATTTTTGGATCATGGAAATATTTATTTGGGCAATAGTGTGCGTGAGTCCTGGGTCAAAATTTATCTCCAGATACAACTTATTTTGCCATGGTGATTCATTTGGGAGAAGTCCCTAAAGTTTTAAACCGAATTTGGGCCACTTTTGGAATTTTCATTTTTGGCCGAGTTTTAAGGTCTGGGGCTTAGGGAAATATTCATATGGTCAGTAGTGTGGGTGAGTCACGTGAGTCCTGGGTCAAAATTAAGCAGCACAATTGACTTATTTTGCCATGGGGATTCATTTGGGAGAGGTACCTAAAGTTTCAAGCAGAATTTGGGGAAATTTGTATTTTTCATTTCTGGCCGAGCTTTAAAGTCTGGGGCTTAGAAGAATTTTCATACAGGCAGTAGTGTGGGTGAGTCCTGTGAGTCTTGGGTCAAAATTAAGCACCAGAAACAACATCTTTCGCCATGGGGATTCATTTGAGAGAGGTACCTAAAGTTTCAAGCAGAATTTGGGGCACTTTTAGAAATTTTATTTTTGGCCGTGTTTTAAGGTCCGGGGCTTTGTTAAATTTTCATACGGGCAGTAGTGTGGGAGAGTGCTGGGTCAAAATTAAGCACCAGAAACAACTTCTTTCACCATGGGGTTTCATTTTGGAGAGGTACCTAAAGTTTCAAGCAGAATTTGGGGCACTTTTGGAATTTTAATTTTTGCCGTGTTTTAAGGGACATTGTTTATGGAAATATTCATAAGGGCAGTAGTGTGGGCAAGTCCTGTGAGACCTGGGTCAAATTGAAGCATCAGAAACAACTTATTTTGCCATGGTGATTCATTTGGGAGAGGTACCTACAGTTTTAAGCAGAATTTGGGGCACTTTTGGAATTTAAATTTTTGGACGACTTTTACATTCCAGGGTTTAAGGAATTACTAAGATAAGCAATAGTGTATGTGAGTCACATGAGTCCTGGGTCAAAATGAAGCATCAGAAACAACTTCTTTCACCATGGGGTTTAATTTTGGAGAGGTACCTAAAGTTTCAAGCAGAATTTGGGGCACTATTGGAATTTTAATTTTTGCCGCATTTTAAGGGATGTTGTTTATGGAAATATTCATATGGTCAGTAGTGTGGTCGAGTCCTGTGAGTCTTGGGTCAAAATTAAGCACCAGAAACAACTTATTTCACCATAGGGATTCATTTGAGAGAGGTACCTAAAGTTTCAGGTAGAATTAGGGGCACTTACAGAATTTTCATTTTTGGCTGAGTTTTGAGGGACGGGGTATAGGGAAATATTCATATCGGCAATAGTTTGGGTGAGTCCTTGGTCAAAATTAAGCATCATAAACAACTTATTTCGCCTTGGGGATTCATTTGGGAGAGGTAACTAAAATTTTAAGCAGAATTTGGTGCACTTTTAGAATTTTCATTTTTGGTCGAGTTTTAAGGTCCTGGGCTTAGGGAAATATTCATATTGGCAGTAGTGTTGGCGAGTCCTGTGAGTCTTGGGTCAAAATTAAGCACCAAAAACAATTTATTTTGCCATGGGGATTCATTTGGTTGAGGCACCAAAAATTTCAAGCAGAATTTGGGGCACTTTTGGAATTTAAATTTTTGGCCAAGTTTTAAGGTCCTGGGTTTAGGGAAATATTCATATTGGCAGTAGTGTTGGCGAGTTCTGTGAGTCTTGGGTCAAAATGAAGCACCAGAAACAACTTCTTTCTCCATGGGATTCATTTGAGAGAGGTACCTAAAGTTTCAGGCAGAATTAGGGACACTTTTGGAATTTAAATTTTTGGCCGAGATTTAAGGTCCGGGGCTTTGGAAAATATTTATACGGGCAGTAGTGTGGGTAAGTCCTGGGTCAAAATTAAGCACCAGAATCAACTTCTTTTGCCATGGGGATTCATGTGGGAGAGGTACCTTAAATTTCAAGTAGGACTTGGGGCACTTTTATAATTTAAATTTTTAGCTGCGTTTTAAAACATGGGGCTTAGAGAAATAATCATATGGGCAGTAGTGTGGGTGAGGTTAGTGAGTCCTGGCTCAAAATTAAGCACCAGAAACAACTTCTATTACCTTGGGGATTCATGTGGGAGAGGTACCTTAAATTTAAAAAAAAATTGGGGGCACTTTGGAATTTTTATTTTTGGCCGAGTTTTAAGGTCAGGGGCTTAGGGAAATATTCATATGGGCCAGTAGTGTGGGTGAGTCCTGGGTCAAAATTAAGCACCAGAAAGAATTTATATAATCATGGAGATTAATTTGCGAGAGGTACCTATAGTTTTAAGCAGAATTTGGGGCACTATTAGAATTTTCATTTTTGGCTGAGTTTTAAGGTCCAGGGCTTAGGTAAATATTCATATGGGCAGTAGTGTGGGCGAGTCCTGTGAGTCTTGGGTCAAAATTAAGCACCAAAAACAACTTATTTTGCCATGGGGATTCATTTGGTTGAGGCACCAAAAATGTAAAGCAGAATTTGGGGCACTTTTGGAATTTAAATTTTTAGCCAAGAATTAAGGTCCGGTGCTTTGGAAAATATTCATACAGGCAGTAGTGTGGGTAAGTCCTGGGTCAAAATGAAGCACCAGAATCAACTTCTTTTGCCATGGGGATTCATGTGGGAGAGGTACCTTAAATTTCAAGTAGGACTTATGGCACTTTTATAATTTACATTTTTAGCTGAGTTTTAAAAGATGAGAAATAATCATATGGGCAGTAGTGTGGGTGAGGTTAGTGAGTCCTGGGTCAAAATTAAGCACCAGAAACAACTTTTCATCATGGAGATTAATTTGCTAGAGGTACCTAAAGCTTCAAGCAGAATTTGGGGCATTTTGTATTTTAAATTTTTCGCCGAGTTTTAAAGTCTGGGGCTTAGAAGAATATTTATACAGGCAGTAGTGTGGGTGAGTCCTGTGAGTCCTGGGTTAAAATTAAGCAACATAATCAACTTTTATTACCTTGGGGATTCATGTGGGAGAGGTACCTTAAATTTCAAAAAGAATTTGGGGCACTTTTGAATTTTTATTTTTTGCTGAGTTTTAAGGTCCGGGGATAATGGAAATAGTGTGGTTGAGTCCTGCATCAAAACTAATCACCAGAAACAACTTATTTTGCCATGGGGATTCATTTGGGAGAGGTACCTAAAGTTTCAAGTAGAATTTGGGGCAGTTTTGGAATTTTCATTTTTGGATGAGTTTTAAGTTCCGGGGCTTAGGGAAGTACTAATAAATGCAATAGTGTGTATTAGTCATTTTATGTTCATTTTTGGCCAAGTTCTAAGGGACAGGGCTTAGGGAAATATTTATATGGGCAGTAGTGTGGGTGAGTCCTGTTAGTTCTGGGTCAAAATTAAGCACCAAAAACTTCTACTTTTGCCACGGGGATTCATTTGGGAGAGGTTCCTAATGTTTCCAGCAGAATTTAGGAAACTTAAATTTTTGGTCGTTTTAAGGGAAAATGGGCTTAGGGAAATATTCATACTGGCAGTAGTGTGGGTGAGTCCTGGGTCAAAATTAAGCACCAGAAACAACTTCTTTCACCACGGGGATTTATTTGGGAGAAGTACCTAAAGTTTCAAGTAGAATTTGGGGCACTTTTGGAATTTTCATTTTTGGATGAGTTTTAAGTTCCGGGGCTTAGGGAAGTACTAATACAAGCAATAGTGTGTGTAAGTCATGTGAGTCCTGGGTCAAAATTAAGCAACAGAATCAACTTATTTTACCATGGGAATTTATTTGGGAGATGTACCTAAAATTTCAAGCAGAATTTGGGGCAATTTTGGAATTTTCATTTTTGGCTCAGTTTTCAAGTCCGAGGCTTTCGGAAATAGCTATATGGGCTATAGTGTGGGTGAAACCTGGTTCAAAATTTATCACCAGAAACAACTTATTTTGCAATGGGGATTTATTTGGAAGAAGTACCTAAAGTTTCAAGTAAAATTTGGGGCACTTTTGGAATTCAAATTTTTGGTCAAGTTTTTAAGGGATAGGGCTTAGGGAAATATTCATACTGGCAGTAGTGTGGGTGAGTCCTGTGAGTCCTGGGTCAAAATTAAGCACCAGAATCAACTTCTATTACCATGGGGATTCATGTGGGAGAGGTATCTTAAATTTCAAACACAATTTGGGGTACTTTTCGAATGTTCATTTTTGGCCAAGTTGTAAGGGACAGGACTTAGGGAAAAATGTCCTGTTAGTTCTGGGTCTAAATTAAGCACCAGAATCAACTTCTTTTGCCATGGTGATTCATGTGAGAGATGTACTTTAAATTTGAAGCAGAATTTGGGGCACTTTTGGAATTAAAATTTTTGGATGAGTTTTAAGTTCCGGGGCCTAGGGAAGTACTAATACAAGCAATAGTGTGTGTGTGAGTCACGTGAGTCTTGGGTTAAAATTAAGCAACATAATCAACTTATTTCACCATGGGAATTTATTTGGGCGGTGTACCTAAAATTTCAAGCAGAATTTGGGGCACGTTTGGAATTTAAATTTTTGGTCGAGTTTTAAGGTCTGGGGCTTAGGGAAATATTCATATGGGCAATAGTGTTGGTGAGTTATGGGTTAAAATTAAGTACCAGAATCAACTTCTGTTACCATGGGGATTTATGTGGGAGAGGAACCTAAAGATTCAAGCAGAATTTGGGGCACTTTTGGAATTTTTATTTTTTGTGCGATTTAAGGTCCGGGGCTTATGGAAATATTGATGTGGGCAGTAGTGTGGGCAAGTCCTGTGAGTCCTGGGTCAACATTAAGCACCAGGATCAACTTCTATTGCCATGGGGATTCATTTGGGAGAGGTACCTAAAATTTCAAGTAAAATTTGGGGCACTTTTGGAATGTTCTTTTTTTGGCCAAGTTTTAAGGGACAGGGCTTAGGGAAATATTTATACGGGCAGTAGTGTGGGTGAGTCCTGTTAGTTCTGGGTCAAAATTAAGCACCAAAAACTTTTACTTTTGCCACAGGGATTCATTTGGGAGAGGTTCCAAATGTTTCCAGCAGAATTTAGGAAACTTAAATTTTTGGTCGTTTTAAGGGAAAATGGGCTTAGGGAAATATTCATACTGGCAGTAGTGTGGGTGAGTCCTGGGTCAAAATTAAGCACCAGAAACAACTTCTTTCACCACGGGGATTTATTTGGGAGAAGTACCTAAAGTTTCAAGTAGAATTTGGGGCACTTTTGGAATTTTCATTTTTGGATGAGTTTTAAGTTCCGGGGCTTAGGGAAGTACTAATACAAGCAATAGTGTGTGTAAGTCATGTGAGTCCTGGGTCAAAATTAAGCAACAGAATCAACTTATTTTACCATGGGAATTTATTTGGGAGATGTACCTAAAATTTCAAGCAGAATTTGGGGCACTTTTGGAATTTTCATTTTTGGCTCAGTTTTCAAGTCCGAGGCTTTCGGAAATAGTTATATGGGCTATAGTGTGGGTGAAACCTGGTTCAAAATTTATCACCAGAAACAACTTATTTTGCAATGGGGATTTATTTGGGAGAAGTACCTAAAGTTTCAAGTAAAATTTGGGGCACTTTTGGAATTAAAATTTTTGGTCAAGTTTTTAAGGGATAGGGCTTAGGGAAATATTCATACTGGCAGTAGTGTGGGTGAGTCCTGTGAGTCCTGGGTCAAAATTAAGCACCAGAATCAACTTCTATTACCATGGGGATTCATGTGGGAGAGGTATCTTACATTTCAAACACAATTTGGGGTACTTTTCGAATGTTCATTTTTGGCCAAGTTGTAAGGGACAGGACTTAGGGAAAAATGTCCTGTTAGTTCTGGGTCTAAATTAAGCACCAGAATCAACTTCTTTTGCCATGGTGATTCATGTGAGAGATGTACTTTAAATTTGAAGCAGAATTTGGGGCACTTTTGGAATTTAAATTTTTGGATGAGTTTTAAGTTCCGGGGCCTAGGGAAGTACTAATACAAGCAATAGTGTGTGTGAGTCACATGAGTCTTGGGTCAAAATTAAGCAACATAATCAACTTATTTCACCATGGGAATTTATTTCAGAGGTGTACCTAAAATTTCAAGCAGAATTTGGGGCACTTTTGGAATTTTCATTTTTAGTCGAGTTTTAAGTTCAGAGGCTTAAGGAAATACTAATACAATCAATAGTGTGGGTGAAACACATGAGTCCTGGGTCAAAATTAAGCCCCAGAATCAACTTCTTTTGCCATGGGGATTAATTTGAGAGAAGTACATAAAGTTTTAAGCAGAATTTGGGGCAATTTTAGAATTTTCATCTTTGGACGAGTTTTAAGGTCCAGGGCTTAGGAAAATATTCATACAGGAAGTAGTATGGGTGAGTCCTATGAGTCCTGTGTCAAAATAAAGCATCATAAACAACTTCTTTAGCCATGGGGATTCATGTTGGTATTAATACCTAAAGTTTTAAGCAAAATTTTATAAACTTTTAGCATTTCGATTTTTGGCTGAGTATTAAGGTCCAGGGGTTAGGGAAATTTTCTTACAGGCAATAGTGTAAGTGAGTCCTGGGTCAAAACTAAGCAACAGAGACAACTTATTTCACCATGGGGATTCATTTCAGAGAGGTACCTCAATTTTCAACCAGATTTAGGGGCAGTTATAGAATTTACATTTTTAGCAGAGTTTTAAGGTCTGGGGCTTAGGGAAATACTCATATGGGCAGTAGTGTGGGTGAGTCCTGGGTCAAAATTAAACACCATAAACAACTTCTTTCACCATGGGGATTCATTTGAGAGAGGTACCTAAAGTTTCAAGCAGAAGTTGGGGCATTTTGTATTTCTCATTTTTTACCCGAGTTTTAAGGTCCGGGGTTTAGAAGAATATTAATACAGGCAGTAGTGTGGGTCCTGTGAGTACTAGGTCAAAATTAAGCACCAGAAAAAACTTATTGTGCCTTGGGGATTCATTTCGGTGAAGTACCTAAAGTTTCAAGCAGAATTTGGGGCACTTTTGGAATTATCATTTTTGGACGAGTTTTAAGGTCCGGGGCTTAAGGAAATACTTACAAAATCAATAGTGTGGTTGAGTCACGTGAGTCTTGGGTCAAAATTAAGCACCAGAATCAACTTCTTTTACCATGGGAATTCATTTTCGAAAGGTACGTAAAAATTTAAGCAGTATTTGGGGCACTTTTAGAATTTTAATTTTTGGCTGAGTTTTAAGGTCCAGGGCTTTGGGAAATATTCATACGGGCAATCGTGTGGGTGAGTCCTAGGTGAAAATAAACACCAGAATCAACTTATTTCATCATGGGAATTCATTTGGGACACATAGTGTTCTAAGCAGAGTTTGGGGCACTTTTTGAATTTTCATTTTTGGACGATTTTTAATTGACAATGCTTATGGAAATATTCATATGCGGAGTAGTGTGGGTGAGTCTTGTGAGTCCTTGGTCAAAATTAAGCACCAGAAACAACTTCTTTTGCCACAGGGTTTCACTTGGTAGGAGAGCCTATAGTTTTTAGCAGAATTTGGTTAACTTTTGGATTTTTCATTTTTGGATGTGTTTTAAGGTCCAGGGGATAGGGAAATTTTCATTTGGGCAGTAGTGTGTATGTGAGTCCTGTAAGTCCTGGGTCAAACTTAAGCACCAGAAACAACTTCTTTCACAATGAGGATTCATTTGGGAGAGGTACCTAAATTTCCAAGCAGAATTTGGGGCACTTTTGAAATTTACACTTTTGGCTGCGTTTTATGGTCCGGAGCTTAGAGAAATTTTCATACAGGCAATAGTGTGGGTGAGTCCAGGGTCAAAATTAAGCACCAGAATCAACTTCTTTTGCCATGGGGTTTCATTTGGGAGATATACCTAAAGTTTCAAGCAGAATTTGGGGCACTTTTGGAATTTTCATTTTTGGACAAGTTTTTTGTTACAGGGCTTAGGGAAATCCTAATACAAGCAATAGTGTGGGTGAGTCATGTGAGTCCTGGGTCAAAATTAAGCAACAGAGTTAACTTATTTCACCATGGGAATTCATTTGGGAGAGGTACCTAAAATTTCAAACAGAATTTGGAAGTCTTTTAGAATTTTCATTTTTGGCTGAGTTCTAAGGTCTGGGGTTTAGAAGAATTTTCATGCAGGCAGTAGTGTGGGTGAGTCCTGTGAGTACTGGGTCAAAATGAAGCACCAGAAACAATGTATTGTGCCATGGGGATTCATTTGGGAGATATACCTAAAGTTTCAAGCAGAATTAGGGGCACTTAAAGAATTTTCATTTTTGGACAAGTTTTAGGGGATGAGGCTTAGGGAAATATTCATATGGGCAGTAGTGTAAGTGAGTCCAATGAGTCCTTTGTCAAAATTAAGCACCAGAAACAACTTATTTTGCCATGGTGATTTATTTGGTATCAGTACCTAACATTTTAAGCAGAATTTGGGGAACTTTTAGAATTTAAATTTTTTGTCGAGTATTAAGGTCCAGGGCTTAGGGAAAGTTTCATATAGGCAATAGTGTGGGTGAGTCCTGGGTCAAAATTAAGCACCAGAATCAACTTCTTTCACCATAGGGATTCATTTGGGAGAGGTACCTAAAGTTTCAAGCAGAATTTGGGGCACTTTTGGAATTTACATTTTTGGCTGAGTTTTAAGGTCCAGGGATTAAGGAAATATTCATACGGGCAGTAGTATGGGTGAGTCCTAGGTCAAAATTTAGCACCAGAATACACTTCTTTTGCCATGGGGATTCACTTGGGAGAAGTACCTAATGTTTTAAGCAGAATTTGGGGAACTTTCAGAATTTAAATTGTTGGCTGAGTTTTAAGGTCCAGGGCTTTAGGAAATATTCATACAGGCAATCGTTTAGGTGAGTCCTAGGTGAAAATAAACACTAGAATCAACTTATTTCATCATGGGGATTCATTTGGGAGAGATACCTAAAGTTTCAAGCAGAGTTTGGGGCACTTTTGGATATTTCATTTGTGGCCACGTTTTAAGGTACAGGGCTTAGGGAAATTTCCATATGGCAATTGTGTGGGTGAGTCTAGGGTCAAAACTAAGCAATAGAAACAACTTCTTTCACTGTGGGGATTCATTTGGTATAGGTACCTAAAGTTTCAAGCAGAATTTGGGGCACTTTTGGATTTTTCATTTGTGTCTGAGTTTTAAGGTCCGGGGCTTCGGGATATACTAATACAAGCAATAGTATGGGTGAAACATATGAGTCCTTGGTCAAAATTAGGCACCACAATCAACTTCTTTCACCATGGGGATTCATTTGGGAGAAGTACCTAAAGTGTCAAGTGGAATTTGGGGCACTTTAGAATTTTCATTTTTGGACGAGTTTTATGGAACAGTGCTTATGGAAATATTCATACGGGCAGTAGTGTGGGTGAGTCCTGTGAGTCCTTGGTCAAAATTAAGCACCAGAAACAATTTCTTTTGCCATAGGGATTCACTTGGGAGAAGTACCTTTTAGTTTTTTGCAGAATTTGGGTAACTTTTGGATTTTTCATTTTTGGATGAGTTTTAAGGTTCAGGGCTTAGGGAAATTTTCATACAGGAAATAGTGTGGGTACGTCCTGGGTCAAAATTAGTAAAAGTACAGTAAATTACATAGATTACACCCTATAATATTAAATTAAAAAAAAAAATGAGAACAATGTGAGACTATTAAGGTGCACTCTAGGACACAAGGAAATTATTTTTACAAAATAATAAAACTTAACTTTTATTTCTTATATAAAACATATCTATTAATGTTGACATATTTTTATTTCTTAAAAGCAGAGAAAGAAGTGCTATAGTATGAAAAAGTGTTTCAAAATCAGTCAGATCGTTCCACTGAGTCACAGTCGGACAATATTCTTGCTTCTTATATTAATGCTAGCTATTTAATGCATGCCGTCATGTAAAAGTAATTCTGTGTAGTTACAAAATGAAATGAAAATATATGTTCCTGCTAATTAAACAGTGGCATGTAATGGCAATATAGTAAATATCTTTATACACAGAATAGTCTTATAACAGTTAGAAAGAGCGACTGCAACCGTGTAAGCTGATTATTGCTTCACTGTTGCTCTGATCCACAGTTCATGTGTGTTATAGCAAATTGTTAGTATATATTCATGCAGCACGTCCGCATTTCTATTGAGCAATCTTCTCGAATTCCTATTTTAGGGACTCATATCTGTGTTGATAGAAGGTATGTTCCAAAAAACTTATATGGGTATAATTCTTTATTATTTACAGTTTTCCTATCCATTCCACAACACTTATTCATGTGCCCCAAGTATTTAAATTCACATGATTTACTCAAATATTTATACACAGATATACTTAGTCTATTGTGCACTATTAATGTGTGAAGATATATAGGAATTCTTATATTAGTATATGCTCTTAATATAACCACACTGACTTCATATAGGTATTAATGATAGAACACACACATAATTGGGTATATATCATAGAGTAGTATTTCGTTGTCGTCATTTTATTCTCATTTATTTATGCACTGACTTCATATTTACTATTAATATTTATATTTGTATATTTAATTTCAATGAATAATTTATCCACTCACAACACTATTAAATGTGCCAGATTACTGACACTCTGAATATCACATTATTATATTAGTTAATATTTTTATACAACCTTTCACCTTTATAATTTTTATTTTTTATTTTTCACATGATATTAAATATTTTTTGATATATTATTTTTATTATTGATATATTTTATCTATCTTCCTATACATATCTTATTAAATAAGGAAAAAGTGTGGGAGCATATTTATACAGTGAAATATAATGATTTATTTGCAATTTATATGTTTACACATGATATTGTGAAATACCCATCATATCTGTAATGATGGATGACCATACAACCTATATAGATACTATCCCTATTTATCTTTGGAAACTCATAATTATTTTATCAGTTGAATTATAAACAATTTAAAACAATACCTATTAATCTCTGGGAATCTATAACTATCATACAGCAATGGAATAAATACGACAAGAAAGAATTATCCTTTATTGAGGAAGAAAATAGAAAGAGATCCATAAAACACACCCCCTAGCAATGGTATCTAAACACAAAGTATTTAAACCATATCAAGGGACCCGCTCGGCTTGCCCTGAAGAAGCCGGACATCCGGCGAAATACGTATTGGCTATTGTCATTTCTGACCACGGAGTCACAGTCTGGGTGGTCCACAGTGCTAGCGCGCCTGTAAATCCCGGCGTCCTTGCTAGTGTACGATCAGAGTACTTCATATGAATAATGTAAAATAATGAGGCTGCGGCTCACTCTACTCTCAGTCTCCACTATATAGTATCAGCGCGTCTGACTACCACGGCACCGAGGCTGGCGCGTGGTCGGAGAAACTTTAGACGGCTGATTAATTAAACACACTAATGACAGTATTTATTGGTATGCATGTCTAGCATACATAAGCGCTCATGCCTTAACGACAACGAAATACTACTCTATGATATATACCCAATTATGTGTGTGTTCTATCATTAATACCTATATGAAGTCAGTGTGGTTATATTAAGAGCATATACTAATATAAGAATTCCTATATATCTTCACACATTAATAGTGCACAATAGACTAAGTATATCTGTGTATAAATATTTGAGTAAATCATGTGAATTTAAATACTTGGGGCACATGAATAAGTGTTGTGGAATGGATAGGAAAACTATAAATAATAAAGAATTATACCCATATAAGTTTTTTGGAACATACCTTCTATCAACACAGATATGAGTCCCTAAAATAGGAATTCGAGAAGATTGCTCAATAGAAATGCGGACGTGCTGCATGAATATATACTAACAATTTGCTATAACACACATGAACTGTGGATCAGAGCAACAGTGAAGCAATAATCAGCTTACACGGTTGCAGTCGCTCTTTCTAACTGTTATAAGACTATTCTGTGTATAAAGATATTTACTATATTGCCATTACATGCCACTGTTTAATTAGCAGGAACATATATTTTCATTTCATTTTGTAACTACACAGAATTACTTTTACATGACGGCATGCATTAAATAGCTAGCATTAATATAAGAAGCAAGAATATTGTCCGACTGTGACTCAGTGGAACGATCTGACTGATTTTGAAACACTTTTTCATACTATAGCACTTCTTTCTCTGCTTTTAAGAAATAAAAATATGTCAACATTAATAGATATGTTTTATATAAGAAATAAAAGTTAAGTTTTATTATTTTGTAAAAATAATTTCCTTGTGTCCTAGAGTGCACCTTAATAGTCTCACATTGTTCTCATTTTTTTTTTTAATTTAATATTATACCTAGTTAGTGAGCAAGGTGGCACCACTTCCCCCACATTTGAATATATGAAAAACTATACATAGAACGTATTACTGGTGTAATATCAACTATTATATATGAATAGGGGGCTTAAGACTAATATATAAAGTTCTGTGCGGGAATTCACATAAACTTTTTACAGATTACACCCTCATTGTATAAAGGGAAGAAGATAGTAGTGTTCCTGTACAATCCTGGGCTTATATAACCATGGAAGAAGTGGCACATGGTGGGGCAGTATATATTAGACATACAGTAATGTACAATATACAGATTATACACCTGTGGTAAAAGTTGCACACAAAGGGGCATTTGATAGTAAAGTTACAGTATTGTACATCTTTCTGATTATACACCTGTGGAGGAAGGGGCACATGTTTTGGCAGTAGATAGTAGAGATATTGGGAGGCAATCTGGAAGCCGACTGCCTAAATACCGGCAGCCGGCTTCCCGACTGTCTTATCCCGGCAAGGGTGAAATGCCGGGTGTCTAGATGTAGACGCCCGCATTTCCCCGACACTGGGAGACCGGCGCCCGGCATCCCGATCCTAGGGATGCCGGGCGCTGCGAGCGGACAGCCGCGGGGGGGGAGGGTTAGGTTTAGGGCTCCCGGGGGGGACTTAGGGTTAGGCACCCCCTGGGAGGGTTAGGGTTAGGCTAGGGGGAGGGTTAGGGTTAGGCACCCCCGGGGGGGACTTAGGGTTAGGCACCCCCCCCGGGGGACTTAGGTTTAGGCAGCGGGGAAGGGGGTGGTTAGGGTTAGGCACTTAGAGGGGGGATTAGGGTTAGGCACTTGGGGGGGAAGTTAGGGTTAGGCACCCCAAAGGAGGGTTAGGGTTAGGGGGGTTAGGTTAGGTTAGTAAATACTTACCTATCCACGATCGGGATTTCCAGTGCTGTCGGCCTTTCGCTGCGTCGCACTCTGCTCCTGTCGAGCTGCCGCTGATGGGAATCGAACCACCGGCCATGCGGCCGGCGGTATTTCATACCAATTCCGAGATATTGTACTGTATATTTTACATAGTGGTGAAAGGAACAAATAATGATGCTGTAGATATTAAAGGTTGATTACTGTACATTATAAAGCTTACACACCCATGGGAGAAGGTGCACACAGTGGGCCATTAGATATTAGAGGTACAGGACTGTACAATACACATATTACATTAGTCAGTATATGTATAGTACTGAGCATTATAAAGACTACATATCTGTGGGAGAAGGGGCACACAGTGAGGTAGTAGATAGTACAGTAATAGCACTGTACATTATACAGATGTAGTAGATAGTAGAGTTGCAGCACTGCACATTATACAGATAAAATAACCATGCAAACAGTGAGCTAGTAGATAGAAGAGATACAGTACTGTACATTTTACAGCTTACTCACCCATGAGAGAAGGGTATGTTGCATACCTGCCAACTTTCTGGCTGCTCCTTCCGGGAGTGAGCAGCCAGACCGGCAGGACAGGGGGGCGTGGCTGAGACAAGGGGGAGTGGCTGGTCGGGTGACATCACTTGTGGGCATGGCGGGGGCGAAGTCACGCAATCGCGTCAGTTTGGCCCCGCCCCCGCTACACAATACCGATAAAATAGGCATTGTGAAGCAGGGGGCGGGGCCAAAATGACACGAATCGCTTCACCGCCCCCCCCTGCTGCGGGGGCTGCAGGGGTTATAGCGGGGGGGATAGGAAGGGTGAGCAGCAGCCAGGAGAATTGCCTGCCTTCCCGGGAGGTCGGGAGCGGCACCCGATTTTTGGGAGGCTCCCGACCAAATCTGGAGGGTAGGCAAGTATGGTATGATGATGCAGTAGATTGTAAAGGAACATCAGTGTACATTATAGAGCATATACACACCATGGGAGAAGGGGCACATGGTGGGGTATTAGATATTATATTAACTTTACTGTACATTTTACACAATGGGGCATTAGATAGTAGTGCAATATTGTACATTATACAGCTTATATACCAAGGGGAAAAGTGGCACACAGTGGGTCAGTAGATATTAGAGGCACAATACTGTACATTAAACAGAATATATACATATGGGAGAAGGGGCATATTTTGGGGCAGTAGATAGTAAATGTAAAGTACTGTACATTAAACAGATTACACATCCATGGGAGAGGTTTGGGTGTAAATAGTAGAAATACAGTACTGTACAATATACATTTTATGCAAACATGGTAGAAGTGGCATACTTCTGCTCTGCTATGTACTGTACATTGGATTTCTTTATTGGATTGCTACAAATGTCCTTGCACATGTTAGCAGCCCCTTAAATTTGTAATAAAAAAATGTTTTTTTCCCGTAATTAATTTTTTTAAATAATATTCCTGGCAAAAGTGTTAGTAAGAAGAAAAAAGCAGCCCGGCCATCCTTAAGGAGGATGACAACCACCCAGGTAGATACATTTTTAGGATTGTGCTTTGGTAAATGACTCAAGACATTGTTATCTTCCATTTTATACATGCTTACTTTTTTTAAGGGCCATCACCAGCATGCCAGTCTACCAGACAGTCATCACTGCCACCTTCTGTCAGAAGTAGGGGCAAACATCAATCCCAAATTCTGCCTACACCACAGATACCTACATGTGTGCAGCCATTTGTTGAGTTTCTGCAAAGAAGAATAAAAAGTTTTACAATTTTAATAACTTCACTCAAATGTCTTCTTAAGTCATTTGGAAATGTCTAACTTATGCTGCGTACACACGGTCCGATTTAAATGAACGATGATGATATCATTCATCATAAAATCATTCATATCATTAATTTTTATGATGCCAATGATCAACCAATGAAAACGATGCACGTTCCCACATGGACGAAATGATATAATTAATCATCCATGCATGCAGACCAACCTGGACGATATCTCTCAGTGCCTGCAGGAGGGTATGGTCATTGGTCATGGGTGATATTGTTGGTGTGTGGATGAATGATATTCACCCAACACACCGGGAATTTCAAGGAAGATTGTTCAGCAATATAGCAATATAGATTGCTGATCAGATCATCCAGTGTGTATGCAGCATTAGGGTTTCATTTCTGCATTGATTTAAAAAGTGGCAAATGTCATTTCAGGAGATTTCTATGAACCTGAGAGTGATGCTGGTTGTGGTTCAGTGGAAGGAACTTTGATTAGGAAACTCAATGGGTGAATATAGGGTCAGTAGCGTCACAAAAGGGGAGCGGGGATGACACCAAGGTGCAGACTCCCCCTCACTGACAGGAGCTGGGTGCTGCACTATAGCATTAAATGCAGTACTCTGCTCCTGTCACTGAGGGAGCCCGCTGACATTCCACACAGGGACCTTCTGCAACCCCCCTCTGCCCCCCAAGTATTAGGCATAGGGGTTTGGGTTGCATGGCCATGCCCTTTTCTCACATGACCACACCCATTTTGATGTGACACCCCACTTTTTGGTGTGGCAAGGCTGCACTGCACATCGTCCCTCCCCACACCGGCTGACACCACGTGGTGGGACATCACTGTGTAGGGTTTACATTATGCCACAGTAAGGCCCCCTTTACATTATGCCACAGTAAGGCTCCTTACACATTATGCCACAGTAAGGTCTCTTTTACATTAAGCCACAGTAAGGCTCCATCTCTCTTCTCTTACCTGCAAGGGATGTGTGGTGGGTGAGCTCACGGTGGTGTGGGTCAGGGCTGCCACATGCTGGGGAACTGTTAGCACTGCTGTCATTGTAATGTGGTGCTGCACACAAACCAATTTGAGCTCGTGGAGCGGAAGCCTCTGCTGATTGGCTGCCAGTCCACGAGCACTGATTGGCTTGCAACCAGCACCACATTAGACTGACAGTGTCTATTTGCCTCTCAAGGCCGGGATGTGGCTCCAAACCCAAAAGAGCAGCAACCTAGCCTCCCGGCAGCCTCTACCCAGCACCCCCTCAAGTCCAGCACCCGGGTCAAGTGCCTCCTTAGTTGCAGCCCTGCTAACCTAATATTTTCCTTTAGAGCCACACACTCAAGATAATCAGTACCTGACATTACAGCCTCTTTGTAATCCTGAGGAAATACAAAAAGATGGAGAGCCAGGAGGCATTTCTGCCTTTCCCGGGGACCAGGAGCAGCACCCAGTTTTTGGGAAGCTCCTGGACAATTCAAGAAGGTAGAAAAGTCTGGTGTAATAGAATCCAAGAACATGCAAACTCACATGTTTTTAGACTAAAAAACTCTCATGATTTAAGCTCTCATCCAGTTGTTTTCCAATTTTGAAGATAAAACTCCATCAATGTGAGAGTTTACCGCTAAACGCTCACATTTTATAAACTCTCACTCTGTGACATTTGGCCCAGAATATTCACATTACACATGTTTCCAGTCATACCACAATGGCTGCAAAGACCAAGCGCACCCAGCCCAGACTTACAAGAGCCACCAACAAATACAGGTGCATAAGAGGCCTCTGCCTTTCTCTCTTCCATGCAGCATTCCATGGCCATCATGTGGCATTAATGGATACACAAACAAGACTCTTATCACAAATTACCAGGCATTTGAATAAATGTGATAGTAGGGATTCCACCATTAACGCAAAGTTTTTGCTCATAAATGAGAATGTAAGTAAGCTTAATAACAACCTAAGTAGTAATTTTGTAATGATGACAACAAAACTAGAGACACAAACACATGTGGACATTAGTTATATTGAACATTTTTTACATATATTCCAAACTCAAAATAATATTCTTATGAGTCACTGTAAGACCTCTAGGGGTATATTTACTAAAGTGAGATATTTTAGCACCTTATAGAAGATAATAGCAGGAATCTTATTGGTTGCTAATGGCAACATCTCCATTCTAAAAACTCTCACTTTAGTAAATATACCCCCTAGAGTCTTTCTGGTGAGGTCTTCTGCCAATAACAGCACCCCATTGTTTCATAGAGCTTTATACACTCACTGGTACTTAGGTTGCTGCCTGGACTTAAACTTAAGACAGTAGAGACTTATATGGCAATTCAGGTGATTGCAAGGTCTTATGCAGCTGGTGGTAGATGACATAACAAGGACTGGAGGCTGCTAAAATGGGTGTTGATAACAAACAAGGACTGGACTGGGTGAGGGATAGACCAGAGACAAGGAGTCAGAACACAAAGTGATTGCTGACAAGGCCACAGCTGAGGTCGCAGTTCAGAGTTGGCAGAAATGCAACCTTATTGGCAGAGGTGTGACTTTGTTGGCAGAAGCATGACAAGGTAGCTGAGTTAGTTGTTGCTGAAGTAGCAAGGCTGTTGGTAAAAAGATGCTTCTCTAGGAGGTCTAAGCAGATAGGGAGTGGGTGGCTGGACTAAGCTGGAGATGCCACATTGAGGTAGAAGTCATAGGTGTGGAAAGGCCATGAGTAGAAGCCACAGCTCAAGGTGGCATGGGCAGCTATGCTGGGAGTGGTTAGGCTGCTTATAAGAGTCACTGCTTAAGGTGGCAGTTGCAGGAGTGGAAAGGCCATCTCAGGAGCCAGTGCATTGGTTGGTAAGAGCAGCTAGTCTGAGAATTGCCAGATAGTCAGCAACAGGCACCGCAGATACTAGGCAGGACAGGTTCACAAAGTCTTGCAGAATTCCTGTAGACAGGGGTACTTGCAGGACAAGAACAGGAACCAGATTCTACACATATGGTGTAAACTACAACTGGCAAGATGGAGCTGGTCTGGCTGCCTTATAATAAGGAACTCCATCAATCAGTGTGCAGACATAGAAATTAGCAGATGGCCAGCAGCTGCAGCTCCCAAGTCTAAACGGCAGGGCCCAGCAGCACTCAGTCACCAGGCACCTTGGTCTCCCAGCAACCACAGGCACCATCCCAGTTTGGTGTCCACATTGCATTACGACTAGGCAGACTTCAGACTCTGTGGCTGGAAGACACAGCATCTCAGTTCGTCAGTTACTACCGAAACATGCACAGGTAACAAGGTGCAATTGTAGCTTGTGACAATACCCCCCTTGAAGAGTGGTTAAGGAACCATTAGAACCATGCTTATCCAGGAAGTCTGAAAAAGCATTCCTAAGTTAGGGGGCATGCACAAACTTCTCAGGCACCAAGGTAATTTATTCTGGACCAAGGTATATCAAACCCAGTTTTTGAGAAGGTTGCCAAAACTTGATGTTCCTGGTGGATAACCAAACCGAATTACCAGCTTTAAAAATGCAAGGCTTCCCCTTCCTGTCCGCCATGGTCTTGGAGTGAAATTATGCCTTTGGGAGAACCTGATGAACTTACTTCCAGATGGATTTTAGCCAGGAGACCGATCTGGGTGAGTGAAGAATTCCAAGAGTTGACTCAAAAAAGAATTTTCCCTGGGATGTTGTCTGCTCACACACATAAAGTGTGAGACTGAGGAGGATTTATGGTACAAGTTGTTATAGGCAAATTCTGCCAGTGGCACTTAGAGACATAAAAATGGAGGTGTCATTATCTGGAGTATTAGAACTACCTTATTACCTATCTGGTGCCTATCCAGGATGGCACAGAGGTTGGCTCAGGCTGCATGCTGTGTTCAGCTGGTGTCTCCATTGTTCCGTCTATTTGGTGTCATGAAGCTGGGCATGGGGATGGTTCCCCATGGCATTCTAATCCCAGCAGGCTTCTCAATCATGGTGAAACACAGGCTGCATGCCAGATTTCCATCCTAAACAAGGATATGGGTGCAGCCATCTTGGACTCTATCACCTAATACTCTTCCTACATTCAGAGAGCTGCTCTCTGACCTGCTGACCACAGTATCCAATCCCTGAGGGTCCTCCTCTATAAATTCCATTTACAGACTGGCCTCTGTTGCCAGTACAATTACTCTTCTTGCTGAAGTTACAGCTCGGTATTGAGCTCCCAGATATGCTGTATCTGAACAGTCCAGTCCATCATATTCTGTTCCTGCATTAGGTACTAGACTCAAATACCATCTTGCCTCAGTCTAGAAATGCCATTCGGGAATTACCTTTCATACACCATTGGTCCTTACTGATCAACTACATTAAGGGCCTTATTCAGAAAGGAATGCAGATGTAAAGTTGCACGCACCCGACCGATGCTGTTGTTCTGTGCATGCATATGCACCACAGTGCGTAAACTAGCTGCTGTGAATGGGTAGTGATCACAGTGAGCAGGCAGTCTCATTACACATTGATTGACAGGAAGTGACCACTTGGGGGTTGGTGACGGGGTGTGGTTGGCCGAATGCAGGCATGCCAGTACATTTAAATGCCATTACAGGAGCATGCAAAATTAAGCCCCTGCATTAGTACATGCAGATAGAGCTCTAGATGCACACAGGAAGTTTAGCAATTTTTGAGTGAGGTCAGGTCAACCAGTATTGTGTGTATGGGTCTGATGGTTCTCGATGTTACCAATGTTTTTGATGTGTTGCAAGGTATTGTTGATGTGAGTAAAGGGAAGTGGGCAGCATTATGTGTTGCTGGGTGTCCACTTATCGTGATGCAGTGGAATTGCAATTGCATTCTTTACCATATTTTCACAGCCGCCCGGTATGTGCAGGTGCAGACTTGCATTTCATGCTGAATAAGGCCCTAAGTCATTTCCATTGGTCTTTACCGGTAAACTGCACTAAGTAATCACCATTGGTCCTTACCGATCAACTGCGTCAAGTTATTATTCTTCAACAATGGGCTCTTATTAAAGCAAGTTATTCTTCAATATTGGACCTGTATCAAAGCAACTCTTAGTTCCTTAACTTCTAATTAATAAAGTATATTCTCATTCTTATCCTTGCCTTCATCTACTACCTATTCTCCATTTCCTCATACCACTACATGAGGAGGTCCTGGCTAAAGCCACCCAAGTTCATTCACACTCTTCCAGTCTTTCCTTCAGCCTCCCACTCCTGTTTCTATACAAACCAACCCTCAGATGTGACAGGAGGTACTGCTGCATAGACTGATTTACCCGTTCCAACTTCCCGTTTAACTGAGGATGCTATCCAGAGGAGAGACTGACATTGATATTCAAGGTGGAGCAAAACAATTTCTAAATCTGGGCAATAAACTGTGTTCCTGTCAGAAACAATGTCCTGTGAAAGACCATGTAGTCAGAAAACATGTTGGATAAACTCTTTGGCAGGGGGAGTTTGGCCAAAGGATTGAAGTGAACCAATTTGCTGAACTGATCCACCACTGTCCAGATGGTGTTACTCTTGAACAAGACAAGGTCAACTACAAAGTCCATGGAGATGTGCAACCATGGTTTAGAAGGAACTGAAAGAGGTAGAATATGCCTGGCATGTGCGGCATGGGAGATGTTGTTTCTAGCATAGGTGTCACAAGCCTAGAATGAATTCCTGTATGTCTTGAGTTATAGATGACCATCAGACAATTTGGTATAATAACTTAAAAGCCTTAGATACTCCCAGATGTCCTATGGTCCTGCTGGAGTGGAAGTTAGTGATGACTGCCCCTCTGAATTTTTCTGGCATGAACAGAAGTTCTTGAGGTTTTCCCAGTGGAACTTGTAAATGAATAGACTGAATTTGTTCTGCCAGATTGACGGCAATAATGGTATGAATGTGAGTACTTGGTCATGATGATCAGAATGTTGGAAATGACAGTCTGCTGTACTGGTACAAAGCTTTGTGACAAAGCATCCACCTTAAGATTGCTAAAATTATGTAAGTTGAAGCAGGGCAAGAAACAATGTCAGTGAGCCTGTCTTTTTGCAGACATAAAGTAAGCCAAGTTCTTCTATTTCATGTACACAGTATTTTGATGCTTTGCTCCCTCCAACTAGTGCCTCTATGTCACAACTCAAGGATAGTAATGTGGATGCTGGGCTTTATTTCAGGATTGAGGAGACCTAGTACTGAGGCTCTGGGTCTAACATGCCGGTGGTATTCATCAGGGACCTTGCCATGTCCGACATTCAGGTCATAGTCCTCGGACTAGGTTTCCTAGTACAGATGATGATGTACTATCGATACAGTCAAGGATGAAGGAGGCATACAATCGTAGTTGACAAGCCAGATCAGCACTAGACAGGCAAGACTGTACAAGAAATTGGACAATCGCAGGGTCAGGTATGAAGTCAACATCAGAACCAGAACACCAAGCACCGTACAAGGTATGAGACTGAATCAGATAGCAGACAAACCAAGGCCAGGAACATCCAGGAGCAATCACAGATAAAAGCACACTGGCATAAAGTTGGGAGCCTATACTCTGGCACCTGCCTAGTTCCCAATGACTCCCTTTATATACATCACATTTGGTGAGTCTGTCCCTTTAAATAGTTTTATGTCTCTGCATGCACCTCTAGGGAGAGCCACAGCCACCTGCACTACAGCTGCCATAGAGGGAAGGGAAAGGGTGCTAGAAGCTGGGACACAAGCATTGAGGCTGGGGTCTCTTTGCCTGCTGCCCCACACTGACCTGGACCCCAGTGCTGCTGGACACCTTAAGTGAGAGCTGGGTTTGGCTGCGCTGTGACTCTCCAATCTCCAAAAGCCAATTTGATTGCCAAAAGTTCCTGGTTACTGACATTGTAGTTATTTTCCGCTGGGGAGAACTTCAGAGAAAAGTTGGCACACAAATTCAGTTTGTTGTCCTGTGGAACACTCTGAGATAATTTGGCTCCCTCTCCAACTTCAGAGATGTCCACCTCCACAACAAATGGAAGCTCCATATTATGTTGAAGAAAGAACCAGAGTTGAGGTAAAGGCTTTCTTCAAGTCGTCAAATGCCCGTACTGACCAGTTGGAAGTATCTGCTCCTTTCTTTGTAAGCTCCACTATTGGTACTACAACAGTGAAGACTTAATGAACCTCTGATAGTAGTTGGCGAGTCCAAGGAATTGTTGGATGTCTTAAAGGTTGAAAGATGGACCCAATCCAAAACTGCAAGCACTTTACTGGGATACATAGAAAACCCTTTGGGGGTAATAATAAATCCCAAAAATGAGACCCTATCCACCTCAAATTAGCAATTTTCTAGCTTTGCTTTGGTTTTCGTGAAACTTTTGTTGTACCTGTTTGACATGGTTACAGTATAGATGTACTGACTGGGAGTAAATCAGAATGTTATCCAGGTAAACTTCTACAAACTTTCCAAGAAAGTCTTGAAGGACATCATTTGTGAAGTCTTGGAAGATGCTAGGGGCATTGGAGAGGCCAAATTGCCTCCTAATATTGGGGGGCAAACTGCTAAGTTCTGGAATGCGGTGCAGTTGAAGTGGGTCTGTGAAGTTTTTCCTCCTTCACGGTCAGATTTTTTGCAAGCAGTCTTTACACTTGTGTTTAGGGCAGATTACTTTTTTTGCCTGTATTCATCCTGATGGTACTCCTGAATTTGACTTAAGTTTTGAAACTTACAATGATTTGCAGGAATTTTGGAGTGTGTGGGGGGGTTGTTAAGTGCAAGGATCCATGGATCAGTCCAAGACCAAGCCGGGGGTTCCTGTTGGGTCGGCTCTAGCCTCCCGCCACCCCCAGCCTCTCTGGAGACTCTAGATAACCTTGGGCTGATCGCATATCCCCGTGATGGCGACAATGCATTCGTATTTCTGCCCTATCAACTTTCTATGGTACTTTCTACACCTACCATCATGACCATGGGTAATAGGGTATTGGGGTTTGAATCCGGAGAGGGAGCCTGAGAAATGGCTACAACATTTAAGGAAGGCATCAGGCATGCAAATTACCCACTCCTGACTTGAGGGAGGTAGTGACAAAAAATAACAATACAGGACACTTTCGAGGTCCTGTAATTGGAATGAGTACACATTAAATTCTTTAATGAGGACCCATTGGTGGGCAAGTCTGGTTCCAGAAGCCACAGTAATAGGTTGTGTTTAGCTGAGTTTGTGTTCCAGGACTAGGCCAAAGCCTAGGCCTGTTCGGCGGGTGTTTCCCCAGCAAATTTGGAGCCTCCTGGGCTGATTCCCAGGAGAGTCCCTTGCCTGCTGGGCCTGGTCTTCCCCCAGAATCATCGGAAGATGGCGGCGGTGGGGATGTTTGCTGCAAAGGTGACAATATATAAGCTGTAGATATGTTGGAAGCGTTATGTGATGTGGAGTGTGGAATGTCTGCAGGACAGAGGCCAGTGGTCAGAGGAGAGTGCATGCAGCAAGTGTAAGTTAGTGTAAGTGCTCACATTACCTGTACTATTATGCCAAAAAGACATTTATTGATTGCCCCTGGATGATTTGGGTTGCCTGTTGCGGCCATTATGGACAGTGTGATGGCTGCAGAAAGGTGTGTGGAGCCTGTGGCTGTGCAGGATTTTCCAATGGAAACAGGAGACTTACATGTGGGAATAATTAATGACTGTTCTCATAACGTTAGGACATGTGAAAATGAATTTGTGGCCAATGAATATGTGTGACAGTGAAAGTTTGCAGTATATCTCAGATTTGGTATGTACATTTAAACCTGAAGTGGGCATAAATGAATCTGTGGTGCAGCAGCCTGAAGTGGAGGTGGGTGCTGGGGATACTTTGCATATGGATATGTAGGTTCAGGGGTTTGATGATATTACCACTGTTCCTGAAACTGTATGTACTCCTGCAGAAGCTTCTGCAACTGTGGAGGTGTGTGATACACCTGTCAACTTTTGTACAGAGATAGGGAAAGTTGAAAGAGAAATTTTGAGAATGCGGAAATGTCTGACCTCCAAGAGATGGAAGCGTAACAGGGCTTTCAGCAGCTGGAGGCCATAGCTAAAATCTGAGCTGGAGCAGTTGGAGAAGGAGCTAGATGACAAATTGCTTTTCCTGTCAGACTTGCAGGATAAAATGAATGTGATGTTGAACCTGTGAGTGGAACTTCATTGGATGACAGTTGCCTTCATTTGAACCCTGTGGGTAACAGTATAAATACCTCTGAAGAGGCTAACCCTTTTATGGATGAAATCCAGGCATTGGAGGAGGAAGCTGATTGTGGTTCAAGCAGGGCAGTGCAGGATGATGCTGAGAGGTTACTCTCGATTACTTCTGGAATCGGTGCAGATCAATCAGTGTCTTCTGCTGTGGAAAATCAAAGGGTAGCAGTTAAAAAAAACTTTCTGCTGCTGAAGAAGCAGTTAAGTCATAGCAGAGACATGCGGCAAAAGAGGCTAGTAAGGAAAAGCCATTGCCTAGCAGAGTCAGTTAGCAAGCTGATGCTTTGATAGACTAATTAAATGTGAGCATCAGGCAGGTGGCTGTTAGGTGGAAAACTGCCCATGAATCTGATAAAGTTACCCCAGGGCTAAGGATTGTCTTAAGGGTGACCCCATGTCATTGATCTGCCTCCTGTGCAGCTGGGGGTGGTTTCCTATGCTCGATTGTTGGCAGTTGTTGGTAGTAGAGCCCCTGGTGGTGGTGGGATGGTAGGGATGCAGTCCGCCAAAAGGAAGAATGCTGTCCAACTGAAATGTAGTGATCCCCCTCCTTCTAGAGAGATTTTCTTTGAAGTCTTTTTTTTAGTTTGGGGTTTGCTGCTTCCCATTTGTATGATTGCATACTGTTACGTTCTGGGTTATTTGTGGACCCGGGGAGGTAGCAGGAGCGATCACAGAAGCAGATTTGTAAATAAAACTAGGATTTTTAATAAGTGCTCGAGTGGACATATAATGTGGCAGTAAATAAAAGTCCAGGAAAATATAAATGTGCACAAGAGTTCTGTGGTGGAAGCAAAAGGGTTAATGTCCAGGTAGAAACAATTAGAGCAGTCCAGGTGTGCAGGTAGTGAAACTGAAAATAAACAAGCCAGGTTTGCAGATAGTGAACTGAAGTGCAGGATGTCAGCAGGCTCAGGCACTCAGGTATGGGCAAGGGTGATGGAGGTAGCGGGGTAGTCCAGTGGGAACTAGGAGCTGACAGGCAGACTGGCAGACAGCGGATTCACAGGAACAGGAAAGCACAGAGAACTCCCTCTCAGCTAGGCTGAGATACACGTTGCACTGGCAAAGAAGGAAGGCACTGACCCTTCCTAAATACCCCATGCCGTGCTGTTACTGGCCGGAGGGAACATGTGACTCACCAGGATTGGCCAGCCGCATCACATGGCCAGAAGGCAAGATGGCAGCGCCCATGCCAAACAGAATGGAGACGCCGCCAGGCCTTACCAGCGCAGAGTGACAACAGGCCTGCACAACAATGCGTGCAGCCAAAGCCCCCCGCCAGACACCAGCTCCGCCACCAGACAGCCCATGCCACAATGACCTCACAGGTAACACTCGCCTAGCGCCATGCTGAAATACCCTGGCCGTGACAGTACCCCCCCCTTTTGGGGTGGCCTCAGGACACTCACCGGGCTTCTCCAGATGGGCAGAATGGAATCTCCTGATGAGCGTGGGAGCGTGGACATCACGAGCATCGGTCCAGCAACGTTCCTCTGGACCGTAACCTTTCCAGTCCAGCAAATACTGTAGATGACCTCTGCGTAGACGAGAGTCCAAGATCTGGGCGACCTCAAACTCAACTCCTCTCTCCGTCTGGACTCGAGGAGAAGCAGGTAGAGCACTATGGAATTTATTCAGGACCAGGGGCTTCAATAAGGAAATATGGAAGGAATTAGGGATTTTTAGGTATGGGGGTAACTGTAGACGATAGGCCACTGGATTAATGACTTCTGTTATGGAGAAGGGACAGATGAAGCGTGGTGCAAATTTCATAGAAGGAACCCTCAGACGAAGATTCCGGGTGGATAACCAGACCTGGCTTCAAACTTGCATGCGTGGAACTATTCTACGCTTCTTATTGGCCTGGGTCTTATAGCGAGAGGATGCCTTCAACAAATCAGACCGTACTTGCATCCAGATGGCAGCAAAATTCCGCACCGTTTCCTCCATGGCCGGAACATCGAAAACAGGCAGGCTTCGGAATTCGGGAACACGAGGATGAAGGCCATATACAACCTGAAATGGCGTTTGGTTAGTTGACGAGTGGTAGGAAGCATTATGTGCAAACTCAGCCCACGGCAGCAAGGCAGCCCAATTGTCCTGGGAAGATGACATAAAAATTCTTAAGAAAGTCTCTAGATCTTGATTAACTCTCTCGGTGGAGCCGTTGCTTTGCGGATGGTAGGCCGTGGAAAAGTTTAACTTCACTTGAAGAACAGAACACAAAGCCCACCAGAATTTTGCAGTAAACTGCACACCACGGTCAGAGACAATTTCAGCAGGGAGGCCGTGTAGATGAAATATGTGTTGGACAAACAACTGTGCCAGGTCAAGGGCAGAAGGTAACTTCTTCAACGGTATATAGTGGACCATCTTAGAAAATCGGTCTATTACAACCCAGATAGTGTTGAAACCTTGAGAGACTGGCAGGTCTGTGACGAAATCCATGGAGAGATGCGTCCATGGAAGTGATGGAGTAGGTAATGGAAGCAATTCCCCAGCTGGAGCTTGTCGTGATGACTTATGCTGGGCACAGGAGGAGCAGGAAGAGATAAACTCCATTATGTCTGCCTTCATAGAAGGCCACCAATAGTGTCTTTTCAGGAACTCCAAGGTCTTCCGAGTGCCTGAGTGCCCTGCGAAGCGAGAGGAATGTGCCCAAGTGAGAAGCTGCTTCCTTAATTCCGGGGCCACAAATGATTTTCCCGTAGGAGGCTGAAGTTGTAATGCGGCGAAAACTCTTGATTCCAAGACAGGGGTATTGCTTTGATTTTCAGATTGATCATCACAGAGGAGAGATCTCGATAGGGCATCAGCCTTCTGATTAAGTGCTCCAGACCGAAAGGTCAGGGTGAACTGAAACCTGGCAAAGAATATTGCCCAGCGGGCCAAACGAGGACTCACACATTGGAGGTTTTTGAGAAATAGGAGATTTCTATGGTCCGTAAATACAGTAAATGGAAACTTGGCGCCTTCTAGCAAATATCTCCATTCTTTCAACACCAACTTTACAGCTAGTAGTTCTTGCTCACCTATGGCGTAGTTCCTTTCGGCAGGAGAGAATTTTTTAGAAAAGAACCCACACAGATGGACTCGGTTGTCCTCATAACGTTGAGACAAGACTGCTCCCACAGCTTCAGATGATGCATCTACTTCCAACAAAAAAGGCCTGTCCAGATCTGGTTGTCGAAGGACTGGTGCTGAGATAAAGGCCTGTTTTAGAAGATGAAAGGCAGACTCTGCCTCAGGTGACCATTGGGCAGGATTAGCACCTTTGCGGGTCAAGGCTGTAATGGGAGCCAGCAGTGTAGAAAATCCCTTAATGAAGCGTCTATAATAATTGGCGAAGCCCAATAATCTCTGGATGGCCTTCAGTGTCTGAGGTCGGGTCCAATCCAGAATTGCTTGTACCTTCTTGGGGTCCATTTCTAAACTGGAGCCAGATATTACATAGCCGAGAAAAGGTACACTGGGCACTCCAAAGACGCACTTCTCCAGTTTGCAGTAAAGGTGGTTTTCTCTCAAACGGGTCAGGACCTCCTTAACATGTTCTTGATGTTTAGCCACAGAGGGTGAAAAAGTCAGTATGTCATCCAGATAGACAACAACCGAAACATATAACAGATCCCAGAAAATCTCATTAACGAAACTTTGAAAGACAGCAGGGGCGTTACATAATCCAAAAGGCATTACCAAATACTCGAAATGTCCATCTCTGGTATTAAAAGCGGTCTTCCATTCATCGCCAGCTCGGATACGAATGAGGTTGTAAGCCCCTCTTAGATCTAATTTAGAAAAAATGACAGAGCCCTTGACCCTATCAAACAACTCAGTAATCAGGGGAAGAGGGTATCGATTTTTTACAGTAATGTCATTAAGGCCTCGATAATCGATACATGGTCTTAGACCACCGTCCTTCTTGCCAACGAAGAAAAACCCAGCTCCGGCAGGTGAAGTAGAGGGGCGGATGAACCCCTTTGCCAGGTTGTCCCGGATGTACTCGGTCATGGCTTGAGTCTCAGGCAAGGACAGCGGATAGGTACGACCACGAGGTGGCATCTTATCAGGTATCAATTCAATTGGACAGTCCCATTCCCTATGAGGGGGTAAGATATTTGCTTGTTGTTCAGAAAAAACGTCGGCAAACATCTGATATTCCTTGGGAATGGCAGAAGAAACTAATGAAACTGTCTTTCTCACAGGTCGAATTTTTGGAAGACAGGATTTCTGACAGTCCATACCCCATGACAGAATCTGCATAGAACTCCAATCAATCCTGGGATTATGTTTACGTAACCAGGGTAGACCAAGAACAATTTCTTGAGAGGCCTCTGATATCACCAGGAATTTTAAGGACTCAGAATGAAGTGCCCCAATTTGGACCAATACAGGTTGAGTCTCTTTGGTGACTATCCCGTTAGTCAGAGGGCGTCCGTCTATCGAGGTCAGAGAGATAGCATGGTTGAGAGTCAAACAAGGTATCTGAAATTTATCAATGAAACTAGACGTTATGAAATTTCCGGCTGCTCCTGAGTCGATTAGAGCAGTAGCAAAGACAGGTTTGGGTTTAAGATCCAAGGCTAGGGTAATCGTGAAATCTTTAATTTTTGGAGACGGGTTCATAACTCCTAACTTAATGTCTCCAGGGTCAGTTAGGATTGGGCATTTCCCGGTTTACGGGGACAGGAGATCAGCAGGTGACCAGACTCTCCGCAGTACAGACAGAGGTTCTTTTGCATTCTTCTCTGACGTTCTTCTTTGGAGAGGTGTGTATGATTCACCTGCATAGGCTCCTCTTCAGTGGGAGAAGGAATGGGACGGGTAGAAAAGGAGGGGGTAAATGACCTTTGCCGGTCAGTTCTGTTTTTTTCAGCCTGACGTTCCCTGAAGCGTAGGTCAACTTTGATACACAATGAAATCATGTTGTTCAGATTAGTAGGAAGCTCTCGAGTGACTAGATCATCCTTTAGTCGGTCTGACAACCCATGCCAGAAGGCCGAGGTGAGGGCTTCCTCATTCCATTTGAGCTCTGATGCTAAAATTTGAAATTGCATGGCATATTGACTGACAGGATGGACCCCTTGCCTCAGTGTCATGATGTTTGATGATGCTGATACAGTACGCCCAGGTTCATCGAAAATCCTCCTGAAGGATGACACAAAGCCTGCGTAATTATCCAGCAGTGGATCTGAGCGCTCCCAGAGTGGGGAAGCCCATTCCAAGGCCTGGCCGGATAACAGAGAGACTATATAAGCCACTTTAGTTCTTGCAGTTGGAAAGTTGTCAGGCTGCAGGGTAAAATGTATGTCACACTGATTTAGGAATCCTCGGCAGAGTTTAGGATTGCCGTCAAATTTATTTGGTAAAGGAAGACGTAAGCGGGGAGATGATCTGCCTCCTGTATTCCCAGACGCTGATGCGGATGTAGTTGCTGGTACTTCAGGGGTAGAAAAGGAAGTTTGCAAACTATCCTGTCGCTTGGACATCTCTTGCAGAAATTTAGCCATCTGATGCTGCATGTTTTCCAGATTTTCTAATCGACCAGAAATGCACCTGAACAAATCCACTCCTGACTCCTGATCCGTGGCCGGCTCCATGGGGCCAGTGCAAACTGTTACGTTCTGGGTTATTTGTGGACCCGGGGTGGTAGCAGGAGCGATCACAGAAGCAGATTTGTAAATAAAACTAGGATTTTTAATAAGTGCTCGAGTGGACATATAATGTGGCAGTAAATAAAAGTCCAGGAAAATATAAATGTGCACAAGAGTTCTGTGGTGGAAGCAAAAGGGTTAATGTCCAGGTAGAAACAATTAGAGCAGTCCAGGTGTGCAGGTAGTGAAACTGAAAATAAACAAGCCAGGTTTGCAGATAGTGAACTGAAGTGCAGGATGTCAGCAGGCTCAGGCACTCAGGTATGGGCAAGGGTGATGGAGGTAGCGGGGTAGTCCAATGGGAACTAGGAGCTGACAGGCAGACTGGCAGACAGCGGATTCACAGGAACAGGAAAGCACAGAGAACTCCCTCTCAGCTAGGCTGAGATACACGTTGCACTGGCAAAGGAGGAAGGCACTGACCCTTCCTAAATACCCCATGCCGTGCTGTTACTGGCCGGAGGGAACATGTGACTCACCAGGATTGGCCAGCCGCATCACATGGCCAGAAGGCAAGATGGCAGCGCCCATGCCAAACGGAATGGAGACGCCGCCAGGCCTTACCAGCGCAGAGTGACAACAGGCCTGCACAACAATGCGTGCAGCCAAAGCCCCCCACCAGACACCAGCTCCGCCACCAGACAGCCCACGCCACAATGACCTCACAGGTAACACTCGCCTAGCGCCATGCTGAAATACCCTGGCCGTGACACATACATTCTGTGAATTCTCCTGAATATGATGTCAGTTTTGTATCATACAATGGGCTAGAGGCTTTTTGGTCAGTATGGGGATCTTCAAAATCCCAGGGTATCTGGGTTAAGTTTATGGCATTAGCGGTCACATGAAAGGAAACAGTGAGGGTGAGTGTCTTAGTTCGCAACGAGTCTCTAGACCAGGTGGATATTTCTTTCTGGTTACAGAAATTTGTGCACTCGCTCAATACACCATTGGCCAATGCTTCAGGGACATTGGGGGTGTGGGGAGGGGCATGCACGGCAGTGGTAAAATTAAAACAGGGTACTCTTATCCCATCTGTTGCCATTATTGGTGCAGACAGGATTCAATGCTTTTATCCTGGCCATCCTTGCATGTGTCACAAGTGTGGGGATTTCCGCCATGTGAGCAGGGATTGTCCTATAATCAAGTGCACTCATTGTGATAAGGAGGGGCACAGTGCACATGAGTGTAATTCTATTAAGTGCAATCTGTGTGGAGTAGAAGGCCATCCTTACTTCAGGTGTCCAGAGGCTTTTCATAACAAAAACTCTGATGAAGAGATCAGTCTAGTGGCAGCCAGAGTAGAAAGAGAGGTCCTGGGTGAAGGTGCATCTGATTTAATTCCTCAGGGCTCTGATTTAAGATCTAGTGAGGCGTCCCGGGATATGGGTTTGGAGCAGGTTTTGGGGGACTCTTGTGGTGGTAGGCAGTAAAATAGGGAAAGCGAGTGGGAAAAAGAAGAATGTAAGGAGTCAGCCCATATCTTTAAGTAACAGAGTCTTTGCCTTTGATGAGAAAGATGAGGAGGAAGACATGGGGGAGGTTATGTGGCAGGATGATGGTGGATTAGTCCTTGTATCTAAGATGGGGAAAGGGAAAGCTAGGGCCATCTCTCCATCTGTTGGTCAACAAAGTGCAGCTTAAGTCGAAAAAGAGGTGGGAGTTTCAACTGTAGCTTTGGAAAATGTTCTGGTCGAGAGTGGGGTCAGAGGCCTGGGTTGGTGGAGGCTTAGGCACCTGCACTTCTGGAGGTTTCCCAGATGGAGGAGGTTCAGGGGACCCTTTCTGGTTAGGGAGACCTGCTGGCTAATATTTTGCCAGATCCCGGGGTGGGCGTAGCTAATTTTTCCTCTGTCCCAGTTCAAATTTGAGCCCTACATCAGGGCTGGCTTCTTTGGAGGTCTCTGTGCCGGTGGTGACCTCAATCCTTCCCGTGTTAGGGGATGGGAGTATTTGTTTAGTTTCTTCTCCGGGCCTAACTATGTTGGAGGTTGGTGGTCCTGGGTTGGGTTTTGTTGTGACTGGTGATGGTGAAGGTGTGTGCTTAGAAGTAAGAAGCACACAACTAAGTGTTTGGAACAGTAACAGGGTGCCTACTAGAGCCCTAAAGGATGGCTCCCCAGCCCATCAAGGGTGCCACTATTAATGTGACATCCATCTTGTCTGTACTTGCTCGTTATTTGGCCTTTGATTTTTTTGACACGCTTGATGTTGATTTTTTGTTTTTGCAAGAGACCAGGGTAGGTAGGCTCACTGATCTTCACAATGCTAAAGCTAAGTGGAGACGTGGCCCCTCCTATTTGTCTCTTGCGACCAAGCTGTATGGTGGGCTGGCGGTCCTTTTTATGGTTTTATGCCTGGTATACACCTAGCGTGTTATTGATTTCCTTGTAGGCATGTGTATGATTCTAGATGTCAATTTGAGGGGGCATGACCTATGCTTAATTAACATCTATGGTCCCCAGTCCAAGTGGGACAGGAAGTGCCTTTTCAATGAGATTAAACCATATCTTTTTTCAGCCCGGCAAGTCATCTTGAGGTAATTTTAACACCATCACTAGGCCAAAGGACAGGGGAGGCGAAAATGTGACCCTGGGCTATGATTCAGTTCATCTTAATAGGAAAGTTAGACAGGCAAGGATGGTGGATGTGCATGTTAAACATTCACCAGACCTCACGGGTTTCACCTTTTATAGAGGTATATGTAGGAGTAGGATAGATAGGTTTTTTGTTAAGGAGAGCCTTGGCACCTGTGTTGAGGGTGGTAGAATTCTCTGACCACATTTGCCTGTGCGTTTCCTTGATTGCTTCAGAGTCCCTCCAGAAGGAACAGGGTCTTTGGCGCTTGAACTCTCAGCTCTTGGAGGAGGGGGTTAGACAGTCTTTCAGAGACTTCTTTGAATGTCAGGAGTCACTGTTGGAGGCTGGCTGGAGTAGGTCAGAGTGGTGGGTGGTATGTAAGAAGAGGACTCAATTGTTTTTCCACAATCTTGTAGCTTGGAGTAATTTGATAAATCAGCTTCCCTACCAAGCCTTGAGAAAGAAATTGGATTTCCTAATTTCTGGGCAGGGAGATGGTGGAGAAATCTCCCGGGTGATAGCAATGATGAAAGAGGTACAATATAGCCAGTATAATTCCTTGGTTTTGGAGAGGGATTATTGGAAGACCACTCACCAGACCCATTCCAGAATTGTATGAACTCGGTTGTTGCTAAGGAGTACTAAGAATACTTTCCTCATCTTAGCACTGTACCATGAAAGGCCGTAGCACCTATAGTGCTGTTCTTTGATTCCAGGAGGCTCTGGAGTGGTGCTGTGCTAATAAGATGGAAAGTATTTGCTAGCATTGGATCAGGCTAAAGCTTTAGATAAGGTCATCCATAAGTACTTTTGGGCTCTCCTAGAGTGGAACAGTCTCACAGTGAGGGTGGTGGTTTGGCTAAAAGTCCTGTACAGGCAAGCCGAGAGATTCCCTCTTGTCAATGGTTGAGTAGGTCCATCTTTCTCAGTTGATTCTGGGTGTCATGCAGGGATGTCCCCTGAGCCCTCATTTATGTGTTCCCCATTTATACCTTTGTAAGCAGACTTTATGTTGGTGCAGTTGGAGGGGTGCACCTGGGCCTGGGTTGTCCGCTAAGGATGGTGGCCTTTGCAGATGATGTCACAGTTGTCTTGTCTTCTCTTAAGAAGGCAGATGATGTGGTGGCTATCATTCAGGAATACTCAGTGTCATCTGGCTGCAAAGTTAATCAGGACAAGAGTGAAGTTTTTTGGATGGAGGAGATAGGTCAGAAGTTTGACCTTCCAGATGGCCTCCCCCAGGCATGCCAGGAGATTAAAATTTCAGGTATTAGATTTGGCCCTGGTGACTCTGCCATGAAAAACTGGGATCTTAGACTGGTTGAGGCAACTGCAAAGGTTGAGAGCTGGAAGATGTAAAGGCTCTCTCTCAGGGAAAGGGTTGATCTGATCAAGACTTACCTGATTCCTATCTTTCTGTATGTTAACAGTGTATGCCTTTTGCCAGAGTCTAGATGGAGAAAGATTCAGGCCTTGTTGTTCCAGCTCCTCTGGGGAACCAGGCTGAATCTAATCAAGCGGGTCGTAACCTACAGGCTGAGGAGGGAGGGAGGCCTGGGAATGGTAAATCTAGTGCTATTCTTTAGCCTGACCTTTCTTTATTTACATCTGAAGAGTCTCCTCAGTGGGTAGGAGGGTTTAAGGTCTGAGTGGATCCCTTTCTCAATGCTTGGATAGGGGGAGGTGTGGTAAAGAGTATTTGGGTCAGGCATGGATATCTTCTGAATTACGTGGCCCTGATCTTGAAAGAAACAAGGCACTGGGGCTTGTTAGCAAAAGATTTCAGAACATCTTCTAGAAGGGTGTTGGAGAAGAAAGTTCTGGAGAATCACTTTCGAGAACCACTGTCTCTGAAAGACTGCCCAGGCACCATCTGATCAGAGGGAATGTCTAGGATGAATAATCTGAGGATACCTCTGAAATTTAAGGACATAGCTTGGCTCTTCTTTATGGGAGGCTCTATGTGAGTGGAAACCTGAAGTATAAAAATGTCGATGATCATGGCTGCCAAAGTGAGGAATGTCTAGGGGAGGAGGAGACCATGGACCATTTCTTGCTTCAGTGTCCTTTCAATGTAGGGGTTTATGAGAGAGTGTCCAGAGCCTTGGTCATCCTGTGCCTTTCCTGTCTGAGTTACACTGGTTGGGCCTGTGGGGCATTCATGGGGTGTGAGGGTTATGATTTATTTACACTTTTTTTAGTTAGTGTAGTAGTAATATACTTCATGTGGAATGCACGTTGTTAGGTACCCATCAGACAGAAAGTCCTTCCCCTGGATGTGGTTGTGGGTGACATTCTACATGAGGTGTGGAAGATTAGGAGGTTAAAGAAGGGGCAAATGGATGCCATCAGGTGGTCCAGATTGTGGTGCCACCTGAAGCCTCCGTGAGGGGGAGGTGGTGAAAGTTGGCTTCTTCTCTACCTGACTTTGGTGGAATGTCTTATCTTGGCCTTTCCTTTACACTGCCATAGGTTTTTCTTTATTCTCCTGGTGTTTTTTTTGGTTATGGTTTGCATATGTCTAAAGCTCTGTTATTGTTCCAAGCATTCATAGGGTGGTTTGTGATGTATAGTTTTGATGTGTTTTTTGTTGTCCTTGATATGACGATATGTTGGGAGTTCTTGTTATCAATCATGGACTCATGTGCTCTTTTTAATTTCCTATTTATTGAGGGTTACTCCTGTGCTGGAACAGGGTTCCTTCTCATGTTGTATATAAATAGGTGGTATTAGGGTTTGAGCACTTGGGTTTGGGGATGGTTGTGTGTGTTTTATTCTTGTTGTGTTTTATGTTTATCTTTGTTACAAGTTTTATAAATAAATATTTCCAGCTCCAATAGCGTATATTAAAGTTGCTGCAGTTAAAAAGCTCATAGTTAGATCTTGGGATCGAGCTGGCGGTCTGCCGCGAGATGAGCTACTGCCTGCCCCAACCCCTGCCTCTCTGCACCTCCCTGATGCTCTTGACTGAGTGTCCCAGGGGCCTGAAGCATTTCCATTGAAAAAAATAGTGTTCAAAGCAGGCCTGGTCTCCTGGATACTTCAGCTAGGAATAATGGAATAGGACTCCGGCCTCATTTTTTTTGAGTTTTGGAACTGGGGCCATGATTGAAAGGGATGGCCGGGGGCATCTGTATTGTGCTACTAGAGGTGAAATTCTTGGACTGGCACAAGACGAACCAGAGCAAAAGCATTTGCCAAGAATGTTTTCATTAATCAAGATCCGGTGGCAATATTCCCATGACCCGCCGAGCAGCTTCCGGGAAACCAAAAGTATTTTGGTTCCAGGGGGAGTATGGTTTCAAAGCTGAAATTTAAAGGTATTGATAGAAGGGCAACACCAGGGTGGAGTCTGCAGCTTAATTTGACTCAACTTGGGAAACCTCACCTGGCCTGGACATGGGAAGGATTGCCAGATCTCCTAGTGGAGCGCTGAGAAGACAATCAAACTTGACTATCTAGAAGAAGTAAAGTCAAGGTTTCTGTAGGTAAACCTGGGTAAGGATCATTAACGGATAGGCACAGACCATGGGGTGCATCGGCTGAGCACCAAAAGAGAGGGGGCCCACAGTGCCTGGGCCCATAGAGAAGTAAAAAAGACAAGGTGGTACAGGAGAGACGGGAGCAGGATGAAGGGGCATGTCTGATCCAGACCCACTGCCCCTGAAGCACGGAGGGGAAAAGCCACGGCCGGTAGTGAAGGTTAACCCATGATGGACACCTCGGAGTAGACCCGGCCCCGCGTTCCCCCAGATGATCCCTTGTCCATATATTTACTCCTTATGTATATGATTCTTTATGCAGAACTATGGCTAAAATCATTCAAGCTGAAAAATATATGTTTTATGCTCTATTATTAGTGTACCATTAAGCTTACACTGACATAATTTTAAAATCCCTCTGAGCGATATTTAAAAAAAAAAAGCATCATAATAGGTGAATAAACCACGAGTGCAATTTTGCATTACAAAGTTTTTTGCGCTTCAGCACCGGCAAATTTAATCAATGTAAGCTTAACGCGAAACCGGTTTTGAATAACTTAATGGTTTTTGAAAAAACATTTTCCTGCATTGCAAAGTTATTATCTTCATTTTCAATATTATTTAATTGGTTAAATTTCACATTACTATTGTTGCATTTTTATAATTTTTTTTCTTCACCAGCCAGCTGTAAAGCCAAGAAGTAATAATTTTTTCAAATGCAATAGTTTGAAATTAATTTGGTGCTGTTTGAAAAACAACAAATCATTAAAGGTAACAACCTCGGCTTGAAATTCTGCGAAGATTCTTTATGCAGAAATATGGCTACAAACAATCAATTTCAAACCTTTATTTTTTCATGCTTTAAAACCACTCCGCAGTTAAGCTTTCACTGCCATAATTTTTATATCTCTATTAGTGATATTTCCAAAAAATATGCATCATAATAGGTGAATAACCCAAATATGCGATTTTGCATTACGAAGATTTTTGTGTTCACGCACCAGTAAATTTCATTAATGGAAGCTTAATGCAAACTTTTCGTATTTCGATTGTTGAATTTTTGTAACTTTTTTATCTTCACCGGTACGCCATTAAGCCGAGAAGCAAACTTCAGGTTTTTAAATATAATCTTTTGCAAATAATTTGGAGGTGCTGGAAAAATAGCAAATCATCAATAAAGGTTACAACCTTTGCTTGGAATCCTGTGAAGATTATTTATGTCGCAATTAAGATAAAACCAATAAATTTTTTAAGAAATTATGCTCTAAGTTTACAGTGACATAATTTTTAAATATCTGAGTAATTTTTCTAAATATATGCATCATTATAGAGAAATAATCCAAACATACGATTTGTTTTACAAAGGTTTTTGCACTTACATGTTGGCAAACTGTATCAAAGGAAGCTTAACGCAAAACCGGAGTGGAATAGTTTTTTTTTTTTTAAATACATATATTCCAGCGTTTGCTTTTTTTTTGTTTTTTTGCCAACCACTTAAAAACATTGCTTTTCGTGTTCTGACCTTTGAATTTTTTTGATTTGTATTCCTCGGCAATGGTGGGCTGAAAAGCTTCTAAGCAAAAAAAAAATTGGGTTCCTAGGCATTAATATGGCCGAGAAACAAACTTTAGGTTTTTTATTATAATCTTTTGGAATGAATTTGGAGGTGTTGGAGATATAGCAAATCATCAATAAAGGTTACAACCTTGGCTTAGAACAGAAACAGACAAAATCTCAGGTGCACAACTCCAAATTATTAATAATATATATAAATGCAATAAAATTTTGCAATCAATAGAGGTTTTTAGCATAATCATGGCCAAGGTTATGGGCCTACCCACCATATCCAGGTAACCTCTTTCGGGTAGGTCCCTAACATACTAAGGTTCAAATCCAGAGCGCAGGACCCCCCAAAACCGGCCCAGCTAAGCCACCCCAGGGCACCGCCATAGTAAGAAAAGTGCAGTATAAAGAGATAGTTAGGAGCAGCTGCATATAAAGAATGAAAATAAAAAAGTGAAGTACATATATATTAGACACACAGTGAAGGGTTAAAATGTGTTATAAAGGAAAATGTGTTATAATGCAGTGCCCTGAGACAGATCAACCAACGCAATCCAGGGGGACCCACACCCCAAAAAATGAACCAAAATTGCACTACAGTATATAACTTGTAGGCCTTACCTAGAATTGTGCCTAATACAGTGTGCATATAATATACCAGACTCCAT
Source organism: Taudactylus pleione (assembly GCA_031769625.1). Classification (NCBI taxonomy): domain Eukaryota; kingdom Metazoa; phylum Chordata; class Amphibia; order Anura; family Myobatrachidae; genus Taudactylus; species Taudactylus pleione. Next base: position 345,758 of record JAUIMM010002674.1, read on the forward strand.
GCTTTTAAACCAATAAGGTAGGGTGCTAGTCCAGAATGAGGGCATCTCCTTTCCCTCAGATGTGCAATAAAGCACATTAAATGGAGTATATGGAAAAGATTTCTGGACTGCACAACCTGACTATATATGATGGGAGGTGCTACCTGATGAGACTAATTGCAGGCACAGAAACAGACAAAATCTCAGGTGCACAACTCCAAATTATTAATAATATATATAAATGCAATAAAATTTTGCAATCAATAGAGGTTTTTAGCATAATCATGGCCAAGGTTATGGGCCTACCCACCATATCCAGGTAACCTCTTAGATTCTTTATCTCGCAATTAGGCTAAAACCAATCAATTTAAAAAAAATATATCCTCTAATTTAATTCTAAACCTAAGAGATTATTAAAGAAATAAAGGAGGTGAGAGCTACTTTGGAATCTGCACATGATCATCCTCTTTTTAAAGAAATAGATAACTTTGTAGACCAGAGAGTGAACAAATATGAAAAATAAATTATTGATAAGAAAAATGCAAAGTTTTAGAGGGATCAGAAAGATTATATCCAGAATGAGATTAGGACTTATCATAGAAATAGAGATATACACAAAGTAGAGAATAATTATCACTATAGAAAGAGATCTGTATCCTTTCATAAGACAGATAAAAACAATACCCTCAAAAATGTAAAAAATAACTTTGAGGGAAAATGGGAGAAAAAATGGCCATATTTCTCCCAGTTATTCCTGTTAGAGACTGTGGCCCTCATTCAGACCCGGTCACAAGCACCGATGTGCTCGCAACTGGGTCGATAGTTAGCCCTGCGCATGCGCAGCAGCTGCACTGCGCGTGAGCAAGCCTCGGAGCAAGAGAGAAACTCTCTTGCTCTGGAGCTCTCTACAAAAGGGGCGGCTGTCGATGTTGATCGACAGCTCACCCCATTTTGTAGGTGGGTAGGGGGGGTGGTTTCCAAAATGGAGGCGTTCCTTTCAGAGCAGGAAGCTCCCTTGGGCTTGCGGCTGCCGAGACCCAACTTTAGGGTCTCGTCACAAGCCCCGATGGTCACGATGGTGTTCACCATCGTGACCATCAACCTGGTTGGTCGCTAAGCTGTGGGTGGTAACCCACAGCTTACCTAACGACCAGGAGGCCGCACTTCATAAATGAAGCGGCCGCCCTCATTCAGAACGAGCGCTCGCTTCTTGCGAGCACATCTGAATGAGGGCCTGTTTTTTTTGTGGACCTGGGGTGTTAACAGGAGCAGACACCGGAACAGGTTAAAACTGAAAGGTAGGTTGTTTAATGTGAATGTTGGTAGACATGAGCAATAAGATAAACTAAAGTCCAGTAATACAAACTAATATACTGTATGTGGCAGGAGGGAACTGTAGTGAGTGGGAATAAACTAATGTCCAGATCAGTGACAGAGATGAATGAGGTGAATCCAGATAGACTGTAAGAGTGAAGTGGATATCCTGGTATGTTAAATAATGGCTGAGAGGGAAATCCAGAAATGCTGTGATGATGGCTGAAAGGAGAATCCTGTAATGCTGTGATGATGGCTGAAAGGAGAATCTGGTAATGCTGTGATGATGGCTGAAAGGAGAATCTGGTAATGCTGTAATGAGGGCTGCACATGAATGGGTTAACTGCAGAGACAGGTTCAGGCAGGAGTGGGTCTGGTGGAAGATGCAGGGCTGATCTCCAGCAGAATGCAAGGCAAGGCAGAGTGGTGCAGGCTATGCAGGGAGCCGGAGGCTGACTAGGAGCTAGGGCAAGTACCGGAACACAAGTCTAAGGTTCAGGAGTGCAGAGAACTCTCTCTCACAGCTGATGCTGTGAGCACGTTGCACTGGCAACTACAGGGCACTCCAAACACCCTTAAGTACCCAGTAATGGAACGTGATAGGCCAGAGAGAGCTGGTGACCCACAGACAATTGGCCTGCTATGTCACATGGCCAAAGACAACATGGTGGTGCCCAGACAGCCATGACACAGGGACACCACTAGACTTACCCTTGCCAGGATGGCCCAATGCAGGCAGACCTCTGCGTACATGCAATTCCAGTCTCCACATGCCAGCTCCCCAACCAGAAGGACCATGCCACAGCGCCCTCACCGGTAAGGAATGCAAACCTCCATGCCACAAAAGCCTTGTTGTGACAGTACCCCCCTCCATATGGGTGGCCTCAGGACACCTTCTAGGTTTTTCAGGATGAGCAAAGTGAAATTTGCTGATAAGTTTGGGAGCATGGTATTGCAAATGACCATGATGGATACAAGAGTCCAGAATCTGAGACACCTCAAATTCCACCCCCTTTTCAGTTTGGATCCTGGGGGGAACAGGGAGAACACTGAGGAATTTATTGAGAATTACTGGCTTGAGCAGAGATATATTAAACGAATTAGGAATTTTTAAATAAGATGGGAGCTGAACATGATAGGAGACTGGATTGATTATCTCTGTAATGGAGTAGGGTCCAATACACTGGGGAGCAAACTTCATAGATGGTTCCCTGAGGTGAAGATTGCAGGTAGAAAGCCATACTTGATCCCCAACCCGCATCTGAGGAACTTTTTTTTGCTTCCATATCAGCCTGATCCTTGTACCGCAGGGAGGTTTTAACAAGAGCAGCCCGCACTTTAGCCAAAATTTAGGCAAAGTTCCATACAGTGGTATCCACAGCTTGTACATCAAAGGTGGGTAAACTTTGGAACTCAGGGACCCTAGGATGAAGACCATACATGATGTAGAAATGAGTTTGGTTAGTAGAAGAGTGGTTTGATGCATTGTGCGCAAATTCAGCCCAGGGAAGGGACTCAGACCAGTTGTCATGGGATGAGAACATAAAGAGTCTCATGAAGGTCTTGAGATCCTGGTTCACCCTCATTACTTTGAGAGTGATAGGTAATGGAAAATTTTAGTTTCACTTGCAGAAAAGAGCAGAGGGCTCTCCAGAATATTGCCACAAATTGGACACCCCGGTCTGAGACAATTTCTGAAGGAAGTTCATGAAGGCGAAATATATGGTGAAAAAATAGGTGAGCCAAATCAAGTGCCGAGGGTAACTTCTCTAATGGAATGTAATGGAACATCTTTCAGAAATGATCCACTACAACCCAGATGGTGGTTAATTCATTAGAATTTGGCAGGTCAGTCACAAAATCCATTGACAGATGTGTCCATGGATGAGATGGTACTGGAAGAGGCACCAATTCACCAGCTGGAGATTGTCAAGGAGATTTATGCTGGGCACACTGGGTACAAGATGAGATAAACTCAGTTACCTCATTTTTCATTGATGGCCACCAGTAGGATCTTTTCAGGAACTCCAAGGTCTTACGAATGCCTTAATGAACCTGCAAAATGAGAAGAGTGGGCCCATGTCAGCAACTCTTTCCTCATCTGCAGGGCCACAAAGGTCTTCCCAACCAGTGGCTGCAGTTGTATAGTGACAAAAACTTCTCCAGCATGGGAGTATTCTGCAGTATTTCTAGACTACTATCAGTGAACAGTGACCATGACAAGGCCTCAGCCTTCAGATTGATAGCCCCAGAGCAATACAACAGGGTAAAACAAAAATGGGCAAAAAATATTGCCCATTGGGAAAGATGAGGACTTACATATTGAATATGTTTTAGGAAAGGAAGATTCCTGTGGTCTGTAAAAATGGTAGAAGGGAATTCAGCACCCTCTAGGAGGTACCGCCATTCCTCTAATGCCAGTTTGACAGCTAATAGCTCCTGTTCGCCTATGGCATAATTTCTTTTGGCAGGGGAGAATTTCTTTGACAAGAAACCACATGGGTGAATCTTGTTATCCTCAAAGTGCTGGGACAAGACAGCTCCCACTGCCTCAAACGAAGCATCCATTTCCAGTAAAAAAGACCTGTTGACATCTGGTTGTCTCAAAACTGGAGCTGTTATAAAGGATTGCTTGAGAATTTGAAAAGCTGTCTCTGCTTCAGGAGGCCATAAAGCAGGGTTGGCACCTTTTATGAGTTAGGGCTGTGATGGGAGCCATCAAGGAGGAGAATCCCTAAATAAAACGCTGCTAATAATTTGAGTAACCAAGATGTCTCTGGATGGCTTTCAAAGATGTGGGAAGTGATCAATCCAATATAGCTTGGACTTTCTTGGGGTCCATTTATAAACTTGATCTTGAAATGATATATCTGAGAAATGGAATACTTGGTACACCGAACACACATTTCTGCAATTTACAATACAGTTGGTTCTTCCTGAGACGAGCAAAGACTTCTTTGACATGATTATGGTGTTCCTCAGGAGAGGATGAAAAAAATCAAAATCTCATGTTAATAGACAACAACTGAGACATATAAGAGATCCCTAAAGATCTAGTTAACAAAACATTGAAAAACGGCAGGTGCATTACACAGCCCGAATGTTATGACCAAGTATTCAAATGACCATCCCTTGTGTTGAAAGCTGTTTTCCACTCGTCACCTGTTCAGATACGGATTAGGTTGTATGCCCCTTGTAGATCTAACTTAGAAAATATAGTGGATGCCTTGACTCTGTCAAATAATTTGATGATCAATGGTAGAGGATACCTGTTCTTTACTGTAATATCATTCAGGCCTCTATAATCTATACACGGTCTCAGGCCTCCATCTTTTTTAGGAACAAAGAAAATCCCACTCCAGCAGGTAATGTAGATGGTCGGATAAATCACTTTTTAAAATTCTCTTGGATGTATTCCAACATGGTGTCAGTTTCTGGTAGGGACAACGGATAGGTCTGACCATGGGGAGGCGTCTTCCTAGGTAACAAATTGATAGTACAATCCCATTCTCTATGAGAAGGTAAGAGGTAAGCTTGTCTCTCGGAGAAAACATCGGTAAATGATTGATATTCTTTAGGTATAGATGGGACCTCTAACATCTGCATTTTTCTCACAGGTCAAATCTTCGGGGAGACAAGACCCCTGGCATTCCTTACTCCATGACTGAACCTGCATGGAGTTGTGCACCTGAGATTTGTCTGTTTTTGTGCCTGCAATTTGTCTCATCAGGTAGCACCTCCCATTATATATATATTCAGGGTGTGCAGTCCAGAAATCTTTCCCATGAACCTGCATAGTGTTCCAATCAATTCTGGGGTTGTGCTTATGCAGACAATGGGTATCCAAGTATAATCTCATGGGAAGTCTTGGGTATGATTAAGAAGCTGATATGTTCAACATGAAGGGCTCCAATGTGAACAAGAATAGATTGAGTTCCTTTAGACACAGTTCCATTAGAAATAGGTCTACCATCGATAGAGGTCAAGGAGATAGCATAATCCAAGGTGACACAAGGAGTTTGTAATTTATCTGCCAAACAAAAAGGACATGACATTTTCTGCTGCCCTAGAATCCAGAAGGGCAGATACAATTACAGGACTAGACTTAATGTCCAGAGCAATGGACAAGACAGAGTTGTCCTGTTTTTTGGATGAAAGTATTACTCCTAAATGAGTATCCTCGACACTTGTTAAAAATGGGTGTTTCCTAGCTTGCGGTTATAGGAAGCCACCAGGTGACCAATGCCTCCACAGTATAGACAAAGGTTCTTTTGAATGCGTCTCTGTCATTCTTCTTTAGAAAGATGAGTATGATTAACCTGCATGGGTTCTTCATCTGTAAGAGGGATGAGAGTGGGTATGAGAAGGTTGAGGATGAGGTCTAAAACGATCAGCTCTGTGCTTCTCAGCTTGGCACTCTCTAAAGCATATATCAACCTTGTTGCAGAGGGAAATGAGATCATTAAAACGAGAGGGTAAATCACTGGCTAGATCATCTATTATTTGATACGATAGTCTGTGCCAGAAGGCCGATGTTAGGGCTTCTTCATTCCATCTGAGCTCTGATGCCAACGTCTGGAACTGAATGATGTACTGACTGACAGGACAGAAACCTTGTTTCAGATTCATAATATAGGATGAAGCAGAAGTATTTCTTCCAAGCCCATAAAAAATCCTTCTGAATGATGTTAAAAATTTTGGGTAATTATCCAGAAATGGATTTGATCACTCCCGGAGCGTAGAAACCCAATCTATGGCTAAGCCAGACAACAAAGACACAATATAGGTCACTTTGGTTTTAGGAGTAGGGAAATTGGAGCGTTGTAAGGTAAAATGTACATCACACTTGTTGTAAAAACCACGGCACAGTTTAGGATTGCCATCAAACTTGCCAGGTGTAGATAAATACAAACGAGGAGGAAACCCAGAAGTGGAGATAGAAGTAACTGCAGTCACACTTGGAGTAGTTAAGTAGCTTGTAAGGTATCCTGACGGAGTGCCATTTCACCTACTGTGCTATTTGCTGTTGCATGGTCTCCAATCCTTCCAGGCTGGAAGCCGTGCTGTGAATTAAATCTGTTCTTGACTCCTGTCCAGTAGCTGAATCCATCTGGCCAGTGAAAACTGTTAGAGACTGTGTTTGTTGTGGTCCTGGAGTGGTAACAGGAGCAGACACTGGAACAGGTTTAAACTGAAAGTTATGTTGTTTAATGTGAATGTTGGTTGACATGAGCAATAAGATAAACTAAAGTCCAGTAATACAAACTAATATATGTGGCAGGAGGGAACTGTAGTGAGTGGGAATAAACAAATGTCCAGATCAGTGACAGAGATTAATGAGGTGAATCCAGACAGACTGTAAGAGTGAAGTGGATATCCTGGTATGCTGAAAGGAGAATCTGGTAAAGCTGTGATGATGGCTAAAAGGACAATCTGGTAATGCTGTGATGATAGCTGCACATGAATGGGTTAACTGTGGAGACAAGTTCAGGCAGGAGTGGGTCTGATGGAAGGTGCAGGGCTGATCTCCAGCAGAGTGCAAGACAAGGCAGAGGGGTGCAGGCTAGGCAGGGAGCTGGAGACTGACAAGGAGCTATGGCAAGCAGCGGAGCACAAGTCTATAATTCAGGAGCGCAGATAGCTGTCTCACAGCTCATGCTGTGAACACATTGCACTGGCAACAACAGGGCACTACAAATACCCTTAAGCACCCAGTAACAGAATGTGATAGGCCAGAGAGAGTAGGTGACCCACAGACGATTGGCCTGCTATGTCACATGGCCTGCTATGTCACCTGGTGGCACCCAAACATCCATGACACAGAGACACCACTAGACTTACCCATGCCAGGATGGCCCAATGCTGGCAGACCTCTGCATACCTGCGCATTGCAGTCTCCAAATGCCAGCTCCCCCGTCAGAAGGACTAACCACAGCACCCTCACCGATAAAGACTGCAAACTTCCATGCCACAGAACCCTGGTCGTGACAATTCCTCTGTGTCTAGTTCTACAAGTACACAAATAGTTAGACCTAAAACTCAATTTTCTAATAAAAACAAACAGTTTTTTCGGTCCAATCAGGGAAGAGATCAAAATCCCAGTCTCAGGCCTCAGACCCCAAAAAGAAGACAAAGTTTAAAAAGAGAGGAGTATGAGGAGGACAATTGGTTTCACAGAGAAAAAAGTACAAGAAACCTATAAAACAGACATCCAATAAATGTGTATATATAACCTTTCCTCAAAAAAAATACAGATAGTCAAATTAATATTTTATTTTGGGTTTTAAGTTTACTTTATCCTCTCAACCAAATTACTTCAAACTTTTTGTAGAATTAAATAAATTTGTACTCAATATGTGCAGGAAGAGATATTTTGCTAACACGAAGCTTAAACAGACTAAAATAGAAGCTCTTCCTATTGTACTTGATAGCAATGATGATATTGCAATACAGGATTTGGAATCTCTTTTACATGAACAAAATTGTTCAGGTGATAATATACCTTTGTATGATGTGAAGATATCCCAAGCCCCCTTTTAATTTGCTAAAAGAAAATTGCAATTTTATCCCTTGAGTTATAAGAGTTCATACATTGAGGCTTTTTACAAAAAGACCCTAGAGCAATTTAGAAGAAAAATGTTCTTGCTATAAACAAAACTTTTCCATGGCAGAAAGAGCAGCTATTAAATAATTAGTATCTGGTTCCGATATTATTATATAATTAGCAGATAAGGGAGGAGCGGTTGTAGTTCAGGACACAGTGGATTATTTGCTAGAGGCCAATAGACAATTATCTGATGAGGTCTTTTATAGGGTTATAGGTTCAGATCCTACTACGAAGTTTCACATTGAATTGAAATCTCTTTTGGATACAGTTTTTGATAGAGGATATATTTCAAGAAAGGAATTAGATTTCTATATCCTACACACCCTATCACTCCCACCTATTATCATTTGCCCAAAATACACAAAAATCTTATTCACCCATCGGGGAGGCCTATTATTTTTGGTGTCGAGTTTCTCACAGCAAATCTTTCTTTTTATGTTGATCACATTTTACAATCATATGTTGTTAAGTTGTCATCACATTTAAAAGATATTACAGAATTTTTAAATTGTGTATCAATAATTGAATGGAAATCTAGTTAAAAATGTTTTACTTGTGCTGTTAGTGCACTATACACAAATATTCCACATGATGAAGGCAAAGTGGTGGAAACTTTTTTATTAAAAGATGAGAGTGTTAGAATGGATCATTGTCAGTTAATTCTTTCTTCCATTCATTTCATTCTTAATCACAATTATTTTATTTTTGATTACCAATTTTATTTACAGTGCATGGGCACAGCTATGGGGACCAGGGTTGCACAAGTATTGCAAACCTCTATATGGGTTGCTTTGCGGAGTGGCTAAATTGGGGTGAGCAGTTTGGTGCAAACCTGGTCCTCTACAAATGATTTATAGATGATATTTTTATTATTTGGGATGGGGATGATGATTCTATTTAAATTTTTGTTGAACACTGAATCAAAATAATTTTAATCTTTCTTTCACCAGCACTTTTCACCCTACCACTATTACATTTCTTGATTTAAAATTAGAAATTCAGGATGGGAAGATACATACATACCAAAAAAAGTGAATACAAATAACTACTTTGAATATAATAGTAACCATTATAAAAAATGGCTGAATAAAATTCCGTCTGGTCAATATAAATGGATGCATCGGAATTGTTCATCCAAAGAGACGTATATACAACAAGCTACTAAAAGACCAAATATTTAAAGATGAGAATTATCCTGAACCTTTCTTAGAAAAAAGCTTGTATGGAAGTTTCTGATATTGATAGAACTTCACTCTTGAAACCTAAGATACCTCCTATTAATAAGAAAAATTCAAATATGGAAGGTTCTAATGCATTTATGAGATTATGGATAATTGCAGTGCCAAGTAGGTTCCTGTACACCTGTGGACTTTGTGTTTTGGTGGTAGTAATTATACCCAATTTTAAATAGTAAAAGGCACTTCCCAGATCTATTAACAGGATTGTGGTGGTCGGCAATCCACCAAATACATTTCAGACAGTATATATGGTTGACAGTGAGCTCGTTCTGTGCTTACAAGATAATCTTATTTGCACAATACAATAATATAAAGCCCAGTGTTCTCACATTAGCAACATATGAGTATTTTCACACTACATTCCAACACAGCAGTCATTGTAAGTATTTATTATATTACTATCTATACACGAGGGAGTGAATTGTTAGGGAGACAAGGACACAAGGGTAGTTAGAATATACAGTCTTAAGGTGCCTACACACATAGGATTATTTTACACAATTTGCCCAATTTCGACAAATCGTGACAACAAATCATGTAAAATATGTCCAAATTGTGAGTTTCTACTCACGATCATCATGCCGATGCACATATTCACTTGTCTTGCATTGCATCTTCAGATCTGCCATGCTGTAGGGCAGATTTGCCAATCTGGGACACCATGCACTGGATGCACGATAGATCTTAAATCATATTGTACACTTTTTTACTCCAAATCATGACCACAACTGCCAGGGAGCTGCCTGGAGAGAGTTAAGGGGAAATTGTGCCTCAGGTCAGATTGTGAACACATCGCTATGTGTGTAGGCACCTTGATTAATAACACAATCTGGTTTGCCAACATCTGCCAATTTCAAGGTTCTCTAAAACTCAAAAACTAGCAAAAATCATTATCTATAATATTCTGCAATTCTATGCTTATGAATAACTTTACAGGCACAGATCATCCATCTTGTTACAAAATGGAGTCTTATGTGGATAGCTTAATAACAGATTTATAATTTCCCATCTTTTTATTCATAACTTTACCCTATAATATTTACCTAAGAAGAACGTGATCTTGCTATTCTAAGTACATGTACATATACATATAAGCCCCATCTACAGGAACCTATACATAGGGAATACGCATTGATCCATTCCCCATAGAGCAAGTCCATGGCCTCAGTCTCTAATTGTCTTTTATCTTGTCCTTCTTGCCATAAATATGCAAGGAAATGATTATAGTCTTGCATTGTCTACATGTTTGCTTGTCATCCTCAATGAGGCTGGTTCCACAAATGGTACAGCTTGGAATGTTGTCTTGGGTATAAATGTTATCATAGACTTATGTTATAATCAGGCTTTAGTGTAGTCTCCTTGGAGAAACAACAGTCAAGTGTAAGTAACTTTTTAATCAGAAAAATAACAAGTTTTATAGCAATATAAATGATTACAAACAAAGCTAAACCTTTATCAATAAGTTAAATAATTCTTGATATCCATCTACTGAATTCATTAAACCATTTAGCTGGGTTTAATTAGGAAAACCTTATAATCAAGATCATACTCTGGATCACTATATGTTTTCCTGAACTGGTCCTTTATTTTCTTGATTTTCTTCCTGTGTCCTTATCAGCTTAAACTGTCTCATAACCTTTACTTTAAATTGCAGTTCATTAGTGATCATTTTAAGCGCATCAAATATTTCATATGTAACAATATCAAACAATTTGGTTAAAGCTTCTATTTGGTGAAGATACTATACACTGAGTCTAGATATTGTTACTGCTTCATCTCTTGATATACCACAATTTATGCAGTTACTCAGCTTAATACTTGTGATAACAACTCAAAGTTTTAAAGATAAAATTAAACTTCTAACAAAGCAAAGCAAAATATACATTTCCACAAGCCTTTATCTGGCTTGGGGCCTTGGAACATGTATCTATTCATATTATCTAATTACTCTAACTCCCTTGGATGAAGACTTTGCAATAGGAGGCATATATTCAGGATCGGAGGTATATATTCAGGTGTCCTACCCATGAAGTTTCACATAAATAATTGTACTTATCAGGATTTGGAATAATCTTTCAAATCTGGGCTCAATAGCCTTCATGGTATATTTCCAAATTATCATCCAATCTTCTGGTTGTAAACAGTGGGTACCTGTATCAAGATAAGGGACTGGAATAGAAGAAAATACCAAACTATGTATTTTAGTTAATTGTTTCTGTAAGATTGATACATAGTACACCATATCTGCAGATGACCTTAATCATGATTTTCTTAATTATCTTAATTACCTTGGCCATTGTCATTGCATCTGCCCTACAACACGCCTACCCTCCAGGCTAGTGACTGATGAGGCTCGTACAAGAGGACATCACATTCAGAACATTTGGCAGTGGTATAAAATCAATTTGTATCCTTTGTAAGGAACACTGGGTCTGGGGAGTACTTTTCAAAAGGGTTGGGACAGTCTTACCCGGATTGTTCAATGCACATATTAGGCATCCTGTTACAAAGGCCTGTGCTGTCTGTGCAAAACCCAGAGCTATCCAATTATGGTTGGTGATAGCCACCATTTTATCCTTCCCCAAGTGCACCTCACCATGTTTTATCTGGGCCATAACTGGGTAAAGTGTGTTTGGTAGACCTAAACTTTGACCTTCCCCCCATTCTCCATTTATCTTTAGCTTCTAGCTTTGCTTTCTCAGCCTCTGGAGCTTGTACCTGGAGCTTTGTTAGGGTACTTAAGTCAATCTTGGGGGCAGGATCATCCACATAAGTGTGTTGTTCTTGGGAGCAGTGACTTATGGCAGCAGCTCATGTGGCCTGGTCTACCAGTCTATTGTCTTCAGCTTCAGGTGTAGTCTCTCAAGTGTACCCTCATTTTTATCTCTACAAGTCTTTGGGATAACTGGAATGCAGTAGACAGTGGTCTGACGTAGCCAATATATATTTTGTATGGAACTCCGTCTTCAAAAGAAACATCTGAAATGTTAAATAAGGACAATGATTCCTGCTTTATTAATTCAATTCTATCATGATAAGGAAAATAAAAAGTTTGTATATTTTTAGTGTCCTCCTTGACACTATCAAAATTTACTTGTATATTACTATTCTCCCATCTTTTGAAACCTATGGGAGTAATGATGCAGGGTTTCAACACTGTACCTTTAAGAGTGATATTACTTGTACAACAAAGCTACTTTGTATTTCATAAGCCTAACAGATAAATGCTTTCTTTAAGCTCTACTCAAGATTTTATAACTTAATGTGATACTATAAGGGTTAAGGGGTGTCCTAACACTATGTCAGTACTTAACAGTATCTAGGTGGCATATGTTAATGCCTTGTTTGCATTATACAAAAGTTACGATTTATTTACATAAAGTATCCATTCCCTACAATATGCAATTAAGCCCAAAAAGGCTTTAAGCTGTTTGGACATCTGCTTTCTGAATCACACTGTCTTTCTTTGTAAGTTTTTAGTAAAGTGTGATATATACGATGCCTTAAAAAAATTAACTTTTGTCTGCTAAAACACCAATCTTTAAATACTTTATAATTTTCTTTTACTTGTGCAGAATATTCAGTAATACTATTGTTTCATACAACTAATCCTGTTTTGAGTTATATATAACCGTAGATCGTCTACATATCGTGTAACGATCTGATTGCACTGGCAAAAAGCCAATCCTTTTAACATTAGGACTTATAGTACCACCCCTTTGTGGCAGTTCATTCTAAACATACTGTTTTTTGTTAGGCACTAAAAGGCAGAAAAAAAGGTGAGTGGTATGCCATTCAACAAGGTGTGCAGATCAGGTACAATTGATGTATTAAACCTGTATCCTTTTACCTATTTAGTTACTTGATCTGATCTTAAATGGTATTGTTTAACTGGCCACACATGTTAGCTTTTTAAGTGAATTTAAATGGGCAATAGCATTTTTATCTATTTTACCCTGTGCCCATAACATATCAGGGACTTTAGCAAACATCTCATTTCAGTATAGACTTTCAGTGTTAACAACAGTAATGAGATCTGTTTATGCGTTTTAAGGCTATTCTTTTAAGAAGTCTTGGTTTGGAAGCTAAAGTCACTTCCCCATCTTTGTATGTTAATGCGGCATTTAATGCTGACAATAAATCTGCCTCTAAAAGATTAAGTGGGCAGTCATCTGAGACTAAAAAATGTGTCTCTAATGTTACACCATTATTTATAGTAATCTGCAATGGTTTTATCTTTATAATACTGCATTTGACCATCCAGGCCAGTGGCCAGGACTATAGAGAAGGTCAAATGTTCTGATGAGATTAATTTGAACTGAATAACATTTTTAGCAGCCCCAGATGGATACAATATATTGCGGGTCTCTATGACTGGTCATATTGAGAGATAGATGACTCTGGGGACTCTGTAGGCTATCTTCCTATGCTTGTTTGTCTCTGTGTTCTATTCTAATACCCATACCTTCACTGAGATGAGGGCAATCCTTTTTATACATTCTCAGATCTCCAACATTTTGTAAATTAACCTCGTAATCCTTATGTTATTAATGTTACCTTCACAATAATTGTTACATTCCAACACCTGTTGTATACATTTCAATGTTACAATCCAATTTACTCACTGTGGGTAACATATATGTAAGTAACAATAGCTTAATAAACCTTGTACAGGATTAAGGTAGAGGAGCATAGAATTACCTACACTGTCCCCATAATACCACAACCATACAACAGCTATACATATTTATGTAGTATCATTAACACAAAGGTCAATAGCAAAAAATAAAAAACACTTTTGCAAAAAAACAAAGGCTCATTCTTAAAAAGTAAAAACAATTTTGATTTGTAAATGTCATTCAGTGCTTCTAGGCGTCTCCATAGAAAATGGTCATTCATTCATATCTCTTGACTCAGAACCAGCACATTGAACATTCAATTTCTGCTTAATTTTTCTAAACCCACGCACACCTGCAAGGAACCCTGTCAACTGACTGTCCATCTTATCTCTAGCAAGTGTATCATTTCTCCTAAGAAGTTTAAACATTTCTACTTCTCAGTAAGACAAAACAAAAAATACACTGATTTTTCATTTTAGAAACATATTCTTGTTTTGCTAATGTGTGACTAGCTTGATCTTTTGTAATGTCATTCATTTGTATAGGTAGATTGACTCTCAAAATAAAACTGCTTGTTTTAGCATTTGCAATGATATTCACTGACCGTCTTGTAAATTAGGCATATAAAAGGTTGACTAAGACAAGAATGATTATGTCATACCTTTAAATATTTGAATATCTCATTAACATCACACTTAGATGTCCTTGAACAAACACATTGATTTATGCATTTTTCCACGTTAACTACTTCTTAAGATCACTAAAGTCTTATTCATAGTTTTTTTACATTGAAAATCATAAACAATTTAGCACTCTCCACAATTTCAAATTATCACATGCTTGACAGTCTATATCAGGGCATAACAATTTTTTTTTAGTAATATTCTTTACTGAACAATTTGGACCTACTGACCTTAGAGATGTTTCTTCAAATTTATCCTTAAAGTACATACAATTAATTTATTATTCCCTTTCTTGTAATTCTTTCTTTAACAAGATCTGTTTGACCACTTTTATCCAATTTAAAGGTTTGCCTTCAAGTTTGTTACTCTTTATACAGGAGCCATATGACTTACATATCTGTTGTAATTTAATCAGATCAAGTGTGCCATTTCTAATCCTTCTGTCACCCCAGGACCTAACACTGTATGTATAATATACACAGGGGTCTGATAGCTGGACAGATGTTTGTTGTCTGCATTACCCATATCTGTGGGTTTCCTAAACACAATAGGTGTGTGTGGGTTTACTATACCCTTCTCTGTGTGGCAGCACCTACTTAGAGGAAAAAGCCAGAGACAGATTATTTTGTATCCCTTCTGTTACTAAAGTGGGTCTCCTTAGTAGTTCTGGGCACACTATGACCTTTCCTTTGGGATATAGATCGACTGGTAAAATTGTTATAAACAAATCCCAAAATTCTCCTACTATAGTCTGGAGATAATCTCCATCAATATGGCAACCTACCAACAAACAAAAGGTACTTCTATGTCTATTCACTCTGGAAGTATAAAGATCACAAGATGTATCAAAGGACAATACTTATGCTAATCAAGGAAACAAATTATTAGGCTGTTAAATACAATAACACATTTGCATTTCTCATATTTAAATCTATAAGGATTATAATCTGTATAGATTCATTAGACATGTCATTTCATAAAACAAAACCCAAAACCTAAAACAAAAACAAGAGTCTGAGACACAGATATATCCATACCTGAATCCCCAGGCAGACACAGGAGCTCACAAAACAGCATGGTCTAATTTAAGCAGAAAACGACTGATCCCGGGATTGAAGTCAGAATCCACTGTCCTGTTCTCTCCTGATGTGTCCGCCCTTAGATCAGGGTTAGGAATCTCGGTGGAACAACCTCCAAGTGATAGATCGCAATTAATTTTCCTGTTAATAATCACCAGCCAAAGCTTATTATTGTGTGTCAGACCCTTTTAGTGCTGAGTACTCATGAGATAGAATCAACACACAGCCAGCTGTCTTGTGTTTCTAGATTCCTCTGACTATATTTACATGTCATACAATAATATAAAGCCCAGTGTTCTCACATTAGCAACATATGAGTATTGTCACACTACATTCCAACACAGCAGTCATTGTTAGTATTCATTACATTATTATCTATACACGAGGGAGTGAATTGTTAGGGAGACAAGGCCACAACTGTAGCTAGAATACACAGTCTTATTCATAACACAATCTGGTTTGCCAACATCTGCCAATTTCAAGGTTCTCTGAAACTCAAAGACTAGCAAAAATCATTCTCTATAATATTCTGCAATTCAAATCTTTTGAATAACTTTACAGGTACAGATCATCCATCTTGTTACAAAATGGAGTCTTATGTGGATAGCTTAATAACAGATTTATCAATGGTACAGGACTGTACATTACACCAGTGATGAGCTGTGAGGTAAATGGCTGGGTAGGTACTGGTTAGTATCAGAGCCAGATTTACTGAGACATATGAACCCGAGGGTTCATGAGGGCATTATACAAAGATGCAGCAGTATATAGTAGGGATGTGCGCCGGACCATTTTTGCTGCATTTGGCTCTGATTCATCATCCAGCTTTGGATTTGGATTTTTTGCAAAAATTGACAAAAAAGCTAAAATCATATAATTTGGGCATTTTTGTTTCTAGAGTATTATTAACCTCAATAACATTCATTTTCAGTCATTTAAAGTAAAATTCAACCACCTCACAGCTTATAATATTGTTTTCACCATTATTGGCCAAAGGTTGTAGTGAGCTGATTGGTTACTAAGCGACAGAGCAGCGGCACAGACAACACAGTATAAAGCACATCTATGAAACTTTGCCACACAGCAGTGGCAGAAATGAAAGGTAGTGCAATATAGAATTGTCCTTGGGCCCTCCCACCCTCCGTTATGTTGGATATTAAAAAGCACATGCACACTTTAACAAAACCGACAGGGACTAAAGTGCTTGGTTTGTTTGGGCCCCACAAAACATGCTACCAATCGGCTTAAGGCAACAGCTCTACATTGGCAAGATGTCATTGTCATTACCATCCTCACACAATATGAATTCATCCCTGCTGGAATCCACCATTACAGTAGACTCTGTACTGTGACATAATTGCCGGTAAATGTCTTCCTCATGGAATTTCCAGTTAATTTTGATGAAGATCATCTTTTCCACATTTTCATAGAGGTAATCAATCTCCTTCGAATGTAGTCTACTGTTTTACACTCAAAAAAAGTGAAAAATGATAAATGATGTTAGGCATTCTTCTTATATTCAGAAGATGATGTACTCCCATATTACATATAAAAAGAGATAAAACTCTTTATAGTGTAACACTGTTTTACTGATCTAAAAAAATATCTATTATACATAAATAAAAAGGGAGATGCGGATGCACTTATAAGTTTTTACACTATAGCCTTTTTTTTCTCTTTTTTCAAGTGTAAAACAGAAGACTACATTCGAAGGAGATTGATTATGGTCAGATGTACTACATAACTTCCAAATCAAAGAGGTAAACAAAGTAGCACCTGACGGACCTGGTGGTGAACACTTTTGATATTCTGATTGCTTTTAGGTGGCCTCAGGGTGATACCACTTTACATCACCGAGTTTGTTTTAGCAGCTTATTTAGGTGCACTGACTTTTATTATTATTGTATATTGTTTATTTGCATCACCACTGGGTCTTTTGGGAAAGCTGATTTTTTCTGGCTACTGCTGAAGAAATTGAAGGAGGAGATATCGTAGTACTTGTGACACTTGCCAACTTGCTCACCAGTAGCTCTTTGCATCTTTTAAGATCTGGGTAAGTTGGAAAGAAAGACACAGCATACAACTTAAACCTAGGACCAAGCACGGTTGCTAAATTGTAGTGATCAGATTTCAAGATCATGACCACCCGTGGATCCTGGCGAACCGAATGAAGGTCTTGATCTTGAAATCTGGCATACTTTGTGGATTCGCTTTGTTTAATCTCCTTTATCAATTTCTCCAGCTGATTTTCCAAAAGCCTAATTGGAGGAATTACCTGACTCAAGCTAGCAGTGTCCGCGCTCCCTTCACATGTGGCTACTTCACATGGTTTGAGCACCTTGCACAAGACTGAAAGTACTATCCACTGTGCTAGGCTAATGTACATTCCCCCTCCTCTCCCAATGTCGTGGCTTGTTGTATAGCTATGGATTGCTTTTTGCTGTTTCTCCATCCGCTGAAGCATATAAAGGGTGGAGTTCCACCTTGTTACCACTTCTTGCTTCAGTTGATGGCAGGGCAAATTAAACTGTTCTTGCAGGTGCTGCAATCTCCTGCATGCTGTTGATGAATGCCAAAAAATGTCCCAAAATTTTTCGGGCCACAGACAGCATCTCCAGAGTGCCCCTGTCATTTTAAAAAAAACCCTGCACCACTAAGTTGATTGTGTGAGCCAAACAGGGGATGTGTTGAAATTCACCCCGCTCTAATGCTTTCACAATATTTGAGGCACTATTAGAAATAACAAATCCTGAGGAGAGTCCAAGTGGGGTAAGCCATGTTTCTATGACATCTCTTAGTTTTTCTAAGAGGTTGTCAGCGGTATGCCTCTTATACCCCTTTTACACCGGAGCTAAAACCCGGGTTTTTGAAGGGTTAACCCGGGCAGCTCCCTGGTGTAAAAGGGCAGAGGGTTGGATCGCCGGGTCGAGTGACCCGGCAATCCAACCCAGGTAACTAGCAGGGTTTAACACGGGCTTAGCCCGTGAAACCCTGCTATGGGAACAGCGCACTCCGGGTCACGATGACCTGGAGTGCGCTGCTAGCCGGCCGATTGGTCCGGCTTCAGTGGCGCTTGGAGATGACATCATCTCCAAGCGTCCACTTTCACTCCGCAAAAGCCGGGTCTATGCAGACCCGACTGCGGTGTGAGCGGCGCTGACTCGGGAATATCCCGAATCAGCGCCAGCAAAATTCCGGGTCTGATCCGGATAGGAACTTTGTTCCAACTCCGGGTCAGACCCAGAATTTAGGTGGAAAAGGGGTATTACTGAATCCGGTGATACACAGAGTAGCCTGCCTCAGAATGAACTGGCATTGTTTGTTACATACTGCTTCTGCTGCTGTTGAAAGCGATTTACCCACCCAGTGGGCTGTCACAGTCATGTAATCTTTAGCTTGCCCATTACCGCTTGTCCAGGGAATAAGTAGCTTGCTACAAGCAAGAACTTGGATAGCTGGATATCTCTCTGGAATGAGCCGTATTGCTCTGGCACTGGATCAATAGCCAGAGCAGGCTTACATAAGAATTGCAGGTCTCCTGTTGGTAGTCCATGTCATCTAAGGTAAGGATCACTCTGACTGAAGAAATTCAAGCAGCTGGCATACTCCAGCATGGTGACATTCATGCATCTACTCAAACAAGACAAGCAGAAAACCTGACCTGCAGGACAGTTGGCAAAGTTCAGTCACATGACAAATTGCCTAGAACATGAGTGTAGAGTGTGAGGATTGTGACACCAGAGTAGCATAGTAGAGAAATTTAGAATAACTTTGTAAGAAGCATCATACATCATCCTGTTTGCATTTCATGCACTTAAACAAACCTCTGCATATTGGACTGGCAAGCCAGTTTCTGTTGTTTAAGGGGGGCCAGTTTGAGTTTTTAACTTTGTTTTTTGGATTCACAATTGGTAATTTCTGCTGTGTGTATCATTGCATTTTATTAATTCACTCATACTGACCTAATGTTTTTCTTTAGTTAGGGTTGGGCAGTAAGCAGCCCCCCAGGTGTTGGAAAAATACACATCCCAACATGACCTGCCACAGTTTTGCTGCTGTTTCTCAATGCTAAAAATGTTGCAAGGCATGCTGGAATTTGTAGTTCAACAACAGCTGGAGGGCCGCTTATCAGGGGCAAATGCAGAATTTTTACAGGGGGGTTTCCACACATAATATATGTCACACATACATTGCACACACAATTACCTTTTAGCAGGTTGTAGACCTGTGATGAGGATGGGATCTGGCAGGCTGGCACTATTAGGCCCCTCCCCCTAGTGACAATTGCACAATTTGCAGGTCAATTGGGAGGGGATGGAATCATTTCAAAAGAGAACAAAAAACAAAAGCATCTAATAGAGTGCACTCTGAACCAACAAATATTAAAACGTATACTTTTATCGTTATCTATTTAAAATCTTTTATATCATTTTAAAATATTGGTGAAATAGTAAAATATATAGATGTGTAAAGATCAGAAAACAGTGTATTAAAATAATTATTCAACTATAATGGCTGTCTTATATGATCCTGTTCACCTCCTTCCATATAAATGCTACATTGCAAATTTTGTTTACATGAGGTTGCGCTGATTATAATTATGTTATAGCCATTTGCAGCATGGTATGGAAAGTGTCAAACTTAGGGCCTGATTCAGAGCCGGACGCTCTGACCAGAGCGCTCGCTCTGAATCAGGGCCATCCTACCTAAAAATGGAGCGGCCTCCTGGCCATTCGCTTAGCTGCGGGTGACCACCCACAGCTTATGCGAGTGGCCAAAAAGATGGTCGCAATGGTCAAGACCATCGTGACCATCGGGCTTGCGACGAGACCCTGCGGTAGGGTCTCGCTGCCGCAAGCCCAGGAGTGCTTTTGGCTCTATCAGAGCCAAAAGCACTCCCACTGACATCACTAGTGATGTCAGTGGGGCAGGACCCAGACAGTAGGCGTTCCCATGGGAATGCCTCCGTCTGGCAGCCACGCCCCCAGCACGCCCACCAAAGGGGGCATGCTGTCAGTCACCATCGACAGCACGCACCCTTTGGTGCGAGACCCATAGCGACAGCTTGGCTGTTGCTATGCGGGTCTCGCGCATGTGCACGACGGAGCTCCCTCCGTCATGCGCATTAGGGCACCATCGACCCGCTTGCGAGCGTCCTGCGCTCGCAAGCGGGTCTGAATTAGGCCCTTAATCATATATAAAACACTGAAAAAAGAACAAAATTAATTGTTCAAATTGGTTCGATTTGTGTGTTTTAACCAATTTGTCTGAATAACAATTTTTGGTTATTTTCCAATGTTTATAAGCAAATGGACGATTGTCATTAGCTCCCATACATTACCAGGTTTTCATTCCAACCAGCCAGATTGGACAGATATCTGACAGAAAATTGTATAGTGGATGCCCAGCTTATGTCCACACACCATATAGCGGGCTGGCACAGTGATCAGGACATCTTAATCTGTCTCCTCGCTCTGTCAGTATGTTTGTCACTTACTGCAATCAGGTTACAGACAATAACATTATATTGCTCTATGTTCTACAGTATGGTAACAAAATAGTGTATAGGGCACAATGTAGCAATATAATCTAAGCAGAGACAGGACTCATAATTATACCAGCAGCTATGCACAAGCCGACGGCTGTTTCACCATTCGCTTTTTCAAGGCTCAAACCAGAGCTATCTGGTTCCTATGTCTTTTAACCCCCTGCTTCTTTTCCATTGGTTGGGATGTTCTGTCAATCACAAATATGTCCCAGTATTTCAGTAAACTACAATAAAATATATTTAGATCTTATAGCCTTTACAATTCAAACTATTTCTTTTCCCAATAGTTTTAATGCTTATAGATGTAAAATTCTATAAGAGTATACATAATAAATTAGTGTTAGTATGTTGTAAATTTGTAGAAAACTGTGAATATGAGAATATCCTTAATATTATTACATCTTGTGTTATCTGGTAATTATGATACCCTATTCAATAAATAAAATGTAATGTGTCTATTAGAATAAAAATCAACACATATTATATTATCATAATTAATATAAGTGTAATGATAAATCATATTACATCAAATTATGTCATAGCGAATAAAGTGTCTATACCAATCTATATCCTATTCAATTCAATGTGGCTCCTTATTGAACTAAATTGAATCTGTCTACCTATATGGTGACTGCAAATGGCTATGACATAATTAGAATCATCACAACCTCATGTGAACAAAATTAGCAATATTGCATTTATATGATCTGTTCGTCTCCTTCCATATAAATAAGACAGCAGCCATTATAATTTTATAATTATTTTAATACACTGTTTTCTGATCTTTACACACCTATATATTTGACCAATATTTTGAAAGTATATAATATTTTAAATAGATTACAATAAAAGTAACTTTTTTATTATTTGTTGGTTTAGAGTGCACTCTATTAGATCCCATCTAGGACAGATGGTTGAGCTCCATATACCTCCTGGGACTCTGATATATATCCCAGGATTGGTCCTATTTGAGTGGTGAGTGACCCTAACACCATTGGGGGCCCACAGTCATTCCCCAATTTGGGAGAGAGACTTGTTTTTATCATTGAGCAAAGAGAATTCATCATTTTTGGATCACAATCCACTATATTATACATTTTTATGGGAATTTTCCTTTTTCTCTGTGTGCTGATCTACTAACTTTTTAGCAATTTTTAGTCCACTTTTTTCATCGGGATTAACAAAAGATTCATACTGGTGGTCTATTTATGTATCGGTATTACATTATGCATGTTATGTAACTTGTATATTTATTTTAGGAACTGCAGTTATTAGATTAATTGTTGCTATTATTAATATGAATTTATTAGCTTACAGCTAAATACTCTTGTTTGTTATATTTTTTAGTGATCTCAGGCGCAGATACATATATTTTCTTTCAACCCGTATTGTATGGGTCTGATGGTTCTCGATGTTACCAATGTTTTGCTGTGTTGCGAGGTATTGCTGATGTGAGTTAAGGGAAATGGGCAGCATTATGTGTTGCAGGGTGTCCGCTTATCGTGATGCAGTGGAATTGCAATTGTATTCATTACCATATTTTTGCAGCCGCCAGGTATGTGCGGGTGCAGACTTGCTTTTCGTGCTGAATCAGGCCCTAAGTCATTTCCATCGGTCTTTACCGGTCAACTGCATCAAGTTATTATTCCTCAACAATGGGCTCTTATTAAAGCAAGTTATGATTCTTCAATATTGGACCTGTATCAAAGCAACTCCTAATTCCTCAACTTATTATTAATAAAGACTTTTCTCATTCTTATCCTCACCTTCGGGTATCCCATTCACTACTGTGTCTCCATAGCCTCATACCACTACATGAGGAGGTCCTGGCTAAAGCCACCCAAGTTCATTCACACTCCTCCAATCTCTCCTTCAGCCTCCCACTCCTGTTCCTATCCAAACCAACCCTCAGGTGTGACAGGAGGTACTGCTCCAGAGACTGATTTATCCATTCCAACTGCCCATTTAACTGAGGATGCTATCCAGAGGAGAGACTGACATTGATATTCAAGGTGGAGCAAAACAATTTCCAAATCTGGGCAATAAACTGAGTTCCTGTCAGAAACAATGTCCTGTGGAAGAACATGTAGTCAGAAAACATGTTGGATACACAATGTAGCTAACTCTTTGGCAGTGGGGAGTTTGACCAAAGGAATGATGTGAACCATTTTGCTGAACCTATCCACCACTGTCCAGATGGTGTTACACTTGGACGAGACTGGAAGGTTAACCACAAAGTCCATGGAAATGTGCAACCATGGTTTAGAAGGCACTGAAAGAGGTAGAATATGCCTGGCATGTGCGGCATGGGGAATCTTGTTTCTAGCATAGGTGTCACAAGCCTAGAATGAATTCCTGTATGTCTTGAGTTATAGATGACCACCAGACAATTGGGATAATAACCTAAGACCCTTCGATACTCCTGGATGTCCTATGGTTCTGCTGGAGTGGAAGTTAGTGATGACTGCCCCTCTGAATTTTTTCTGGCATGTACAGAAGTTCTTGAGGTTTTCCAAGTGGAACTTGGGAATGAATAGACTGAATTTGTTATGCCAGATTCTAGGCAATACTGGTATGAATGTGAGTACTTGGGATGATTGGAATGTTGGAAATGACAGTCTGCTGTACTGGTACACAGCTTTGTGACAAAGCATCCGCCTTAAGATTGCCAGTTCCCAGTCTGAACAAAATTATGTAAGTTGAAGCAGGGAAAGAAACAATGTCAGTGAGCCTGTCTTGAATTCAGTCTTTTTGCTGACTTAAAGTAAGCCAAGTTCTTCAATTTCATGTACACAGTATTTTGATGTTTTGCTCCCTCCAACTAGTGCCTCTATGTCACAGCTCACAGATGGGTAGTGGAAGCTGGGCTGAATCCCAGGATTGGGGAGACCTAGTACTGAGATACTGAGTCTAACATGCCAGTTGTATTCACCAGGGACATGTGCCATGTCCTTGCAGGTCATGGCCCTCGGACTAGGTTCCCTAATACAGATGATGATTTACTCTTGATACAGTCAAGTATGAGGGAGGCATACAATTGTAGCTAACAAACTGGGTCAAAACCAGACAGGCAAGACTTGTACCAGGAAGCGGACAATGGCAGGGTCAGGAATGCAGTCAACATCAGAACCAGAACACCAAGCACCATACAAGGTATGAGACTGAAATGTATCACAGACAAACCAAGGAAAGGAACATCCAGGAGCAATCACAGATAAAGGCACACTTGCATAAGGTTGGGAGCCTTTACTCTGGCACCTGCCTAGTGCCCAGTGACTCCCTTTATATAGGGAAGAGTTTGATTCTCATGCCACACATGACTTCACATTTGGTGAGTCTGTCCCTTTAAATAGTTTTAGGTCGGTGCATGCACCTCTAGGGAGAGCCACTGCCATCTTCACTACAACTGCCATAGAGGGAGGGGAAGGGGTGCTAGAAGCTGCGACACAAGCAGCGGGGCTGGGGACTCTCTGCCTGCCACCCCATGCTGAATCAGACCCCAGTGCTACTGGACACCTTAAGTGAGAGCTGGGTTCGGCTGCGCTGTGACATTCCAATCTCCAAAAATGCCTATTTAATTGCCAAAAGTTCCCTGTTACTGAAATTGTAGTTTTTTCTTCTGCCGGGGAGAACTCCAGAGAAATTTCGGCACACAAATGCAGTTTGTTGTCCTGTGGAACACTCTGAGATAATTTGGCTCCAACTTCAGAGGTGTCCACCTCCACAACAAATGGAAGCTCCAGATTCTGTTGATGAAAGAACCAGAGCTGAGGTAAAGGCTTTCTTCAAGTCATCAAAGGCCCGGACTGCTTGAGGCGACCAGATGGAAATATCTGCTCCTTTCTTAGTATGCTCCACTATTTGTTCTACAACAGTGAAGACTTAATGAACCTCTGATAGTAGTTGGAGAATCCATGGAATATTTGGATGGCTTTAAGGTTGAAAGAATGACCCAATCCAAAACTGCCTGCACTTTACTGGGATACATAGAAAACCCTTTGGGGTAATAATCCAAAAAATGAGACCTTAACCACCTCAAATTTGCATTTTTCTAGCTTTGCTTTGGTCTTCTTGAAGCTCTTGTAGTACCTGTTTTGTTTGACATGGTTACAATATAGATGTACTGACTGGCAGTCTAGGAAGACTGGAGTTCTAGGAAAGTGGAGAAGATGGAATTCTAAGTCCTTTTAAATGCAGTGCCCCTTTTGTGAAATAAATGAGTGGTGTCTGGAGCTTAACTTGCCAATTCTAAAGGTGACTACCTTCAAAACTGCAGCTAGATACTGGACTTGCCAACTCTTCATGCAGAAGTCCTAGGGTCTTGAAGAAGGGGACATCCGGGAAGTTCCCTGCAGCTCCACTGTCAAGAAAGGCCGATGTCATGAACTCCTTACCGACCAGATTAATCAAGACTGAAACCAGAAGAGGATTCTTAGGAGAAATGGTGGAGAAGTCTAAATTAATTTCTCCCTTCTCATCTAGGCCTTGTCTTTTTCTGTTCTCAGGGGGCAGGACCTGGCCATATTGTCTTTACCGCACAATAGAGACAAAGGCCGAGGCTCTACCTTTTGAGCTTCTCTTCTGCAGACAAGCAACAAACCCTGACTTGCATGGCGTTGTCTTTCTCTGCAGTCAATTCAGCAGCTACCATTTGAGGAGGCATTATTGCTAGCTCCTTTTCTATCTTTCACTCTCTGATGCAGTGGTCTGACTGTCAAACTGCATAAGGTTACCTAGCATCTTTGGCATGAGGTACTGCAATAGATAGTCTTTGACAATCAGTGAACTCTCAGGCATTTGGCCCACCTCATAATTGGCACACAAGGAAGAATGACTGAGGATAAAGGAATCCTGGCATAAGCCAGGATAGCCAACCACAATACTCATGTCTTCTAGGTTTGCATCAGAAACCACCTGCAATTTGGTGGAAAGGCAGTGGTGCCTGGTCTGATAAACCTGGCCCCATGCTCAATGGGATGTGATATAGATGTAGGAAAAGATCTTGCATGTGGATAGGGCTCCCAGAAGCAAAAAAGTGCAGAACAGCTAGCAGTTTGTGTAGGACTAATAAGGCTTGTGACTGTACAGTGTCTGGCTCAAGCTTAGCTTTGATGAGGTCATTAAGTTTTTTGCAGTTAAGGAGGAACATGTGTATGCCATCATCATCATTTGAGAAAGAATCTAAGCCTATGTAGGATCTGCAGCATTCCTACCATCTGGTTCCTCTATTCTGTTTTTTGCTCCTTTGCCCTTTTAGTCAGTGGTGGAAACCTCATGAAATTAATGCCTGATCACACAGATCTGAGTATCCTCCCTCATCCATTCTTGACAGCAGAAATAGAGTACTGCAGCTGACTTTGTTGCCTTTTATAAACATCCTGATTGGGTTTGGGCTAAATAACAACATTGTTTACAAATGTCAATATGATTTTTAAAACAAATGCATTGAGGTGCAATTTGTGTGCGAGTTCAATCAATTTTGAAAACACAATTATTAGTAAATTCATGCTTTGCATTGGTAGCAATGTAATTTTGACAATGTTTGTTTTGATGGTTAGTTGCCAAGATTTGATCTGCGAAGTCCTATTTGACATGTGATATCCATTCAAATTGACCAGTAGTAAATTCTCGGTTTGCAAAACTACTATATTACTGATAAACACAAAATCAACCAAAGGTGACCTTTAGTAAATCTCCCCTTTTTGTCTCTTTCCTTTCAATGCTTTGAAGTTTATTTCAAGAAAATCAGGCCCATGTTAATCCATAACTGTATGCAGTATAGGACACCTTACATTTTCTTTATCTGATCAAGTTTTTTATGTTTCAAATGACCTGTCAAGATTTCACCAAAAGAAAGTGACGATAAGCAACACATTGGTCAATGTTGCTATCATACTCGCTAACATGTTCCCTATGTAATATACTTATTTTTTTTCCATTCTAAAGTTAATCTGACACCTATGGCAAGCCATGAAATCCACCATGCCATCAAGGTATACAGATGTTGCAGAGTCTTTGCAAGGTATTTGAGACAACCAAATGCCACCGCACAAAGGTTCTACAGATTGAGAAATGTAGTTGACTTGATGATGGAATAAAGAATAAAAAACAATGTGGGATCCTAGGAAAGATTTTAGGCATCCACATCAAGGTCTATAGATATCGGTGACTGTGCACTATAAACGAGTTTCCAAAATCAAAAATAAAATTGTCTTTTTGTTTTTCTAGGGATGTTGAAGCAGTAAGAAGAAAGAGGACCAGGCATGAGGATGAAGACATATTTTAAACATTCCTCTTGAAAAACCCCCTCCATCTGGACTGAGAACTTCCACCACTTAAAGAGTGCCAGTAACTTCCAAAAGGTCATAGAAGGCACAGAAGAAGATGCATTTCAAGGATATCATTGGTAAGAATTTCTACATTATTACATTTCAAAATAGACAAAGGGGATTCCCCAAATAGGCAAATTCATTTTATGGATTACTTTTATTGAAACCTACAAAAAATTAAGCATAGATTAGGCATTCTCTTAAATTTCAGTTTGATTTTTTTTTCCAACAGGACAATTCCGGAGAAAGCTTCAAGAGAAATGGCAGATTGAAAAATATGTTGAACTGCAGGGATGGACATGCAACATCGCGAGATTGTGAAACATATCAGCCAACTGGAAACTGCAACAATCAAGAAATAAAGAGATCATCGTGAAATTGAAGCCCTGGTCTCCTTACAGTTATGGACAGGTCTAGTATTCCTGGTGAATGGAAATCAGATAAAGTGGTTGCCACCAGGTCATTTTGAAATGAGGATCTGCTGTGTGATTATCAGAGGTCTTTGATCTCACTTGATAAAGCAGAAGATAGAGTAAGAAAATTCACAAAGGGAGCAGCAGAATATATGGTTTCCTTTAACTGGGGTCAATTTCATATGCCAAGGCAGTGTTGGGTGGCCCAAGTGTGTGTGAATCAAGTAGGAATGTGCCTCCTAATACTGGTGGTCAAACTGCTAAGCTCTGGAATGTGATGCAGTTGAAGTGGGTCTGTGAAGTGTTTCCTCCTTCAGATTTTTTGCCAGCAGTCTTTACGCTTGTGTTTAGGGTGGATTACTTTTTTGCCTGTATTCATCCTGACTGTTCTCCTGAATTTGACTTAAGTTTTGACACTTACAATGATTTGCAGGAATTTTGGAGTGTGTGGGGGGTTGTTAAGGGCAAGGATCCATGGTATAATTTAAGGGCATTAACTATCACAAGGAAAGACCTTGACCCCCAGTGATGCATGTATTTATCAGTCCAAGACCAAGCCAGGGTTTCCCAATGGGTCAGCCCCATCCTCTTACCGACCCCAGCCTCTCTGGAGACTCTAGATAACCTTGGGCCGATCTCACATCCCTGTGATGGCAATGATGCATTTGGATGTCTTACCTATGAACTTTTGATGGTACTTTCTGCACCTACCATGGTGACTATGTATAATGGGGTATAGGGTTTCAATTCCAAAGAGGGAGCCTGAGAAATGGCTACCACATCCAAGGAAGGCAGCAGGCATGCAAATTACCCACTCCCGACTCGGGGAGGTAGTGTTGAAAAATAACAATTGGACTCTTTACAAGGAGGACTCTTTCGAGGCCCTGTAATTGGAATGAGTACACTTTAAATCCTTTAACGAGGTCCCATTGGAGGGCAAGTCTGGTGCCAGCATCTGAGGTGATAGGTTGTGTTTTGCTGAGCTCCAGTGTTCCCGGACTAGGCCGAAGCCTGGGCCTGTCCTGGGGGTGTTTCCCCAGAAATGATGGAGCCTCCTGGGGCTGATTTCCGGGAGAGTCCCCTGCCTGCCAGGTCTGGCCCTGGCCTTCCCTCAGAATCATCGGGAGATGGCAGCAATGGGATGTTTGCTACAAAGGTGACATTATATAATCTGTAGATATGTTGGAAGCGCTATGCGAGGTGGAGAGTGGAATGTCTGCAGGACAGAGGCTGGTGGTCGGAGGAGAGCACATGCAGTAAGTGGAAGGTAGTGTAAGTGCTCACAATAACTCTATAATAATATAATAACTGACTTCTAATAGACAGAAGTGTAACAGGGCTTTCAGCAGCCAGAGGCCACAGCCAAAAAGCTGAGCTGGAGCATCTGGGTAAAGTTTTTAGGGTATTAGCAATCACATGCAAGGAGAAAGTGAGGGGGAGTGTTTTAGTTTGCAATGAGTCTGGACCCAGCGGATATTTCTTTCTGGTTACAGAGAGTTGTGCACTCGCTCAGCACACCATTGGTTAAGGTGCTGGGGACACTGGGGGTGTGGGGAGGGGCATGGACAGCAGTGGTAATATTGAAGCAGGGTACTCATATCCCATCTGCTGCCTATATTGGTGCCGACAGGATTCAATGTTTTTATCCTGGCCAACCTCGCATGTGTCACAAGTGCTGGGATTTCCGCAATGTGAGCAGGAATTGTCCTACAATTAAGTGTACTTGTTGTGATAAAGAGGGGCACAGTACTCATGAGTGTAACTCCATTAATTGCAACCTGTGTGGAGTAGAAGGCCATCCTTACTTCAGGTGTCTAGAGGCTTTCCATAACAAACAGTCTGATGTGGAGATGAGTCTAGTGGCAGCCAGGGTGGAAAGAGAGGTCCTGGGTGAAGGGGCATCCAAGATAGTTCCTCAGGGGTCTGATTTAGGATCTGGTGGGGGGCTATCTAGGGATACAGGTTTAGAGCAGGTATCTGGGGGGGGTACAGACTCCTTTGTGGTAGTAGGCGGTAAAGGAGGTAAGGCAAGTGAGAAGAAGAAGAATGTAGGGGGTCAGCCCATATCATTAAGCAACAGATTCTTTGCCTTTGATGAGAAAGATGAGGAGGAAGAGGTGGGAAAGTGCAGGATGATGGTGGATTAGTTCTTGTATCTAAGAGGAGGAAAGGGAAAGCTAGGGCCATCTCTCCATCAGTTGGTCAACTGAAAGTACAGCTTAAATTGAAAAAGAGGTTGAGAAATGAAGCTGGAGTTTCGACTGTCGCGTTGGAAATTTTTCTGGTCAAAAGTGGGTATAAGGGTCGGAGACCCGGGTTGGTGGAGGCTCAGGCACCTGCACTCCGGGAGGTTGCCCAGATGGAGGGGGTTCAGGGGACCCTTTCTGGTTGGGAAGACCTGCTGGCTAACATTTTGCCAGATCCTGGGGTGGGCATGGCCAATTCTGCCTTTGTCGCGGTTCAAAATTTGGGCCCTCCATCAGGGGTGGCTTCTTTGGAGGTCTCTGTGCCAGTGGTGACCTCAATCCCTCCAGTGTTGGGGATGGGAGTTTTTGTCTAGTTTCTTCTCCAGGCCTTCCTATGTTGGAGGTTGGTGGTCCTGGGGTGGGGTTTGTTGTGACTGGTGATGATGAAGGGGTGTGCTTAAAAGTAAGGAGCACATAATTGAGTGTTTGTAACAGTAACAAGGTGCCTACTAGAGCCCTGAAGGATGGCTCCCCAGCCCATCAAGGGTACCACCATTAATGTGGCATCCATTTTGTCTGTATGTGCTCATTATTTGGCCTTTGATTTTTTTCGACACGCTTGATGTTTATTTTTTTGTTTTTGCAAGAGACCATGGTAGGTGGGCTTGCTGATCTTCACAAGGTTATGGTGGAGTGGAGATGTGGCCCCTCCTATTGGTCTCTTGTGGCCGAGTCGTATGGTGGGCTGGCGGTCCTTTTTACTGGCATGGTAACCGTCCAGCGGGTTATTGATGTCCGTGTAGGCAGGTGTATGATTCTAGATGTCAATTTGAGGGGGCACGACCTATGCTTAATTAACATCTATGATCTATGGTTCCCAGTCCAAGTGAGACAGGAAGTGCCTTCTCAATGAGATTAAACCATATCTTTTTTCAGCCCGGCACATCATCTTTGGAGGTGATTTTAACACGATCACTAGGCTAAAGGACAGGAGAGGCTCAAAGATGACCCTGGGCTATGATTCAGTTTTTCTGAACAACATATTTAGACAGGCAGGGATGGTGGCTGTGCATGTTAGACATTCACCAGACCTCACAGGTTTCACTTTTTATAGAGGTAGACATAGGAGTAGGATAGATAGGTTTTTCATTAAGGAGAGTTTGAAAAACTTGGCATCCGTGTTGAGGCCAGTAGAATTCTCTGATCACGTTTGTCTGTGTGTTTCCTTGAATGCTTCAGAGTCCCTCCAGAAAGGGTGGGGCCTGTGGCGATTGAATTCTCAGCTCTTGGAGGAGGAGGGAGTAAGACAGTCTTTTAGAGATTTATTTGAATGTCAGGAGTCACTGTTGTAGGCAGGCTGGAGTAGGTCCGAGTAGTGGGAGATATGTAAGAAGAGGACCAGGTCTTTTTCCGCAATCTTGTAGCTAGGTGTAACTTGGTAAATCAGCATACCTACCAGGCATTGAGAAAGAAATTGGATTTCCTAATTTAAGGACAGGGAGATGGTGGGGAAATCTCCTGGGTGAAAGCAAGGATGAAGGAGTTACAATACAGCCGGTATTATTCTTTGTCCTGGAGAGAGATTACAGGAAGTACCACTCACCGGATCCTTTCCAGAATTGTAGGAACTCTGTTGTTGCTAAGGAGGTGGGGGGACTGTATGATGTTCAGGGTGTCCTCCATGAGGATTGGGGGGGCATTTTGGGGGTTGTGCAGTCTTTCTACTACGGCTTTTGTCCGAGCAGCCACTTTCCAGTGAGATGATGGACTCCTTTCTAAGGGATACTCTGAAACTGGTAAACCTTGGTGACCAGCTTGATTCTCTGGGCAGTGATGTTAATGTGGAAGAGGTGAGGGTGGCCAATGATAGTCTAGCCTCCAAGATGTCTCCAGGTCTGGATGGCTTGACCTCCGAATTTTATAAAGTATTTTCAGATATCTTGCCTCCTCGCCTCATGGAAGTATTCAATGAATGCCTGGCTGAGGGGTTACTCCCTCCTTCCATGAGACTCTCTGCTTTGATATTGTTGTCTTATGGGAATGATCCATCCCATATTGAGAATTGGGGCCCCACCGCACTTCTCAATACGGATTGTAAGATTCTGGCAAAGGTCATATTCAGTAGACTGATGGAATTTTCTGGGTTGTTATTTTCCTCATCTCAGCATTGTACCGGGAAAGGCCATAGCACCTGTAGTGCTGTCCTTGGCATCCAGGAGGCTCTGGAGCGGTGCCATGCTGATAAGGATGGAAAGTATTTGCTGCTTTGGATCAGGGATAGGGTTATTCATAAATACCTTTGGGCTCTCCTAGAGCAGTATGGTCTCCCAGTGAGGGTTGAGAATTGGTTAAGAGTCCTGTACAGGCAAGCCAAGAGCTTCCCTCTTGTCAATGGTTGTGTAGGTCCATCTTTTTTGGTATATTTGGGTGTCAGGCAGGGATGTCTCCTGAGTCCCCTCTTATACATGTTCTCCATTGATCCTTTTGTAAGGAGGCTTGATGGTGGTGCAGTTGGAGGGGTGCACCTGGGCCTGGGTTGTCCATTAAAAGTGGTGGCCTATGCCGTTGATGTCACAGTTATCTTGTCTTCCCCCAGGGAGGCGGACAATGTGGTGGCGATCATTGTGGAGTATTCTGTGTCATCTGGCTCCAAGGTTAATCAGGACAAGAGTGAAGTTTTCTGGATGGGAAGGATGGTCATGAGTTTGACCTTCCGGATAGCCTCCCCCAGGCATGCCAGTAGATTAAAGTTTTAGGTATTAGATTTGCCAAGGTGATTACGCCGCAAAAAACTGGTATCTTAGGCTGGTTGAGGCTACTGTGAAGGTTGAGAGCTGGAAGAGGTGGAGGCTCTCTCAGGAAAAAGGTTGATTTGATCAAGTTTTACTTGATTCCGATTTTTCTGTATGTTGGCAGTGTATGTCTTTTGCCAGAGTCTAGGTGGACAAAGATTCAGGCTTAGTTTTTCCAGCTCTTCTGGGGGAACAGGCTGAATTTAATCAAGCAGATTGTAACCTTCAGAACAAGGAGGGAGGCCTGGGAATGGTCAATACAGTGCTATTCTTTAGCCTGACCATTATTTACATCTGAAGAGTCTCATGTTGGAGACTCCTCCTTGGTGGGTAGGTGGCTTTTAGGTCCGGGTGAGTCCCTTCCGCAATGCTTGGATAGAGGAAGGTGCAGAAAAGAGTCTTTGGGTCAGGCATGGATATCTTCTGACTTACGTGGCCCTGATCTTGAAAGAAATAAGGCATTGGGGCTTGTTGGCAGAGGATTTCAGAACCTCTTCTAGAAGGGTGTTGAGAAGAGAGTTCTGGAGGCTCACTTTCAAGAACCGCTGTCTCTGAAAGACTGCCCAGGCACCGTCTGTTCAGAGGGATTGTCTCGGGTTAATGATCCGAGGATACCGCTGAAATTTAAGGACATAGCTTTTTCTCCTTTCATGGGAGGCTCTATGTGAGAGGAAACCTTAAGTACAGAAATGTCGATGATCGTGGCTGCCCATGTTAGAATAGTCTAGGGGAGGAGGAGACCATGGACCATTTCTTGCTTCGGTGTCCTTTCAATGTAGGAGTTTATAAGAAAGTGTCCAGAACCCTGGGTATCCTGTGCCTTTTTAATTTGTGTTATGCTGGTTGAGCCTATGGGGCATTCATGGGGTGTGAGGGTTATGTTTACTCTACACTTTTTTTAGTTCATGTAGTAGTTAGGTACTTCATGTGGAATGCATGGTGTCAGGTATCTGTTAGACAGAAAGTCCTTCCCCCTGGATGAGGTGGTTGATGACATTCTCCATGAGGTGTGGAAGATTAGGAGGTTAGAGAAGGGGCGAATGGATGCCATCAGGTGGTCCAGATTGTGGTGCCATCTGAAGACTCCATGAGGAGGTGGTGGAAATTGGCTTCTTCTCTACTCGGCTTTGGTGGACTGTCTTATCTTGGTCTTTCCTTTACACTCCTGTAGGTTTTCAGTTTATTTTGGTTTTTAGGTATGGTTTGCATATGTCTTCAGCTCTGTTACTGTTCCAAACAGTTGTTGGGTGGTATTTTTGAGATGTATAGTAATACTACATTTTCTGTTTGTGATATGATGATTCGTTGGGACTTTATGTTATGAATCATGGACTCATGTGCTCTTTTAAAAGCTTTATTTATTGAAGGTTTTTCCTGTGATGGAACAAGAGTCCTTTTTCAGATGTATATATGTAAATAAGTGGTTTTATGTCTGAGCACTTGGGTTTGGTGATGGATGAGTGTGTTATGTTCTTGATGTGTCATTTGTTTATTCTTGTTGCAAGTTCTAAAATAAAAAATATTTCCAGCTCCAATAGCGTATATTAAAGTTGCTGCAGTTAAAAAGCTTGTAGTTGGATCTAGGGATCGAGCTGGTTTTCCGCCGTGAGGTAAGCTACCACCTGTCCCAGCCCCTGCCTCTCAGCACCTCCCCGATGCTCTTGACTGAGTGTCCTGGGGGCCCAGAGCGTTTACTTAGAAAAAATTAGAGTGTTCAAAGCAGGCCTGGTCGCCTGAATACTTCAGCTAGGAATAATGGAAAAGGACTCTGGTCCCCTATTTTGTTGGTTTTCAGAACTGGGGCCATGATTGAGAGGAAATTAAAAATAGGGAGAGCGCTGGACAATGATGTTATATTTATTTCACTAACAAAAATATGACAAAAATATAATCGATAAAACATACAATGTATGACACAACAATAATAAAATATATATATATTGTGACACAGTCAGATTAGGGGTCCCTCTCCTGGGTAGAGGTCTTCTTCCTTACACACACACACAGCAGCAGGGAAGCAGCACACCAGTCTGGATGCGAGTACAAGCTGGTCGGTGCCAGTCTTTATTGTACAATGTCAGAAATAACAAAGAAAACATAAACATAAATCCTAGCCCTGTCGGGGCACTAACTTCACAGGTGGTTCCCTCACTACCAGAACCTGGCAGGGCCTAATGCCCTCACCAGCAACAAAGGCACAGCACAACACTCACAGTTAGGTTTTCAAGTGTCTCTGAGCAAACTCCCTGCCTGTCTCCCAGGTGAGACACTCAGCCCTAAACACACAAGGCTTATATTGGCCACTCTCAGGTGGGAACCCTAACAAGCCTGTTACCAGGCTGCGAGATCCAAAACCTGGAGTGGTCGTGGGTGGAGCCCTCCCTCTCCTCTCACCCACAACCCCCAGGTCCCAAACCGGCTTTTCAAAAAGCCGAGACTCAAGCCTGCTACACTGCAGACTTTCTCCTGGGGGTTTAAACACATAAGACAGGAATCTGGGACAAATGTACCTGCCACAGACCACTTTACCAGTGATCCTATCACATATCCCCCCCCTTTGTTTCGACCTGTGGGGTGAACAACTGAAGCCCCCAAACAATGAACGCGTGACAACGCATCTGCTTTGGCCAGCTGGCTTCCTGGCCTGTGTTCCACTAAAAATTTAAAAGTTTGTAACGCCAAGAACCATCTCATAATTCTCGCATTACTGTCCTTATTTTCAGACATCCACTTCAGAGGGGCATGGTCAGTGATCAATTTGAACTTTCTTCCAACCAAGTAGTACCTGAGAGCCTCTAATGCCCACTTTATGGCCAATGCCTCCTTCTCCACTGTGGCATAGTTTCTCTCATGTACATTCAACTTTCTACTTAGATAGAAAATAGGGTGTTCCTCACCCTCCTTGTTCTGGGACAGGACCACTCCTATACCTACTTCTGATGCATCGGTTTGTACTATGAATTCCCTTTCAAAATTAGGAGTCATCAGGACTGGTTGGGAACACAACGCTACTTTCAACTCCTGAAAAGCTTTCTCTGCCTCAGGACTCCATTCTACCATGACTTTTTGTTTGCCTTTGGTCAGGTCAGTCAGTGGGACTGCCATGGTGGCAAAGTTGGGTATAAACCTCCTGTAGTACCCCGTAATTCCCAAGAAGGCTCTCACCTGCTTCTTATTCAGAGGCCGTGGCCAGTTTTGTATGGTATCAACTTTATTGAGCTGAGGCTTTATCAGGCCTCTGCCAATGGTGTATCCCAGATATTTTACTTCCTCCATGCCTAGACAACACTTTTTTGGGTTGGCTGTCAAACCTGCCTTATAGATGGAGTCCAACACTGCTTGTACCCTGGGTAAGTGAGACTGCCAATCAGGACTATGAATGACCACGTCATCCAGATAAGCAGCCGCATACCGTCTATGGGGCCTTAGAATCCTGTCCATCATTCTTTGGAAGTTAGCAGGTGCCCCATGTAGCCCGAAGGCAACATCTTATACTGAAACAAGCCCTCTGGCGCTGAAAAAGCTGTCTTTTGTTTGGCGCTCTCGGTTAACGGTACTTGCCAATACCCTTTGGTTAGGTCAAGAGTAGTTAAATACCTTGCCGTCCCTAGTCTCTCAATCAGTTCATCCACTCTTGGCATCGGGTAGGCATCAAATTTTGAAACACTGTTCAACTTTCAGAAGTCATTGCAGAAACGCACACTCCCGTCGGGCTTTGGAATCAACACAATGGGACTTGACCATTCACTATGTGATTCTTCAATAACCCCTAACTCTAGCATATTTTTAATTTCTTTCAACACCGATTCTCTTTGTGCTTCTGGTAACCTATAGGGCTTTAGATTAACTTTAACCCCTGGGTCAGTGATGATGTCATGTTTAATGACCGAGGTTTTCCCAGGTACATCAGAGAACAGAACCCTATTTCTGATCAGAAACTCCTTGACCTCTTGTTGTTGAATTGCCGACAGGGTTTTTGCCACTGTCACTTCAGGAACTAAGGGCCCTGGATTTACTGGAGGGGCTTGGACGGCTGACAGTACCGTTCTATCTTTCCAGGGCTTTAACAGATTTATATGGTATATCTGTTCCGGCTTTCTTTTCCCCGGCTGGTAAACTTTGTAATTGACCTGCCCCACTCTTTCTAAGATTTCAAAGGGGCCTTGCCATTTAGCCAAAAGTTTATTTTCCACAGTGGGAACCAATACTAACACTCTGTCCCCAGGAGCAAAGCTGCGTAACCGAGCATTGCGGTTGTATACCCTCTGCTGTGCCTGTTGAGCCTGTTCCAGGTGCTCTCTCACTATCGGCACTACTGCAGCAATTCTCTCCTGCATTTGAGAAACATACTCAATCACCGTTTTGTAAGGACTAGACTGCCCCTCCCATGTCACTTTGGCAATGTCTAGTAACCCCCTTGGGTGTCTCCCATACAACAAGTCGAAGGGTGAAAACCCGGTGGAGGACTGGGGAACTTCTCTTATGGCCAACAATAAATACGGCAATAAGTAATCCCAATCCCTACCATCCTTGTCGACCACTTTCCTAAGCATGTGTTTTAATGTCTTGTTAAACCTCTCGACCAGCCCATCGGTTTGGGGGTGATAAACCGAAGTTCTTAACTGTTCGATTTTGAACAGGCGGCTTAACTCTTTCATGACTTTTGACATAAATGGTGAACCCTGGTCAGTTAGTATCTCCTTAGGTATACCCAGCCTGCTAAAGACATGAACTAGCTCTCTGGCAATGGTCTTGGTTGACGTATTGCGCAACGGGATCGCTTCCGGGTACCTGGTAGCGTAATCCATTATGACCAGAATATACTGGTGTCCCCTGGCAGACTTCATTAAGGGTCCAACCAAATCCACCGCTATTCTTTCAAACGGCACCTCTATAATAGACAATGGAACTAGTGGACCCTTAAAATGTGGCCTGGGAGCATGATACTGACACTCAGGGCAGGATGCGCAAAAGTCAGATACCTCTTTATGAAGATTGGGCCAGAAAAACCTCTGCATTATTCGCTCAGTGGTTTTCTCTACCCCTAGATGGCCTGCCGTTATATTACCATGGGCCAGATCCAACACTGTTCTTCTGTAGGCTTTGGGAACTATTAGTTGTTTCACAACATCTTCCCCCTTCTTAGTCACCTGATATAACAAATCCTGCCACATTGCCATGTGGGGATAGGACAAAGGACTATCAGGGTCTACGGGTTTGCCATCAACTACTTTTACATTCTCCCTGGCTTTTACCAAAGTAGGGTCATTCAACTGCTCCACAGCAAAGACCTCTCTTCTGACCTCTAAATCAGGCAGATGATCACCTGGCCCAACAACACTTCCCACCTCAATGGGAGGCACATCAGTTGGCGGGCCACCGTCACGCTCCGCATTCTCTAGTTCGCCAATCATAGTAGAAAAAGGGAATAACTCTGACTCAGAAGAAACTCCCTCCTCCACTACATTGACAACCTTCTCAAATGGATCGGGGTTGTTCACCTCTGGAACAAAACGACTTTCCCACAACTTCCAGAAGTGAGCAAAGTCTCTCCCCAATATTGCATCATACATCAGACCATGCACCAAACCCACAGAAACTATAGCAAAACCACATGGTGTCTCAATGTTCACCTCGGCAGTAACATAATATCGAGTATCCCCATGTATGCAGGTCACACCAACAGTTTTCCCCTCACGCCGCAAGGGGTTCACCAGCTCAGCTTTTATAAGTGTCATCAAGCTACCAGAGTCTAACAGTGCCTCTACTCGGTTGCCATCTACAGTGAGTACACACATGTGCTTATCAGTCTCAGCCTGCCGGTCAGCCATACAGGCTATCTGTGCAAAGAAAGAGCCCCTGCGGTAGACATGAACAGTATCACATTGCATAGGTTCAGTTGTAAGTGAACAATTAGTGGCAATATGGCCGAAGCCACCACATCGGAAACACTGAGTCATATTAATGTCTAGTCATTTATGGGGCAAGAACCTTCCCGGCCTGGCAGGCCTGTCTCCAGGTTCTACACCCTCAGTCTTAGGTACATTCCACCGCCCAGCACCCTTCTCCCCTGGAACAGTCTTACCAGTGTCTGTGGGAGTTCGCCGGTGCGCCATCGGGGCTCGGTGGGGCATACTCATCAGCTCCTCAGCCGCCATGTACCTTTCCACCAGCTCGACCAACTGGTCTGCGGACTTAGGGTCTGTATGGCTCACCCACTTGCGCAGAGTCACAGGTAATGATCGCAGGTACCGGTCCATCATGACCCTTTCCAAGATCTGTGGTCCCGTCAGTGTCTCGGGCTGTAGCCATTTTGAGGACAGATGGACGAGGTCATGCATCTGTGAACGTGGAGGCTTATCCATATGGAACTCCCAGCAGTGGACCCATTGGGCACGAACAAAGGTGGTGACTCCCAAGCGAGTTAGGATCTCCTGTTTTAGTTTTTTTATAGTC
>JAUIMM010002674.1:392500-395000 GCA_031769625.1 Taudactylus pleione
CTATTTTATTTTAATTTTTTTTCAAATTTCCACCTTACTCTCTCTCCCGTGTTGTTTATTTTACGTGTGGCTATTTTACTTTTATTTATTTTCTTCAAATTTCCACCTTACTCTCCCGTGTTGTTTATTTCACGTGTGGCTATTTTACTTTTATTTATTTTTTTTTCAAATTTCCACCTCACTCTCCCGTGTTGTTTATTTCACGTGTGGCTATTTTATTTTTATTTATTTTTTTTTTCAAACTTCCCGGGGTGCTGCTGCAGGGGCGCCGCGAGGCGGGTCTGCACCCTGCTCTCTCTATGTTTTTATTTCATGGGAGGCTATTTTTTTTCATATTCTTTCAGATTTCCCGGGGTGCTGCCGCAGAGGCGTCGCGGGACGGGTCGGGTCCGCACCTCACTCTCCCTATGTTTGTATTTCATGGGTGGCTACAGAATTACTTTTTTTTAAAACTTTCCAGGGCGGCCACCGGGGGGGGGGGGGGGGGGGGGCGCCGCGGGACTGCACCTCACTCCCTCTATGTTTTTATTTCACGGGTGGCTATACAATTTTATTTACATTTTTTATTTTACCAGGCGGCCACCGGGGGGCGCCGCGAGGCGGGGCGGGTCTGCACCTCACTCCTCCTGTGTTTTTTTTAGTCTCATGGGTGGCTACATAATTTATTTTTTTTTAAATTCCAGTGGCGGCCACCAGGGGGCGCCGGGAGGCGGGGCGGGTCTGCACCTCGCTCACCCTATGCTTTTATTTCATGGGTGGCTATAGAATTTTTTTTTTTTTTTTTAATTCCCGGGGCGGCCACCGGGGGGCGCCGCGACTCTGCCCCTCACTCACCCTATGCTTTTATTTCATTTGGTGGCTATGTCATTTTTTTTTTTTTTTTTAAACATTTCCCGGGCGGCCACCGGGGGGCGCCGCGAGGCGGGGCGGGTCTGCACCTCACTCCCCCTATGTTTTTATTTCATGGGTGGCATATAATTTGTAATTTTTTATTTATTTTTTTTAAATTCCCGGGCGGCCACCGGGGGGCGCCGCGCGGCGGGTCTGCACCTCACTCTCGCTATGTTTTTACTTCACGGGTGGCTATTCAAATTTGTTTATTTTTTTTTTCATTTTCCCGGGGGGCCACCGGGGGGCGCCGCGGGGCGGGTCTGCACCTCACTCCCCCTATGTTTTTATTTCATGGGCGGCTATTTCTTAAAAAAAAATAAAAATAAAAAAAATTCCCGGGGTGCTGCTGCAGTGGCGCGGGGCGTCCACCGGGGGGCGTCCACGATTCGGTCGGGCCTGCACCTTGCACTCTCTCCCTATGTTTTCATTTCATGGGTGGCTACTTTAAAAATTTTCATTTTGTTATTTATTTTTTAATTCCCGGGGCGTCCATCGGGGGGCGCCGCGTGGGGGGGGGGGGGGGGGGCGTTTCTGCACCTTGCACTCTCTCCCTATGTTTTCATTTCATGGGTGGCTACTTTAAAAATTTTCATTTTGTTATTCATTTTTTCGATTCCCCGGGGCGTCCATCGGGGGGCGCCGCGTGGGGGGGGGGCGTTTCTGCACCTTGCACTCTCTCCCTATGTTTTCATTTCATGGGTGGCTACTTTAAAAATTTTCATTTTGTTATTCATTTTTTCGATTCCCCGGGGCGTCCACCGGGGGGCGCCGCGCGGCGGGGCGGGCCTGCACCGTGCACTCTCCCTGTGTTTTAATTTCATGGGTGGCTGTTTTTCATTTTTTTCAAAATAATAATAATAATAATAATAATAGTAATAATTTCACGGGGCGCTGCTGGTGCAGCGTCGCGGGGCGTCCACCGGGGGGCGCCGCGGGTCGGGGCGGGTCTGCACCTTACTCCCCCCAATGTTTTAATTTCACGGGTGGCTCTATTTTTTTTTATTTCAATTTTTTGCCCTCCCGGGGTGCTGCTGCAGCGCCACCGGGTGGCCACCGGGGGGCGCCGCCGTGCCGGCGGGCACCGGCCTTCGCCCCTGCCCCCTCCCCGGCCCCCCAGGGGCCCGTCAGGCCAAGGGGCGGCGGTCCACGGGAGGCCGACTCCCCTCTGCGGAGGCCCCGATGAGGTCGGACCGGGGTGCCCTCGTCCGCCCTGCGCTTCCGAGGCTTCGGGGAAGAGAGGGAGAAGCCGCCGCTGAAGGTGGCGCGCAGCACCGGTGGCGTGACCCGTGAGGGAAACCCTCCGGCGGATTGTTAGGAGAGGGAGAGAGAAAGCGAGGCGACTGGCCGGGGGGGCCTTCTCCCACCCGAGGAGGCCCAGGCCGGGCTCCAGGAGAGCACGGGAGATTCTGCGAGCGAGGCGTCCCAGCCAGGGCTCCAGGAGAGCACGGGAGATTCTGCGAGCGAGGCGTCCCAGCCAGGGCTCCAGGAGAGCACGGGAGATTCTGCGAGCGAGGCGGCCCGGCCAGGGCTCCAGGAGAGCACGGGAGATTCTGCGAGCGAGGCGTTCCGTGCCAGGGCTCCAGGGGCGACCGGGGAGAGAGCCCCTTCC
>JAUIMM010002674.1:405000-410000 GCA_031769625.1 Taudactylus pleione
GGCATCCACCGGTGGGGGGCGCCGCTGGGCTGGGCGGGTCTGCACCTTACTCTCCCGTGTTTTTTATTTCACGTGTGGCTATTTTTTTTTTTTTCACATTTCCACCTTACTCTCTCTCTCTCCCGTGTTGTTTATTTCACGTGTGGCTATTTTACTTTTATTTATTTTTTTCAAATTTCCACCTTACTCTCTCTCTCCCGTGTTGTTTATTTCACGTGTGGCTATTTTATTTTATTTTTTTTTTCAAATTTCCACCTTACTCTCTCTCCCGTGTTGTTTATTTCACGTGTGGCTATTTTATTTTTATTTTTTCACATTTCCACCTTACTCTCTCTCTCCCGTGTTGTTTATTTCACGTGTGGCTATTTTTTTTTTATTTATTCTTTTCAAATTTCCACCTTACTCTCTCTCCCGTGTTGTTTATTTCACGTGTGGCTATTTTTTTTTTATTTATTCTTTTCAAATTTCCACCTTACTCTCTCTCCCGTGTTGTTTATTTCACGTGTGGCTATTTTATTTTAATTTTTTCACATTTCCACCTTACTCTCTCTCTACCGTGTTGTTTATTTCACGTGTGGCTATTTTATTTTTTATTTTTTCACATTTCCACCTTACTCTCTCTCTCCCGTGTTGTTTATTTCACGTGTGGCTATTTTATTTTATTTTTTTCAAATTTCCACCTTACTCTCCCGTGTTGTTTATTTCACGTGTGGCTATTTTACTTTTATTTATTTTTTTCAAATTTCCACCTTACTCTCTCTCTCCCGTGTTGTTTATTTCACGTGTGGCTATTTTATTTTATTTTTTTTTTCAAATTTCCACCTTACTCTCTCTCCCGTGTTGTTTATTTCACGTGTGGCTATTTTATTTTTATTTTTTCACATTTCCACCTTACTCTCTCTCTCCCGTGTTGTTTATTTCACGTGTGGCTATTTTTTTTTTATTTATTCTTTTCAAATTTCCACCTTACTCTCTCTCCCGTGTTGTTTATTTCACGTGTGGCTATTTTATTTTAATTTTTTTTCAAATTTCCACCTTACTCTCTCTCCCGTGTTGTTTATTTTACGTGTGGCTATTTTACTTTTATTTATTTTCTTCAAATTTCCACCTTACTCTCCCGTGTTGTTTATTTCACGTGTGGCTATTTTACTTTTATTTATTTTTTTTTCAAATTTCCA
Organism: Taudactylus pleione; assembly: GCA_031769625.1. Taxonomy (NCBI): domain Eukaryota; kingdom Metazoa; phylum Chordata; class Amphibia; order Anura; family Myobatrachidae; genus Taudactylus; species Taudactylus pleione. The sequence goes on from JAUIMM010002674.1 coordinate 406,179, forward strand.
CCTCACTCTCCCGTGTTGTTTATTTCACGTGTGGCTATTTTATTTTTATTTATTTTTTTTTTCAAACTTCCCGGGGTGCTGCTGCAGGGGCGCCGCGAGGCGGGTCTGCACCCTGCTCTCTCTATGTTTTTATTTCATGGGAGGCTATTTTTTTTCATATTCTTTCAGATTTCCCGGGGTGCTGCCGCAGAGGCGTCGCGGGACGGGTCGGGTCCGCACCTCACTCTCCCTATGTTTGTATTTCATGGGTGGCTACAGAATTACTTTTTTTTAAAACTTTCCAGGGCGGCCACCGGGGGGGGGGGGGGGGGGGGCGCCGCGGGACTGCACCTCACTCCCTCTATGTTTTTTATTTCACGTGTGGCTATTTTTTTTTTTTTCACATTTCCACCTTACTCTCTCTCTCTCCCGTGTTGTTTATTTCACGTGTGGCTATTTTACTTTTATTTATTTTTTTCAAATTTCCACCTTACTCTCTCTCTCCCGTGTTGTTTATTTCACGTGTGGCTATTTTATTTTATTTTTTTTTTCAAATTTCCACCTTACTCTCTCTCCCGTGTTGTTTATTTCACGTGTGGCTATTTTATTTTTATTTTTTCACATTTCCACCTTACTCTCTCTCTCCCGTGTTGTTTATTTCACGTGTGGCTATTTTTTTTTTATTTATTCTTTTCAAATTTCCACCTTACTCTCTCTCCCGTGTTGTTTATTTCACGTGTGGCTATTTTTTTTTTATTTATTCTTTTCAAATTTCCACCTTACTCTCTCTCCCGTGTTGTTTATTTCACGTGTGGCTATTTTATTTTAATTTTTTCACATTTCCACCTTACTCTCTCTCTACCGTGTTGTTTATTTCACGTGTGGCTATTTTATTTTTTATTTTTTCACATTTCCACCTTACTCTCTCTCTCCCGTGTTGTTTATTTCACGTGTGGCTATTTTATTTTATTTTTTTCAAATTTCCACCTTACTCTCCCGTGTTGTTTATTTCACGTGTGGCTATTTTACTTTTATTTATTTTTTTCAAATTTCCACCTTACTCTCTCTCTCCCGTGTTGTTTATTTCACGTGTGGCTATTTTATTTTATTTTTTTTTTCAAATTTCCACCTTACTCTCTCTCCCGTGTTGTTTATTTCACGTGTGGCTATTTTATTTTTATTTTTTCACATTTCCACCTTACTCTCTCTCTCCCGTGTTGTTTATTTCACGTGTGGCTATTTTTTTTTTATTTATTCTTTTCAAATTTCCACCTTACTCTCTCTCCCGTGTTGTTTATTTCACGTGTGGCTATTTTATTTTAATTTTTTTTCAAATTTCCACCTTACTCTCTCTCCCGTGTTGTTTATTTTACGTGTGGCTATTTTACTTTTATTTATTTTCTTCAAATTTCCACCTTACTCTCCCGTGTTGTTTATTTCACGTGTGGCTATTTTACTTTTATTTATTTTTTTTTCAAATTTCCACCTCACTCTCCCGTGTTGTTTATTTCACGTGTGGCTATTTTATTTTTATTTATTTTTTTTTTCAAACTTCCCGGGGTGCTGCTGCAGGGGCGCCGCGAGGCGGGTCTGCACCCTGCTCTCTCTATGTTTTTATTTCATGGGAGGCTATTTTTTTTCATATTCTTTCAGATTTCCCGGGGTGCTGCCGCAGAGGCGTCGCGGGACGGGTCGGGTCCGCACCTCACTCTCCCTATGTTTGTATTTCATGGGTGGCTACAGAATTACTTTTTTTTAAAACTTTCCAGGGCGGCCACCGGGGGGGGGGGGGGGGGGGGGCGCCGCGGGACTGCACCTCACTCCCTCTATGTTTTTATTTCACGGGTGGCTATACAATTTTATTTACATTTTTTATTTTACCAGGCGGCCACCGGGGGGCGCCGCGAGGCGGGGCGGGTCTGCACCTCACTCCTCCTGTGTTTTTTTTAGTCTCATGGGTGGCTACATAATTTATTTTTTTTTAAATTCCAGTGGCGGCCACCAGGGGGCGCCGGGAGGCGGGGCGGGTCTGCACCTCGCTCACCCTATGCTTTTATTTCATGGGTGGCTATAGAATTTTTTTTTTTTTTTTTAATTCCCGGGGCGGCCACCGGGGGGCGCCGCGACTCTGCCCCTCACTCACCCTATGCTTTTATTTCATTTGGTGGCTATGTCATTTTTTTTTTTTTTTTTAAACATTTCCCGGGCGGCCACCGGGGGGCGCCGCGAGGCGGGGCGGGTCTGCACCTCACTCCCCCTATGTTTTTATTTCATGGGTGGCATATAATTTGTAATTTTTTATTTATTTTTTTTAAATTCCCGGGCGGCCACCGGGGGGCGCCGCGCGGCGGGTCTGCACCTCACTCTCGCTATGTTTTTACTTCACGGGTGGCTATTCAAATTTGTTTATTTTTTTTTTCATTTTCCCGGGGGGCCACCGGGGGGCGCCGCGGGGCGGGTCTGCACCTCACTCCCCCTATGTTTTTATTTCATGGGCGGCTATTTCTTAAAAAAAAATAAAAATAAAAAAAATTCCCGGGGTGCTGCTGCAGTGGCGCGGGGCGTCCACCGGGGGGCGTCCACGATTCGGTCGGGCCTGCACCTTGCACTCTCTCCCTATGTTTTCATTTCATGGGTGGCTACTTTAAAAATTTTCATTTTGTTATTTATTTTTTAATTCCCGGGGCGTCCATCGGGGGGCGCCGCGTGGGGGGGGGGGGGGGGGGCGTTTCTGCACCTTGCACTCTCTCCCTATGTTTTCATTTCATGGGTGGCTACTTTAAAAATTTTCATTTTGTTATTCATTTTTTCGATTCCCCGGGGCGTCCATCGGGGGGCGCCGCGTGGGGGGGGGGCGTTTCTGCACCTTGCACTCTCTCCCTATGTTTTCATTTCATGGGTGGCTACTTTAAAAATTTTCATTTTGTTATTCATTTTTTCGATTCCCCGGGGCGTCCACCGGGGGGCGCCGCGCGGCGGGGCGGGCCTGCACCGTGCACTCTCCCTGTGTTTTAATTTCATGGGTGGCTGTTTTTCATTTTTTTCAAAATAATAATAATAATAATAATAATAGTAATAATTTCACGGGGCGCTGCTGGTGCAGCGTCGCGGGGCGTCCACCGGGGGGCGCCGCGGGTCGGGGCGGGTCTGCACCTTACTCCCCCCAATGTTTTAATTTCACGGGTGGCTCTATTTTTTTTTATTTCAATTTTTTGCCCTCCCGGGGTGCTGCTGCAGCGCCACCGGGTGGCCACCGGGGGGCGCCGCCGTGCCGGCGGGCACCGGCCTTCGCCCCTGCCCCCTCCCCGGCCCCCCAGGGGCCCGTCAGGCCAAGGGGCGGCGGTCCACGGGAGGCCGACTCCCCTCTGCGGAGGCCCCGATGAGGTCGGACCGGGGTGCCCTCGTCCGCCCTGCGCTTCCGAGGCTTCGGGGAAGAGAGGGAGAAGCCGCCGCTGAAGGTGGCGCGCAGCACCGGTGGCGTGACCCGTGAGGGAAACCCTCCGGCGGATTGTTAGGAGAGGGAGAGAGAAAGCGAGGCGACTGGCCGGGGGGGCCTTCTCCCACCCGAGGAGGCCCAGGCCGGGCTCCAGGAGAGCACGGGAGATTCTGCGAGCGAGGCGTCCCAGCCAGGGCTCCAGGAGAGCACGGGAGATTCTGCGAGCGAGGCGTCCCAGCCAGGGCTCCAGGAGAGCACGGGAGATTCTGCGAGCGAGGCGGCCCGGCCAGGGCTCCAGGAGAGCACGGGAGATTCTGCGAGCGAGGCGTTCCGTGCCAGGGCTCCAGGGGCGACCGGGGAGAGAGCCCCTTCCGCCAGCGCGGGAGCCCCCGGAGGTCTCCCGGCAG
>JAUIMM010002674.1:420000-422500 GCA_031769625.1 Taudactylus pleione
GGCGGGTCTGCACCTTACTCTCCCGTGTTTTTTATTTCACGTGTGGCTATTTTTTTTTTTTTCACATTTCCACCTTACTCTCTCTCTCTCCCGTGTTGTTTATTTCACGTGTGGCTATTTTACTTTTATTTATTTTTTTCAAATTTCCACCTTACTCTCTCTCTCCCGTGTTGTTTATTTCACGTGTGGCTATTTTATTTTATTTTTTTTTTCAAATTTCCACCTTACTCTCTCTCCCGTGTTGTTTATTTCACGTGTGGCTATTTTATTTTTATTTTTTCACATTTCCACCTTACTCTCTCTCTCCCGTGTTGTTTATTTCACGTGTGGCTATTTTTTTTTTATTTATTCTTTTCAAATTTCCACCTTACTCTCTCTCCCGTGTTGTTTATTTCACGTGTGGCTATTTTTTTTTTATTTATTCTTTTCAAATTTCCACCTTACTCTCTCTCCCGTGTTGTTTATTTCACGTGTGGCTATTTTATTTTAATTTTTTCACATTTCCACCTTACTCTCTCTCTACCGTGTTGTTTATTTCACGTGTGGCTATTTTATTTTTTATTTTTTCACATTTCCACCTTACTCTCTCTCTCCCGTGTTGTTTATTTCACGTGTGGCTATTTTATTTTATTTTTTTCAAATTTCCACCTTACTCTCCCGTGTTGTTTATTTCACGTGTGGCTATTTTACTTTTATTTATTTTTTTCAAATTTCCACCTTACTCTCTCTCTCCCGTGTTGTTTATTTCACGTGTGGTTATTTTATTTTATTTTTTTTTTCAAATTTCCACCTTACTCTCTCTCCCGTGTTGTTTATTTCACGTGTGGCTATTTTATTTTTATTTTTTCACATTTCCACCTTACTCTCTCTCTCCCGTGTTGTTTATTTCACGTGTGGCTATTTTTTTTTTATTTATTCTTTTCAAATTTCCACCTTACTCTCTCTCCCGTGTTGTTTATTTCACGTGTGGCTATTTTATTTTAATTTTTTTTCAAATTTCCACCTTACTCTCTCTCCCGTGTTGTTTATTTTACGTGTGGCTATTTTACTTTTATTTATTTTCTTCAAATTTCCACCTTACTCTCCCGTGTTGTTTATTTCACGTGTGGCTATTTTACTTTTATTTATTTTTTTTTCAAATTTCCACCTCACTCTCCCGTGTTGTTTATTTCACGTGTGGCTATTTTATTTTTATTTATTTTTTTTTTCAAACTTCCCGGGGTGCTGCTGCAGGGGCGCCGCGAGGCGGGTCTGCACCCTGCTCTCTCTATGTTTTTATTTCATGGGAGGCTATTTTTTTTCATATTCTTTCAGATTTCCCGGGGTGCTGCCGCAGAGGCGTCGCGGGACGGGTCGGGTCCGCACCTCACTCTCCCTATGTTTGTATTTCATGGGTGGCTACAGAATTACTTTTTTTTAAAACTTTCCAGGGCGGCCACCGGGGGGGGGGGGGGGGGGGGGCGCCGCGGGACTGCACCTCACTCCCTCTATGTTTTTATTTCACGGGTGGCTATACAATTTTATTTACATTTTTTATTTTACCAGGCGGCCACCGGGGGGCGCCGCGAGGCGGGGCGGGTCTGCACCTCACTCCTCCTGTGTTTTTTTTAGTCTCATGGGTGGCTACATAATTTATTTTTTTTTAAATTCCAGTGGCGGCCACCAGGGGGCGCCGGGAGGCGGGGCGGGTCTGCACCTCGCTCACCCTATGCTTTTATTTCATGGGTGGCTATAGAATTTTTTTTTTTTTTTTTAATTCCCGGGGCGGCCACCGGGGGGCGCCGCGACTCTGCCCCTCACTCACCCTATGCTTTTATTTCATTTGGTGGCTATGTCATTTTTTTTTTTTTTTTTAAACATTTCCCGGGCGGCCACCGGGGGGCGCCGCGAGGCGGGGCGGGTCTGCACCTCACTCCCCCTATGTTTTTATTTCATGGGTGGCATATAATTTGTAATTTTTTATTTCTTTTTTTTAAATTCCCGGGCGGCCACCGGGGGGCGCCGCGCGGCGGGTCTGCACCTCACTCTCGCTATGTTTTTACTTCACGGGTGGCTATTCAAATTTGTTTATTTTTTTTTTCATTTTCCCGGGGGGCCACCGGGGGGCGCCGCGGGGCGGGTCTGCACCTCACTCCCCCTATGTTTTTATTTCATGGGCGGCTATTTCTTAAAAAAAAATAAAAATAAAAAAAATTCCCGGGGTGCTGCTGCAGTGGCGCGGGGCGTCCACCGGGGGGCGTCCACGATTCGGTCGGGCCTGCACCTTGCACTCTCTCCCTATGTTTTCATTTCATGGGTGGCTACTTTAAAAATTTTCATTTTGTTATTTATTTTTTAATTCCCGGGGCGTCCATCGGGGGGCGCCGCGTGGGGGGGGGGGGGGGGGGCGTTTCTGCACCTTGCACTCTCTCCCTATGTTTTCATTTCATGGGTGGCTACTTTAAAAATTTTCATTTTGTTATTCATTTTTTCGATTCCCCGGGGCGTCCATCGGGGGGCG
>JAUIMM010002674.1:435000-437500 GCA_031769625.1 Taudactylus pleione
TTCACGGGTGGCTATACAATTTTATTTACATTTTTTATTTTACCAGGCGGCCACCGGGGGGCGCCGCGAGGCGGGGCGGGTCTGCACCTCACTCCTCCTGTGTTTTTTTTAGTCTCATGGGTGGCTACATAATTTATTTTTTTTTAAATTCCAGTGGCGGCCACCAGGGGGCGCCGGGAGGCGGGGCGGGTCTGCACCTCGCTCACCCTATGCTTTTATTTCATGGGTGGCTATAGAATTTTTTTTTTTTTTTTTAATTCCCGGGGCGGCCACCGGGGGGCGCCGCGACTCTGCCCCTCACTCACCCTATGCTTTTATTTCATTTGGTGGCTATGTCATTTTTTTTTTTTTTTTTAAACATTTCCCGGGCGGCCACCGGGGGGCGCCGCGAGGCGGGGCGGGTCTGCACCTCACTCCCCCTATGTTTTTATTTCATGGGTGGCATATAATTTGTAATTTTTTATTTCTTTTTTTTAAATTCCCGGGCGGCCACCGGGGGGCGCCGCGCGGCGGGTCTGCACCTCACTCTCGCTATGTTTTTACTTCACGGGTGGCTATTCAAATTTGTTTATTTTTTTTTTCATTTTCCCGGGGGGCCACCGGGGGGCGCCGCGGGGCGGGTCTGCACCTCACTCCCCCTATGTTTTTATTTCATGGGCGGCTATTTCTTAAAAAAAAATAAAAATAAAAAAAATTCCCGGGGTGCTGCTGCAGTGGCGCGGGGCGTCCACCGGGGGGCGTCCACGATTCGGTCGGGCCTGCACCTTGCACTCTCTCCCTATGTTTTCATTTCATGGGTGGCTACTTTAAAAATTTTCATTTTGTTATTTATTTTTTAATTCCCGGGGCGTCCATCGGGGGGCGCCGCGTGGGGGGGGGGGGGGGGGGCGTTTCTGCACCTTGCACTCTCTCCCTATGTTTTCATTTCATGGGTGGCTACTTTAAAAATTTTCATTTTGTTATTCATTTTTTCGATTCCCCGGGGCGTCCATCGGGGGGCGCCGCGTGGGGGGGGGGCGTTTCTGCACCTTGCACTCTCTCCCTATGTTTTCATTTCATGGGTGGCTACTTTAAAAATTTTCATTTTGTTATTCATTTTTTCGATTCCCCGGGGCGTCCACCGGGGGGCGCCGCGCGGCGGGGCGGGCCTGCACCGTGCACTCTCCCTGTGTTTTAATTTCATGGGTGGCTGTTTTTCATTTTTTTCAAAATAATAATAATAATAATAATAATAGTAATAATTTCACGGGGCGCTGCTGGTGCAGCGTCGCGGGGCGTCCACCGGGGGGCGCCGCGGGTCGGGGCGGGTCTGCACCTTACTCCCCCCAATGTTTTAATTTCACGGGTGGCTCTATTTTTTTTTATTTCAATTTTTTGCCCTCCCGGGGTGCTGCTGCAGCGCCACCGGGTGGCCACCGGGGGGCGCCGCCGTGCCGGCGGGCACCGGCCTTCGCCCCTGCCCCCTCCCCGGCCCCCCAGGGGCCCGTCAGGCCAAGGGGCGGCGGTCCACGGGAGGCCGACTCCCCTCTGCGGAGGCCCCGATGAGGTCGGACCGGGGTGCCCTCGTCCGCCCTGCGCTTCCGAGGCTTCGGGGAAGAGAGGGAGAAGCCGCCGCTGAAGGTGGCGCGCAGCACCGGTGGCGTGACCCGTGAGGGAAACCCTCCGGCGGATTGTTAGGAGAGGGAGAGAGAAAGCGAGGCGACTGGCCGGGGGGGCCTTCTCCCACCCGAGGAGGCCCAGGCCGGGCTCCAGGAGAGCACGGGAGATTCTGCGAGCGAGGCGTCCCAGCCAGGGCTCCAGGAGAGCACGGGAGATTCTGCGAGCGAGGCGTCCCAGCCAGGGCTCCAGGAGAGCACGGGAGATTCTGCGAGCGAGGCGGCCCGGCCAGGGCTCCAGGAGAGCACGGGAGATTCTGCGAGCGAGGCGTTCCGTGCCAGGGCTCCAGGGGCGACCGGGGAGAGAGCCCCTTCCGCCAGCGCGGGAGCCCCCGGAGGTCTCCCGGCAGGGCCGAAGGGGTACGGCCCTTCCCCTTCATCCGTTCCCTGCGGCGCAGCGCCACCCGGCGGCAGACAGGGGAACTGCAACCTCTGGAAGTCCCGATGAGGTCGGGAAAAAGGGCCTCGTGCCGGGACCCGGTTCCAGGAGGTCGGGTAAATTCCGCCGGCGCCCCGCAAAAGGTGGCGCGCAGCAGCGACGCCGTGACGTCCGAGGGAATTCCTCGGGCGGATTCATAGGTGGCGAAGAGGCGAGAGAGAGAGAGAGAGAGAGCCAGGAAGAGATCCGTGGGGGGCGCAGCGCGAGAAGGCTCGAGGCGCCCCCCGAGCCACCCTTCCGATCGATGAGGCACCCCGCGTCCCGGCGGGGAGGGACGATCGCTCGGCCGGAACCCAGGGGTCCCGGCCGGATTCACGGGCGAACCCGACCCTCCCTCGGCCCACGGCGCGCCCGGCACCCCTCCGCCGCGAGGGCGTCCGGTCCACCAGGCGTCCGCCTCGCGCTC
>JAUIMM010002675.1:0-63028 GCA_031769625.1 Taudactylus pleione
AAATCCCCAAATTCTGCTTAAAAATGTTGGTACAACTTAAAAAAGATTTGCTGCAGTGACAGAAGTTGATTTTGGTGCTTAATGTTCACACAACTCACCAGAAATATATTTACTAGTATGAAAAATTACGTAAGCCCCGGACCTTAAAAATTGTCCAAAATTTTTTTTTTCCAAAAATACCCAAATTCTGCTTAAAAATGTTGGTACAAATTAAAATAGATTTGCTGCAGTGACAGAAGTTGATTTTGGTGCTTAATTTTGACACAGAACTCACCAGAAATATATTTACCTGTATGAAAAATTACATAAGCCCCGGACCTTAAACATCGTCCAAAATTTATTTTTTCCAAAAATCCCCAAATTCTGCTTAAAAATGTTGGTACAAATTAAAATAGATTTGCTGCAGTGACAGAAGTTGATTTTGGTGCTTAATTTTCACACAACTCACCAGAAATATATTTACCCGTATGAAAAATTACGTAAGCCCCGGACCTTAAAAATCGTCCAAAATTTTTTATTTTCAAAAATCCCCAAATTCTGCTTAAAAATGTTGGTACAACTTAAAAAAGATTTGCTGCAGTGACAGAAGTTGATTTTGGTGCTTAATTTTGACACAGAACTCACCAGAAATATATTTACCCTTATGAAAAATTACGTAAGCCCCGGACCTTAAAAATCGTCCAAAATATTTTATTTTCAAAAATCCCCAAATTCTGCTTAAAAATGTTGGTACAACTTAAAAAATATTTGCTGCAGTGACAGAAGTTGATTTTGGTGCTTAATTTTGACACAGAACTCACCAGAAATATATTTACCCTTATGAAAAATTACGTGAGCCCCGGACCTTAAAAATTGTCCAAAATTTTTTTTTTCCAAAAATCCCCAAATTCTGCTTAAAAATGTTGGTACAACTTAAAAAAGATTTGCTGCAGTGACAGAAGTTGATTTTGGTGCTTAATTTTCACACAACTCACCAGAAATATATTTACCGATATGAAAAATTACGTAAGCCTCGGTCCTTAAAAATCGGCCAAAATTTTTTTTTCTTCAAAAATCCCCAACTTCTGCTAAAAAATGTTGGTACAACTTAAAATAGATTTGCTGCAGTGACAGAAGTTGATTTTGGTGCTTAATTTTCACACAACTCACCAGAAATATATTTACCCTTATGAAAAATTACGTAAGCCCCGGACCTTAAAAATCAGCCAAAATTTTTTATTTTCAAAAATCCCCAAATTCTGCTTAAAAATGTTGGTACAACTTAAAAAAGATTTGCTGCAGTGACAGAAGTTGATTTTGGTGCTTAATTTTCACACAACTCACCAGAAATATATTTACCCGTATGAAAAATTACGTAAGCCCCGGACCTTAAAAATCGGCCAAAATTTTTTATTTTCAAAAATCCCCAAATTCTGCTTAAAAATGTTGGTACAACTTAAAAAAGATTTGCTGCAGTGACAGAAGTTGATTTTGGTGCATAATTTTCACACAACTCACCAGAAATATATTTACCCATATGAAAAATTACGTAAGCCCCGGACCTTAAACATCGGCCAAAATTTTTTTTTCTTCAAAAATCCCCAAATTCTGCTTAAAAATGTTGGTACAACTTAAAAAAGATTTGCTGCAGTGAGAGAAGTTGATTTTGGTGCTTAATTTTCACACAACTCACCAGAAATATATTTACCCATATGAAAAATTACGTAAGCCCCGGACCTTAAACATCGGCCAAAATTTTTTTTCTTCAAAATTCCCCAAATTCTGCTTAAAAATGTTGGTACAACTTAAAAAAGATTTCCTGCAGTGGCAGAAGTTGATTTTGGTGCATAATTTTGACACAGAACTCACCAGAAATATATTTACCCATATGAAAAATTACGTAAGCCCCGGACCTTAAAAATCTGGCAAATTTTTTTTTCTTCAAAAATCCCCAAATTCTGCTTAAAAATGTTGGTACAACTTAAAAAAGATTTGCTGCAGTGACAGAAGTTGATTTTGGTGCTTAATTTTCACACAACTCACCAGAAATATATTTACCCGTATGAAAAATTACGTAAGCCCCGGACCTTAAAAATCGTCCAAAATTTTTTATTTTCAAAAATCCCCAAATTCTGCTTAAAAATGTTGGTACAACTTAAAAAAGATTTGCTGCAGTGACAGAAGTTGATTTTGGTGCTTAATTTTGACACAGAACTCACCAGAAATATATTTACCCTTATGAAAAATTACGTAAGCCCCGGACCTTAAAAATCGTCCAAAATATTTTATTTTCAAAAATCCCCAAATTCTGCTTAAAAATGTTGGTACAACTTAAAAAATATTTGCTGCAGTGACAGAAGTTGATTTTGGTGCTTAATTTTGACACAGAACTCACCAGAAATATATTTACCCTTATGAAAAATTACGTGAGCCCCGGACCTTAAAAATTGTCCAAAATTTTTTTTTTCCAAAAATCCCCAAATTCTGCTTAAAAATGTTGGTACAACTTAAAAAAGATTTGCTGCAGTGACAGAAGTTGATTTTGGTGCTTAATTTTCACACAACTCACCAGAAATATATTTACCGATATGAAAAATTACGTAAGCCTCGGTCCTTAAAAATCGGCCAAAATTTTTTTTTCTTCAAAAATCCCCAACTTCTGCTAAAAAATGTTGGTACAACTTAAAATAGATTTGCTGCAGTGACAGAAGTTGATTTTGGTGCTTAATTTTCACACAACTCACCAGAAATATATTTACCCTTATGAAAAATTACGTAAGCCCCGGACCTTAAAAATCAGCCAAAATTTTTTATTTTCAAAAATCCCCAAATTCTGCTTAAAAATGTTGGTACAACTTAAAAAAGATTTCCTGCAGTGGCAGAAGTTGATTTTAGTGCATAATTTTGACACAGAACTCACCAGAAATATATTTACCCATATGAAAAATTACGTAAGCCCCGGACCTTAAAAATCGGGTTTTTTTTTTCTTCAAAAATCCCCAAATTCTGCTTAAAAATGTTGGTACAACTTAAAAAAGATTTGCTGCAGTGACAGAAGTTGATTTTGGTGCTTAATTTTCACACAACTCACCAGAAATATATTTACCCGTATGAAAAATTACGTAAGCCCCGGACCTTAAAAATCGGCCAAAATTTTTTTTTTCAAAAATCCCCAAATTCTGCTTAAAAATGTTGTTACAACTTTAAAAAGATTTGCTGCAGTGACAGAAGTTGATTTTGGTGCTTAATTTTGACACAGAACTCACCAGAAATATATTTACCCTTATGAAAAATTACGTAAGCCCCGGACCTTAAACATCGGCCAAAATTTATTTTTTCCAAAAATCCCCAAATTCTGCTTAAAAATGTTGGTACAAATTAAAAAATATTTGCTGCAGTGACAGAAGTTGATTTTGGTGCTTAATTTTGACACAGAACTCACCAGAAATATATTTACCCTTATGAAAAATTATGTAAGCCCCGGACCTTAAACATCGTCCAAAATTTTTTATTTTCAAAAATCCCCAAATTCTGCTTAAAAATGTTGGTACAACGTAAAAAAGATTTGCTGCAGTGACAGAAGTTGATTTTGGTGCTTAATTTTGACACAGAACTTACCAGAAATATATTTACCTGTATGAAAAATTACATAAGCCCCGGACCTTAAACATCGGCCACAATTTTTTATTTTCAAAAATCCCCAAATTCTGCTTAAAAATGTTGGTACAACTTAAAAAAGATTTGCTGCAGTGACAGAAGTTGATTTTTGTGCTTAATGTTCACACAACTCACCAGAAATATATTTACTAGTATGAAAAATTACGTAAGCCCCGGACCTTAAAAATTGTCTAATATTTTTTTTTCCCAAAAATCCCCAAATTCTGCTTAAAAATGTTGGTACAAATTAAAATAGATTTGCTGCAGTGACAGAAGTTGATTTTGGTGCTTAATTTTCACACAACTCACCAGAAATATATTTACCCGTATGAAAAATTACGTAAGCCCCGGACCTTAAAATCGGCCAAAATTTTTTATTTTCAAAAATCCCCAAATTCTGCTTAAAAATGTTGGTACAACTTAAAAAAGATTTGCTGCAGTGACAGAAGTTGATTTTGGTGCTTAATTTTGACACAGAACTCACCAGAAATATATTTACCCTTATGAAAAATTACGTAAGCCCCGGACCTTAAACATCAGCCAAAATGTTTTAATTTCAAAAATCCCCAAATTCTGCTTAAAAATGTTGGTACAACTTAAAAAAGATTTGCTGCAGTGACAGAAGTTGATTTTGGTGCTTAATTTTGACACAGAACTCACCAGAAATATATTTACCCATATGAAAAATTACGTAAGCCCCGGACCTTAAACATCGGCCAAATTTTTTTTTTCAAAAATCCCCAAATTCTGCTTAAAAATGTTGGTAGAACTTAAAAAAGATTTCCTGCAGTGGCAGAAGTTGATTTTGGTGCATAATTTTGACACAGAACTCACCAGAAATATATTTACCCATATGAAAAATTACGTAAGCCCCGGACCTTAACATCGGGCAAAATTTTTTTTTCTTCAAAAATCCCCAAATTCCTGCTTAAAAATGTTGGTACAACTTAAAAAAGATTTGCTGCAGTGAGAGAAGTTGATTTTGGTGCTTAATTTTCACACAACTCACCAGAAATATATTTACCCATATGAAAAATTACGTAAGCCCCGGACCTTAAACATCGGGCAAAATTTTTTTTCTTCAAAATTCCCCAAATTCTGCTTAAAAATGTTGGTACAACTTAAAAAAGATTTCCTGCAGTGGCAGAAGTTGATTTTGGTGCATAATTTTGACACAGAACTCACCAGAAATATATTTAACCCATATGAAAAATTACGTAAGCCCCGGACCTTAAAAATCTGGCAAATTTTTTTTCTTCAAAAATCCCCAAATTCTGCTTAAAAATGTTGGTACAACTTAAAAAAGATTTGCTGCAGTGAGAGAAGTTGATTTTGGTGCTTAATTTTCACACAACTCACAGAAATATATTTACCCATATGAAAAATTACGTAAGCCCCGGACCTTAAAAATCGTCCAAAATTTTTTATTTTCAAAAATCCCAAATTCTGCTTAAAAATGTTGGTACAACTTAAAAAAGATTTGCTGCAGTGACAGAAGTTGATTTTGGTGCTTAATTTTGACACAGAACTCACCAGAAATATATTTACCCTTATGAAAAATTACGTAAGCCCCGGACCTTAAAAATCGTCCAAAATATTTTATTTTCAAAAATCCCCAAATTCTGCTTAAAAATGTTGGTACAACTTAAAAAATATTTGCTGCAGTGACAGAAGTTGATTTGGTGCTTAATTTTGACACAGAACTCACCAGAAATATATTTACCCTTATGAAAAATTAGAGCCCCCGGACCTTAAAAATTGTCCAAAATTTTTTTTTTCCAAAAATCCCCAAATTCTGCTTAAAAATGTTGGTACAACTTAAAAAAGATTTGCTGCAGTGACAGAAGTTGATTTTGGTGCTTAATTTTCACACAACTCACCAGAAATATATTTAACCGATATGAAAAATTACGTAAGCCTCGGACCTTAAAAATCAGCCAAAATTTTTTATTTTCAAAAATCCCCAAATTCTGCTTAAAAATGTTGGTACAACTTAAAAAAGATTTGCTGCAGTGACAGAAGTTGATTTTGGTACTTAATTTTGACACAGAACTCACCAGAAATATATTTACCCTTATGAAAAATTACGTAAGCCCCGGACCTTAAACATCGGCCAAAATTTTTTATTTTCAAAAATCCCCAAATTCTGCTTAAAAATGTTGGTACAACTTAAAAAAGATTTCCTGCAGTGGCAGAAGTTGATTTTAGTGCATAATTTTGACACAGAACTCACCAGAAATATATTTACCCATATGAAAAATTACGTAAGCCCCGGACCTTAAAAATCGGGTTTTTTTTCTTCTTCAAAAATCCCCAAATTCTGCTTAAAAATGTTGGTACAACTTAAAAAAGATTTGCTGCAGTGACAGAAGTTGATTTTGGTGCTTAATTTTCACACAACTCACCAGAAATATATTTACCCGTATGAAAAATTACGTAAGCCCCGGACCTTAAAAATAGGCCAAAATTTTTTTTTTTCAAAAATCCCCAAATTCTGCTTAAAAATGTTGGTACAACTTAAAAAAGATTTGCTGCAGTGACAGAAGTTGATTTTGGTGCTTAATTTTGACACAGAACTCACCAGAAATATATTTACCCTTATGAAAAATTACGTAAGCCCAGGACCTTAAAAATCATCCAAAATTTTTTATTTTCAAAAATCCCCAAATTCTGCTTAAAAATGTTGGTACAACTTAAAAATGATTTCCTGCAGTGGCAGAAGTTGATTTTGGTGCTTAATTTTGACACAGAACTCACCAGAAATATATTTACCCATATGAAAAATTACGTAAGTCCTGGACCTTAAAAATCGGCTAAATTTTTTTTTTTCAAAAATCCCCAAATTCTGCTTAAAAATGTTGGTACAACTTAAAAAAGATTTGCTGCAGTGACAGAAGTTGATTTTGGTGCTTAATTTTCACACAACTCACCAGAATTATATTTACCCATATGAAAAATTACGTAAGCCCCGGACCTTAAACATCGGCCAAAATTTTTTATTTTCAAAAATCCCCAAATTCTGCTTAAAAATGTTGGTACAACGTAAAAAAGATTTCCTGCAGTGGCAGAAGTTGATTTTGGTGCATAATTTTGACACAGAACTCACCAGAAATATATTTACCCATATGAAAAATTACGTAAGCCCCGAACCTTACAAAATCGGTCAAAAATTTTTTTCGTCAAAAATCCCCAAATTCTGCTTAAAAATGTTGGTACAACTTAAAAAAGATTTGCTGCAGTGACAGAAGTTGATTTTGGTGCTTAATTTTCACACAACTCACCAGAAATATATTTACCCGTATGAAAAATTACGTAAGCCCCGGACCTTAAACATCGGCCAAAATTTTTTTTTTTCAAAAATCCCCAAATTCTGCTTAAAAATGTTGGTACAACTTAAAAAAGATTTGCTGCAGTGACAGAAGTTGATTTTGGTGCTTAATTTTCACACAACTCACCAGAAATATATTTACCAGTATAAAAAATTACGTAAGCCCTGGACCTTAAAAATAGGCCAAAATTTTTTTTTTTCAAAAATCCCCAAATTCTGCTTAAAAATGTTGGTACAACTTAAAAAAGATTTGCTGCAGTGACAGAAGTTGATTTTGGTGCTTAATTTTGACACAGAACTCACCAGAAATATATTTACCGTTATGAAAAATTACGTACCCCCGGACCTTAAAAATCGTCCAAAATTTTTTATTTTCAAAAATCCCCAAATTCTGCTTAAAAATGTTGGTACAACTTAAAAAATATTTGCTGCAGTGACAGAAGTTGATTTTGGTGCTTAATTTTGACACAGAACTTACCAGAAATATATTTACCCTTATGAATAATTACGTAAGCCCCGGACGTTAAAAATTGTCCAAAATTTTTTTATTCCAAAAATCCCCAAATTCTCCTTAAAAATGTTGGTACAACTTAAAAAAGATTTGCTGCAGTGACAGAAGTTGATTTTGGTGCTTAATTTTGACACACAACTGACCAGAAATATATTTACCCGTATGAAAAATTATGTAAGCCCCGGACCTTAAACATCGGCTAAAATTTTTTTTTTCAAAAATCCCCAAATTCTGCTTAAAAATGTTGGTACAACTTAAAAAAGATTTGCTGCAGTAACAGAAGTTGATTTTGGCGCATAATTTTCACACAACTCACCAGAAATATATTTACCCATATGAAAAATTACGTAAGCCCTGGACCTTAAACATCGGCCAAAATTTTTTATTTTCAAAAATCCCCAAATTCTGCTTAAAAATGTTGGTACAACGTAAAAAAGATTTCCTGCAGTGGCAGAAGTTGATGTTGGTGCATAATTTTGACACAGAACTCACCAGAAATATATTTACCCATATTAAAAATTTACGTAAGCCCCGAACCTTACAAAAATCGGTCAAAATTTTTTTTCTTCAAAAATCCCCAAATTCTGCTTAAAAATGTTGGTACAACTTAAAAAAGAATTGCTGCAGTGACAGAAGTTGATTTTGGTGCTTAATTTTCACACAACTCACCAGAAATATATTTACCCATATGAAAAATTATGTAAGCCCCGGACCTTAAACATCGGCCAAAATTTTTTATTTTCTAAAATCCCCAAATTCTGCTTAAAAATGTTGGTACAACTTAAAAAAGATTTGCTGCAGTGACAGAAGTTGATTTTGGTGCTTAATTTTGACACAGAACTCACCAGAAATATATTTACCCATATGAAAAATTATGTAAGCCCCGGACCTTAAACATCGGCCAAAATTTTTATTTTCAAAAATCCCCAAATTCTGCTTAAAAATGTTGGTACAACTTAAAAAAGATTTCCTGCAGTGGCAGAAGTTGATTTTGGTGCATAATTTTGACACAGAACTCACCAGAAATATATTTACCCATATGAAAAATTACGTAAGCCCCGGACCTTAAACATCGGGCAAAATTTTTATTTTCAAAAATCCCCAAATTCTGCTTAAAAATGTTGGTACAACTTAAAAAATATTTGCTGCTGTGACAGAAGTTGATTCTGGTGCTTAATTTTCACACAACTCACCAGAAATATATTTACCAGTATGAAAAATTACGTAAGCCCTGGACCTTAAAAATTGTCCAAAATTTTTTTATTCCAAAAATCCCCAAATTCTGCTTAAAAATGTTGGTACAACTTAAAAAAGATTTGCTGCAGTGACAGAAGTTGATTTTGGTGCTTAATTTTGACACACAACTGACCAGAAATATATTTACCCGTATGAAAAATTATGTAAGCCGCGGACCTTAAACATCGGTCAAAATTTTTTTTTTCAAAAATCCCCAAATTCTGCTTAAAAATGTTGGTACAACTTAAAAAAGATTTGCTGCAGTGACAGAAGTTGATTTTGGTGCTTAATTTTGACACAGAACTCACCAGAAATATATTTACCCATATGAAAAATTACGTAAGCCCCGGACCTTAAAATTTGGCAAAAATTTTTTTTTTCAAAAAATCCCCAAATTCTGCTTAAAAATGTTGGTACAAATTAAAAAAGATTTGCTGCAGTGACAGAAGTTGATTTTGGTGCTTAATTTTCACACAACTCACCAGAAATATATTTACCCGTATGAAAAATTACGTAAGCCCCGGACCTTAAAAATCGTCCAAAATTTTTTATTTTCAAAAATCCCCAAATTCTGCTTAAAAATGTTGGTACAACTTAAAAAAGATTTGCTGCAGTGACAGAAGTTGATTTTGGTGCTTAATTTTGACACAGAACTCACCAGAAATATATTTACCCTTATGAAAAATTACGTAAGCCCCGGACCTTAAACATCGGCCACAATTTTTTATTTTCAAAAATCCCCAAATTCTGCTTAAAAATGTTGGTACAACTTAAAAAAGATTTGCTGCAGTGACAGAAGTTGATTTTGGTGCTTAATTTTGACACAGAACTCACCAGAAATATATTTACCTGTATGAAAAATTACATAAGCCCCGGACCTTAAAAATTGTCCAAAATTTTTTTTTTCCAAAAATCCCCAAATTCTGCTTAAAAATGTTGGTACAAATTAAAATAGATTTGCTGCAGTGACAGAAGTTGATTTTGGTGCTTAATTTTCACACAACTCACCAGAAATATATTTACCCGTATGAAAAATTACGTAAGCCCCGGACCTTAAAAATCGGCCAAAATTTTTTATTTTCAAAAATCCCCAAATTCTGCTTAAAAATGTTGGTACAACGTAAAAAAGATTTGCTGCAGTGACAGAAGTTGATTTTGGTGCTTAATTTTGACACAGAACTCACCAGAAATATATTTACGCATATGAAAAATTACGTAAGCCCCGGACCTTAAACATCGGCCAAAATTTTTTTTTCTTCAAAAATCCCCAAATTCTGCTTAAAAATGTTGGTACAACTTAAAAAAGATTTGCTGCAGTGAGAGAAGTTGATTTTGGTGCTTAATTTTCACACAACTCACCAGAAATATATTTACCCATATGAAAAATTACGTAAGCCCCGGACCTTAAACATCGGCCAAAATTTTTTTTCTTCAAAATTCCCCAAATTCTGCTTAAAAATGTTGGTACAACTTAAAAAAGATGTCCTGCAGTGGCAGAAGTTGATTTTGGTGCATAATTTTGACACAGAACTCACCAGAAATATATTTACCCATATGAAAAATTACGTAAGCCCCGGACCTTAAAAATCTGGCAAATTTTTTTTTCTTCAAAAATCCCCAAATTCTGCTTAAAAATGTTGGTACAACTTAAAAAAGATTTGCTGCAGTGACAGAAGTTGATTTTGGTGCTTAATTTTCACACAACTCACCAGAAATATATTTACCCGTATGAAAAATTACGTGAGCCCCGGACCTTAAAAATCGTCCAAAATTTTTTATTTTCAAAAATCCCCAAATTCTGCTTAAAAATGTTGGTACAACTTAAAAAAGATTTGCTGCAGTGACAGAAGTTGATTTTGGTGCTTAATTTTCACACAACTCACCAGAAATATATTTACCCGTATGAAAAATTACGTAAGCCCCGGACCTTAAAAATCGTCCAAAATTTTTTATTTTCAAAAATCCCCAAATTCTGCTTAAAAATGTTGGTACAACTTAAAAAAGATTTGCTGCAGTGACAGAAGTTGATTTTGGTGCTTAATTTTGACACAGAACTCACCAGAAATATATTTACCCTTATGAAAAATTACGTAAGCCCCGGACCTTAAAAATCGTCCAAAATATTTTATTTTCAAAAATCCCCAAATTCTGCTTAAAAATGTTGGTACAACTTAAAAAAGATTTGCTGCAGTGACAGAAGTTGATTTTTGTGCTTAATTTTGACACAGCACTCACCAGAAATATATTTACCCTTATGAAAAATTACGTGAGCCCCGGACCTTAAAAATTGTCCAAAATTTTTTTTTTACAAAAATCCC
Source organism: Taudactylus pleione (assembly GCA_031769625.1). Classification (NCBI taxonomy): domain Eukaryota; kingdom Metazoa; phylum Chordata; class Amphibia; order Anura; family Myobatrachidae; genus Taudactylus; species Taudactylus pleione. Next base: position 11,030 of record JAUIMM010002675.1, read on the forward strand.
CAAATTCTGCTTAAAAATGTTGGTACAAATTAAAAAAGATTTGCTGCAGTGACAGAAGTTGATTTTGGTGCTTAATTTTGACACAGAACTCACCAGAAATATATTTACCCTTATGAAAAATTATGTAAGCCCCGGACCTTAAACATCGTCCCAAATTTTTTATTTTCAAAAATCCCCAAATTCTGCTTAAAAATGTTGGTACAACGTAAAAAAGATTTGCTGCAGTGACAGAAGTTGATTTTGGTGCTTAATTTTGACACAGAACTCAACAGAAATATATTTACCTGTATGAAAAATTACATAAGCCCCGGACCTTAAACATCGGCCACAATTTTTTATTTTCAAAAATCCCCAAATTCTGCTTAAAAATGTTGGTACAACTTAAAAAAGATTTGCTGCAGTGACAGAAGTTGATTTTTGTGCTTAATGTTCACACAACTCACCAGAAATATATTTACTAGTATGAAAAATTACGTAAGCCCCGGACCTTAAAAATTGTCTAAAATTTTTTTTTTCCAAAAATCCCCAAATTCTGCTTAAAAATGTTGGTACAAATTAAAATAGATTTGCTGCAGTGACAGAAGTTGATTTTGGTGCTTAATTTTCACACAACTCACCAGAAATATATTTACCCGTATGAAAAATTACGTAAGCCCCGGACCTTAAAAATCGGCCAAAATTTTTATTTTCAAAAATCCCCAAATTCTGCTTAAAAATGTTGGTACAACTTAAAAAAGATTTGCTGCAGTGACAGAAGTTGATTTTGGTGCTTAATTTTGACACAGAACTCACCAGAAATATATTTACCCTTATGAAAAATTACATAAGCCCCGGACCTTAAACATCAGCCAAAATGTTTTAATTTCAAAAATCCCCAAATTCTGCTTAAAAATGTTGGTACAACTTAAAAAAGATTTGCTGCAGTGACAGAAGTTGATTTTGGTGCTTAATTTTGACACAGAACTCACCAGAAATATATTTACCTGTATGAAAAATTACATAAGCCCCGGACCTTAAAAATTGTCCAAAATTTTTTTTTTCCAAAAATCCCCAAATTCTGCTTAAAAATGTTGGTACAAATTAAAATAGATTTGCTGCAGTGACAGAAGTTGATTTTGGTGCTTAATTTTCACACAACTCACCAGAAATATATTTACCCGTATGAAAAATTACGTAAGCCCCGGACCTTAAAAATCGGCCAAAATTTTTTATTTTCAAAAATCCCCAAATTCTGCTTAAAAATGTTGGTACAACGTAAAAAAGATTTGCTGCAGTGACAGAAGTTGATTTTGGTGCTTAATTTTGACACAGAACTCACCAGAAATATATTTACCCATATGAAAAATTACGTAAGCCCCGGACCTTAAACATCGGCCAAAATTTTTTTTTCTTCAAAAATCCCCAAATTCTGCTTAAAAATGTTGGTACAACTTAAAAAAGATTTGCTGCAGTGAGAGAAGTTGATTTTGGTGCTTAATTTTCACACAACTCACCAGAAATATATTTACCCATATGAAAAATTACGTAAGCCCCGGACCTTAAACATCGGCCAAAATTTTTTTTCTTCAAAATTCCCCAAATTCTGCTTAAAAATGTTGGTACAACTTAAAAAAGATTTCCTGCAGTGGCAGAAGTTGATTTTGGTGCATAATTTTGACACAGAACTCACCAGAAATATATTTACCCATATGAAAAATTACGTAAGCCCCGGACCTTTTAAAATCTGGCAAATTTTTTTTTCTTCAAAAATCCCCAAATTCTGCTTAAAAATGTTGGTACAACTTAAAAAAGATTTGCTGCAGTGACAGAAGTTGATTTTGGTGCTTAATTTTCACACAACTCACCAGAAATATATTTACCCATATGAAAAATTACGTAAGCCCCGGACCTTAAAAATCGTCCAAAATTTTTTATTTTCAAAAATCCCCAAATTCTGCTTAAAAATGTTGGTACAACTTAAAAAAGATTTCCTGCAGTGGCAGAAGTTGATTTTGGTGCATAATTTTGACACAGAACTCACCAGAAATATATTTACCCATATGAAAAATTACGTAAGCCCCGGACCTTAAACATCGGGCAAAATTTTTATTTTCAAAAATCCCCAAATTCTGCTTAAAAATGTTGGTACAACTTAAAAAATATTTGCTGCTGTGACAGAAGTTGATTCTGGTGCTTAATTTTCACACAACTCACCAGAAATATATTTACCAGTATGAAAAATTACGTAAGCCCTGGACCTTAAAAATTGTCCAAAATTTTTTTATTCCAAAAATCCCCAAATTCTGCTTAAAAATGTTGGTACAACTTAAAAAAGATTTGCTGCAGTGACAGAAGTTGATTTTGGTGCTTAATTTTGACACACAACTGACCAGAAATATATTTACCCGTATGAAAAATTATGTAAGCCGCGGACCTTAAACATCGGTCAAAATTTTTTTTTTCAAAAATCCCCAAATTCTGCTTAAAAATGTTGGTACAACTTAAAAAAGATTTGCTGCAGTGACAGAAGTTGATTTTGGTGCTTAATTTTGACACAGAACTCACCAGAAATATATTTACCCATATGAAAAATTACGTAAGCCCCGGACCTTAAAATTTGGACAAAATTTTTTTTTCCAAAAAATCCCCAAATTCTGCTTAAAAATGTTGGTACAAATTAAAAAAGATTTGCTGCAGTGACAGAAGTTGATTTTGGTGCTTAATTTTCACACAACTCACCAGAAATATATTTACCCGTATGAAAAATTACGTAAGCCCCGGACCTTAAAAATCGTCCAAAATTTTTTATTTTCAAAAATCCCCAAATTCTGCTTAAAAATGTTGGTACAACTTAAAAAAGATTTGCTGCAGTGACAGAAGTTGATTTTGGTGCTTAATTTTGACACAGAACTCACCAGAAATATATTTACCCTTATGAAAAATTACGTAAGCCCCGGACCTTAAACATCGGCCACAATTTTTTATTTTCAAAAATCCCCAAATTCTGCTTAAAAATGTTGGTACAACTTAAAAAAGATTTGCTGCAGTGACAGAAGTTGATTTTTGTGCTTAATGTTCACACAACTCACCAGAAATATATTTACTAGTATGAAAAATTACGTAAGCCCCGGACCTTAAAAATTGTCTAAAATTTTTTTTTTCCAAAAATCCCCAAATTCTGCTTAAAAATGTTGGTACAAATTAAAATAGATTTGCTGCAGTGACAGAAGTTGATTTTGGTGCTTAATTTTCACACAACTTACCAGAAATATATTTACCCGTATGAAAAATTACGTAAGCCCCGGACCTTAAACATCAGCCAAAATGTTTTAATTTCAAAAATCCCCAAATTCTGCTTAAAAATGTTGGTACAACTTAAAAAAGATTTGCTGCAGTGACAGAAGTTGATTTTGGTGCTTAATTTTGACACAGAACTCACCAGAAATATATTTACCCTTATGAAAAATTACGTAAGCCCCGGACCTTAAACATCAGCCAAAATGTTTTAATTTCAAAAATCCCCAAATTCTGCTTAAAAATGTTGGTACAACTTAAAAAAGATTTGCTGCAGTGAGAGAAGTTGATTTTGGTGCTTAATTTTCACACAACTCACCAGAAATATATTTACCCATATGAAAAATTACGTAAGCCCCGGACCTTAAACATCGGCCAAAATTTTTTTTCTTCAAAATTCCCCAAATTCTGCTTAAAAATGTTGGTACAACTTAAAAAAGATTTCCTGCAGTGGCAGAAGTTGATTTTGGTGCATAATTTTGACACAGAACTCACCAGAAATATATTTACCCATATGAAAAATTACGTAAGCCCCGGACCTTTTAAAATCTGGCAAATTTTTTTTTCTTCAAAAATCCCCAAATTCTGCTTAAAAATGTTGGTACAACTTAAAAAAGATTTGCTGCAGTGACAGAAGTTGATTTTGGTGCTTAATTTTCACACAACTCACCAGAAATATATTTACCCATATGAAAAATTACGTAAGCCCCGGACCTTAAAAATCGTCCAAAATTTTTTATTTTCAAAAATCCCCAAATTCTGCTTAAAAATGTTGGTACAACTTAAAAAAGATTTCCTGCAGTGGCAGAAGTTGATTTTGGTGCATAATTTTGACACAGAACTCACCAGAAATATATTTACCCATATGAAAAATTACGTAAGCCCCGGACCTTAAACATCGGGCAAAATTTTTATTTTCAAAAATCCCCAAATTCTGCTTAAAAATGTTGGTACAACTTAAAAAATATTTGCTGCTGTGACAGAAGTTGATTCTGGTGCTTAATTTTCACACAACTCACCAGAAATATATTTACCAGTATGAAAAATTACGTAAGCCCTGGACCTTAAAAATTGTCCAAAATTTTTTTATTCCAAAAATCCCCAAATTCTGCTTAAAAATGTTGGTACAACTTAAAAAAGATTTGCTGCAGTGACAGAAGTTGATTTTGGTGCTTAATTTTGACACACAACTGACCAGAAATATATTTACCCGTATGAAAAATTATGTAAGCCGCGGACCTTAAACATCGGTCAAAATTTTTTTTTTCAAAAATCCCCAAATTCTGCTTAAAAATGTTGGTACAACTTAAAAAAGATTTGCTGCAGTGACAGAAGTTGATTTTGGTGCTTAATTTTGACACAGAACTCACCAGAAATATATTTACCCATATGAAAAATTACGTAAGCCCCGGACCTTAAAATTTGGACAAAATTTTTTTTTCCAAAAAATCCCCAAATTCTGCTTAAAAATGTTGGTACAAATTAAAAAAGATTTGCTGCAGTGACAGAAGTTGATTTTGGTGCTTAATTTTCACACAACTCACCAGAAATATATTTACCCGTATGAAAAATTACGTAAGCCCCGGACCTTAAAAATCGTCCAAAATTTTTTATTTTCAAAAATCCCCAAATTCTGCTTAAAAATGTTGGTACAACTTAAAAAAGATTTGCTGCAGTGACAGAAGTTGATTTTGGTGCTTAATTTTGACACAGAACTCACCAGAAATATATTTACCCTTATGAAAAATTACGTAAGCCCCGGACCTTAAACATCGGCCACAATTTTTTATTTTCAAAAATCCCCAAATTCTGCTTAAAAATGTTGGTACAACTTAAAAAAGATTTGCTGCAGTGACAGAAGTTGATTTTTGTGCTTAATGTTCACACAACTCACCAGAAATATATTTACTAGTATGAAAAATTACGTAAGCCCCGGACCTTAAAAATTGTCTAAAATTTTTTTTTTCCAAAAATCCCCAAATTCTGCTTAAAAATGTTGGTACAAATTAAAATAGATTTGCTGCAGTGACAGAAGTTGATTTTGGTGCTTAATTTTCACACAACTTACCAGAAATATATTTACCCGTATGAAAAATTACGTAAGCCCCGGACCTTAAACATCAGCCAAAATGTTTTAATTTCAAAAATCCCCAAATTCTGCTTAAAAATGTTGGTACAACTTAAAAAAGATTTGCTGCAGTGACAGAAGTTGATTTTGGTGCTTAATTTTGACACAGAACTCACCAGAAATATATTTACCCTTATGAAAAATTACGTAAGCCCCGGACCTTAAACATCAGCCAAAATGTTTTAATTTCAAAAATCCCCAAATTCTGCTTAAAAATGTTGGTACAACTTAAAAAAGATTTGCTGCAGTGACAGAAGTTGATTTTGGTGCTTAATTTTGACACAGAACTCACCAGAAATATATTTACCTGTATGAAAAATTACATAAGCCCCGGACCTTAAAAATTGTCCAAAATTTTTTTTTTCCAAAAATCCCCAAATTCTGCTTAAAAATGTTGGTACAACGTAAAAAAGATTTGCTGCAGTGACAGAAGTTGATTTTGGTGCTTAATTTTGACACAGAACTCACCAGAAATATATTTACCCATATGAAAAATTACGTAAGCCCCGGACCTTAAACATCGGCCAAAATTTTTTTTTCTTCAAAAATCCCCAAATTCTGCTTAAAAATGTTGGTACAACTTAAAAAAGATTTGCTGCAGTGAGAGAAGTTGATTTTGGTGCTTAATTTTCACACAACTCACCAGAAATATATTTACCCATATGAAAAATTACGTAAGCCCCGGACCTTAAACATCGGCCAAAATTTTTTTTCTTCAAAATTCCCCAAATTCTGCTTAAAAATGTTGGTACAACTTAAAAAAGATTTCCTGCAGTGGCAGAAGTTGATTTTGGTGCATAATTTTGACACAGAACTCACCAGAAATATATTTACCCATATGAAAAATTACGTAAGCCCCGGACCTTAAAAATCTGGCAAATTTTTTTTTCTTCAAAAATCCCCAAATTCTGCTTAAAAATGTTGGTACAACTTAAAAAAGATTTGCTGCAGTGACAGAAGTTGATTTTGGTGCTTAATTTTCACACAACTCACCAGAAATATATTTACCCGTATGAAAAATTACGTAAGCCCCGGACCTTAAAAATCGTCCAAAATTTTTTATTTTCAAAAATCCCCAAATTCTGCTTAAAAATGTTGGTACAACTTAAAAAAGATTTGCTGCAGTGACAGAAGTTGATTTTGGTGCTTAATTTTCACACAACTCACCAGAAATATATTTACCCGTATGAAAAATTACGTAAGCCCCGGACCTTAAAAATCGTCCAAAATTTTTTATTTTCAAAAATCCCCAAATTCTGCTTAAAAATGTTGGTACAACTTAAAAAAGATTTGCTGCAGTGACAGAAGTTGATTTTGGTGCTTAATTTTGACACAGAACTCACCAGAAATATATTTACCCTTATGAAAAATTACGTAAGCCCCGGACCTTAAAAATCGTCCAAAATATTTTATTTTCAAAAATCCCCAAATTCTGCTTAAAAATGTTGGTACAACTTAAAAAAGATTTGCTGCAGTGACAGAAGTTGATTTTGGTGCTTAATTTTGACACAGCACTCACCAGAAATATATTTACCCTTATGAAAAATTACGTGAGCCCCGGACCTTAAAAATTGTCCAAAATTTATTTTTTCCAAAAATCCCCAAATTCTGCTTAAAAATGTTGGTACAAATTAAAAAAGATTTGCTGCAGTGACAGAAGTTGATTTTGGTGCTTAATTTTGACACAGAACTCACCAGAAATATATTTACCTGTATGAAAAATTACATAAGCCCCGGACCTTAAACATCGGCCACAATTTTTTATTTTTAAAAATCCCCAAATTCTGCTTAAAAATGTTGGTACAACTTAAAAAAGATTTGCTGCAGTGACAGAAGTTGATTTTTGTGCTTAATGTTCACACAACTCACCAGAAATATATTTACTAGTATGAAAAATTACGTAAGCCCCGGACCTTAAAAATTGTCTAAAATTTTTTTTTTCCAAAAATCCCCAAATTCTGCTTAAAAATGTTGGTACAAATTAAAATAGATTTGCTGCAGTGACAGAAGTTGATTTTGGTGCTTAATTTTCACACAACTCACCAGAAATATATTTACCCGTATGAAAAATTACGTAAGCCCCGGACCTTAAAAATCAGCCAAAATTTTTTATTTTCAAAAATCCCCAAATTCTGCTTAAAAATGTTGGTACAACTTAAAAAAGATTTGCTGCAGTGACAGAAGTTGATTTTGGTGCTTAATTTTGACACAGAACTCACCAGAAATATATTTACCCTTATGAAAAATTACGTAAGCCCCGGACCTTAAACATCAGCCAAAATGTTTTAATTTCAAAAATCCCCAAATTCTGCTTAAAAATGTTGGTACAACTTAAAAAAGATTTGCTGCAGTGACAGAAGTTGATTTTGGTGCTTAATTTTGACACAGAACTCACCAGAAATATATTTACCTGTATGAAAAATTACATAAGCCCCGGACCTTAAAAATTGTCCAAAATTTTTTTTTTCCAAAAATCCCCAAATTCTGCTTAAAAATGTTGGTACAAATTAAAATAGATTTGCTGCAGTGACAGAAGTTGATTTTGGTGCTTAATTTTCACACAACTCACCAGAAATATATTTACCCGTATGAAAAATTACGTAAACCCCGGACCTTAAAAATCGGGCAAAATTTTTTATTTTCAAAATTCCCCAAATTCTGCTTAAAAATGTTGGTACAACTTAAAAAAGATTTCCTGCAGTGGCAGAAGTTGATTTTGGTGCATAATTTTGACACAGAACTCACCAGAAATATATTTACCCATATGAAAAATTACGTAAGCCCCGGACCTTAAAAATCTGGCAAATTTTTTTTTCTTCAAAAATCCCCAAATTCTGCTTAAAAATGTTGGTACAACTTAAAAAAGATTTGCTGCAGTGACAGAAGTTGATTTTGGTGCTTAATTTTCACACAACTCACCAGAAATATATTTACCCGTATGAAAAATTACGTAAGCCCCGGACCTTAAAAATCGTCCAAAATTTTTTATTTTCAAAAATCCCCAAATTCTGCTTAAAAATGTTGGTACAACTTAAAAAAGATTTGCTGCAGTGACAGAAGTTGATTTTGGTGCTTAATTTTCACACAACTCACCAGAAATATATTTACCCGTATGAAAAATTACGTAAGCCCCGGACCTTAAAAATCGTCCAAAATTTTTTATTTTCAAAAATCCCCAAATTCTGCTTAAAAATGTTGGTACAACTTAAAAAAGATTTGCTGCAGTGACAGAAGTTGATTTTGGTGCTTAATTTTGACACAGAACTCACCAGAAATATATTTACCTGTATGAAAAATTACATAAGCCCCGGACCTTAAAAATTGTCCAAAATTTTTTTTTTCCAAAAATCCCCAAATTCTGCTTAAAAATGTTGGTACAAATTAAAATAGATTTGCTGCAGTGACAGAAGTTGATTTTGGTGCTTAATTTTCACACAACTCACCAGAAATATATTTACCCATATGAAAAATTACGTAAGCCCCGGACCTTAAACATCGGCCAAAATTTTTTTTTCTTCAAAAATCCCCAAATTCTGCTTAAAAATGTTGGTACAACTTAAAAAAGATTTGCTGCAGTGAGAGAAGTTGATTTTGGTGCTTAATTTTCACACAACTCACCAGAAATATATTTACCCATATGAAAAATTACGTAAGCCCCGGACCTTAAACATCGGCCAAAATTTTTTTTCTTCAAAATTCCCCAAATTCTGCTTAAAAATGTTGGTACAACTTAAAAAAGATTTCCTGCAGTGGCAGAAGTTGATTTTGGTGCATAATTTTGACACAGAACTCACCAGAAATATATTTACCCATATGAAAAATTACGTAAGCCCCGGACCTTAAAAATCTGGCAAATTTTTTTTTCTTCAAAAATCCCCAAATTCTGCTTAAAAATGTTGGTACAACTTAAAAAAGATTTGCTGCAGTGACAGAAGTTGATTTTGGTGCTTAATTTTCACACAACTCACCAGAAATATATTTACCCGTATGAAAAATTACGTAAGCCCCGGACCTTAAAAATCGTCCAAAATTTTTTATTTTCAAAAATCCCCAAATTCTGCTTAAAAATGTTGGTACAACTTAAAAAAGATTTGCTGCAGTGACAGAAGTTGATTTTGGTGCTTAATTTTCACACAACTCACCAGAAATATATTTACCTGTATGAAAAATTACGTAAGCCCCGGACCTTAAAAATCGTCCAAAATTTTTTATTTTCAAAAATCCCCAAATTCTGCTTAAAAATGTTGGTACAACTTAAAAAAGATTTGCTGCAGTGACAGAAGTTGATTTTGGTGCTTAATTTTGACACAGAACTCACCAGAAATATATTTACCCTTATGAAAAATTACGTAAGCCCCGGACCTTAAAAATCGTCCAAAATATTTTATTTTCAAAAATCCCCAAATTCTGCTTAAAAATGTTGGTACAACTTAAAAAAGATTTGCTGCAGTGACAGAAGTTGATTTTGGTGCTTAATTTTGACACAGCACTCACCAGAAATATATTTACCCTTATGAAAAATTACGTGAGCCCCGGACCTTAAAAATTGTCCAAAATTTTTTTTTTACAAAAATCCCCAAATTCTGCTTAAAAATGTTGGTACAAATTAAAAAAGATTTGCTGCAGTGACAGAAGTTGATTTTGGTGCTTAATTTTGACACAGAACTCACCAGAAATATATTTACCCTTATGAAAAATTATGTAAGCCCCGGACCTTAAACATCGTCCAAAATTTTTTATTTTCAAAAATCCCCAAATTCTGCTTAAAAATGTTGGTACAACGTAAAAAAGATTTGCTGCAGTGACAGAAGTTGATTTTGGTGCTTAATTTTGACACAGAACTCACCAGAAATATATTTACCTGTATGAAAAATTACATAAGCCCCGGACCTTAAACATCGGCCACAATTTTTTTTTCTTCAAAAATCCCCAAATTCTGCTTAAAAATGTTGGTACAACTTAAAAAAGATTTGCTGCAGTGACAGAAGTTGATTTTTGTGCTTAATGTTCACACAACTCACCAGAAATATATTTACTAGTATGAAAAATTACGTAAGCCCCGGACCTTAAAAATTGTCTAAAATTTTTTTTTTCCAAAAATCCCCAAATTCTGCTTAAAAATGTTGGTACAAATTAATATAGATTTGCTGCAGTGACAGAAGTTGATTTTGGTGCTTAATTTTCACACAACTCACCAGAAATATATTTACCCGTATGAAAAATTACGTAAGCCCCGGACCTTAAAAATCGGCCAAAATTTTTTATTTTCAAAAATCCCCAAATTCTGCTTAAAAATGTTGGTACAACTTAAAAAAGATTTGCTGCAGTGACAGAAGTTGATTTTGGTGCTTAATTTTGACACAGAACTCACCAGAAATATATTTACCCTTATGAAAAATTACGTAAGCCCCGGACCTTAAACATCAGCCAAAATGTTTTAATTTCAAAAATCCCCAAATTCTGCTTAAAAATGTTGGTACAACTTAAAAAAGATTTGCTGCAGTGACAGAAGTTGATTTTGGTGCTTAATTTTGACACAGAACTCACCAGAAATATATTTACCTGTATGAAAAATTACATAAGCCCCGGACCTTAAAAATTGTCCAAAATTTTTTTTTTCCAAAAATCCCCAAATTCTGCTTAAAAATGTTGGTACAAATTAAAATAGATTTGCTGCAGTGACAGAAGTTGATTTTGGTGCTTAATTTTCACACAACTCACCAGAAATATATTTACCCGTATGAAAAATTACGTAAGCCCCGGACCTTAAAAATCGGCCAAAATTTTTTATTTTCAAAAATCCCCAAATTCTGCTTAAAAATGTTGGTACAACGTAAAAAAGATTTGCTGCAGTGACAGAAGTTGATTTTGGTGCTTAATTTTGACACAGAACTCACCAGAAATATATTTACCCATATGAAAAATTACGTAAGCCCCGGACCTTAAACATCGGCCAAAATTTTTTTTTCTTCAAAAATCCCCAAATTCTGCTTAAAAATGTTGGTACAACTTAAAAAAGATTTGCTGCAGTGAGAGAAGTTGATTTTGGTGCTTAATTTTCACACAACTCACCAGAAATATATTTACCCATATGAAAAATTACGTAAGCCCCGGACCTTAAACATCGGCCAAAATTTTTTTTCTTCAAAATTCCCCAAATTCTGCTTAAAAATGTTGGTACAACTTAAAAAAGATTTCCTGCAGTGGCAGAAGTTGATTTTGGTGCATAATTTTGACACAGAACTCACCAGAAATATATTTACCCATATGAAAAATTACGTAAGCCCCGGACCTTAAAAATCTGGCAAATTTCTTTTTCTTCAAAAATCCCCAAATTCTGCTTAAAAATGTTGGTACAACTTAAAAAAGATTTGCTGCAGTGACAGAAGTTGATTTTGGTGCTTAATTTTCACACAACTCACCAGAAATATATTTACCCGTATGAAAAATTACGTAAGCCCCGGACCTTAAAAATCGTCCAAAATTTTTTATTTTCAAAAATCCCCAAATTCTGCTTAAAAATGTTGGTACAACTTAAAAAAGATTTGCTGCAGTGACAGAAGTTGATTTTGGTGCTTAATTTTGACACAGAACTCACCAGAAATATATTTACCCTTATGAAAAATTACGTAAGCCCCGGACCTTAAAAATCGTCCAAAATATTTTATTTTCAAAAATCCCCAAATTCTGCTTAAAAATGTTGGTACAACTTAAAAAAGATTTGCTGCAGTGACAGAAGTTGATTTTGGTGCTTAATTTTGACACAGAACTCACCAGAAATATATTTACCTGTATGAAAAATTACATAAGCCCCGGACCTTAAAAATTGTCCAAAATTTTTTTTTTCCAAAAATCCCCAAATTCTGCTTAAAAATGTTGGTACAAATTAAAATAGATTTGCTGCAGTGACAGAAGTTGATTTTGGTGCTTAATTTTGACACAGAACTCACCAGAAATATATTTACCTGTATGAAAAATTACATAAGCCCCGGACCTTAAAAATTGTCCAAAATTTTTTATTTCCAAAAATCCCCAAATTCTGCTTAAAAATGTTGGTACAAATTAAAATAGATTTGCTGCAGTGACAGAAGTTGATTTTGGTGCTTAATTTTCACACAACTCACCAGAAATATATTTACCCGTATGAAAAATTACGTAAGCCCCGGACCTTAAAAATCGGCCAAAATTTTTTATTTTCAAAAATCCCCAAATTCTGCTTAAAAATGTTGGTACAACTTAAAAAAGATTTGCTGCAGTGACAGAAGTTGATTTTGGTGCTTAATTTTGACACAGAACTCACCAGAAATATATTTACCCTTATGAAAAATTACGTAAGCCCCGGACCTTAAACATCAGCCAAAATGTTTTAATTTCATAAATCCCCAAATTCTGCTTAAAAATGTTGGTACAACTTAAAAAAGATTTGCTGCAGTGACAGAAGTTGATTTTGGTGCTTAATTTTGACACAGAACTCACCAGAAATATATTTACCTGTATGAAAAATTACATAAGCCCCGGACCTTAAAAATTGTCCAAAATTTTTTTTTTCCAAAAATCCCCAAATTCTGCTTAAAAATGTTGGTACAAATTAAAATAGATTTGCTGCAGTGACAGAAGTTGATTTTGGTGCTTAATTTTCACACAACTCACCAGAAATATATTTACCCGTATGAAAAATTACGTAAGCCCCGGACCTTAAAAATCGGCCAAAATTTTTTATTTTCAAAAATCCCCAAATTCTGCTTAAAAATGTTGGTACAACGTAAAAAAGATTTGCTGCAGTGACAGAAGTTGATTTTGGTGCTTAATTTTCACACAACTCACCAGAAATATATTTACCCGTATGAAAAATTACGTAAGCCCCGGACCTTAAAAATCGTCCAAAATTTTTTATTTTCAAAAATCCCCAAATTCTGCTTAAAAATGTTGGTACAACTTAAAAAAGATTTGCTGCAGTGACAGAAGTTGATTTTGGTGCTTAATTTTCACACAACTCACCAGAAATATATTTACCCGTATGAAAAATTACGTAAGCCCCGGACCTTAAAAATCGTCCAAAATTTTTTATTTTCAAAAATCCCCAAATTCTGCTTAAAAATGTTGGTACAACTTAAAAAAGATTTGCTGCAGTGACAGAAGTTGATTTTGGTGCTTAATTTTGACACAGAACTCACCAGAAATATATTTACCCTTATGAAAAATTACGTAAGCCCCGGACCTTAAAAATCGTCCAAAATATTTTATTTTCAAAAATCCCCAAATTCTGCTTAAAAATGTTGGTACAACTTAAGAAAGATTTGCTGCAGTGACAGAAGTTGATTTTGGTGCTTAATTTTGACACAGAACTCACCAGAAATATATTTACCTGTATGAAAAATTACATAAGCCCCGGACCTTAAAAATTGTCCAAAATTTTTTTTTTCCAAAAATCCCCAAATTCTGCTTAAAAATGTTGGTACAAATTAAAATAGATTTGCTGCAGTGACAGAAGTTGATTTTGGTGCTTAATTTTCACACAACTCACCAGAAATATATTTACCCGTATGAAAAATTACGTAAGCCCCGGACCTTAAAAATCGGCCAAAATTTTTTATTTTCAAAAATCCCCAAATTCTGCTTAAAAATGTTGGTACAACGTAAAAAAGATTTGCTGCAGTGACAGAAGTTGATTTTGGTGCTTAATTTTGACACAGAACTCACCAGAAATATATTTACCCATATGAAAAATTACGTAAGCCCCGGACCTTAAACATCAGCCAAAATTTTTTTTTCTTCAAAAATCCCCAAATTCTGCTTAAAAATGTTGGTACAACTTAAAAAAGATTTGCTGCAGTGAGAGAAGTTGATTTTGGTGCTTAATTTTCACACAACTCACCAGAAATATATTTACCCATATGAAAAATTACGTAAGCCCCGGACCTTAAACATCGGCCAAAATTTTTTTTCTTCAAAATTCCCCAAATTCTGCTTAAAAATGTTGGTACAACTTAAAAAAGATTTCCTGCAGTGGCAGAAGTTGATTTTGGTGCATAATTTTGACACAGAACTCACCAGAAATATATTTACCCATATGAAAAATTACGTAAGCCCCGGACCTTAAAAATCTGGCAAATTTTTTTTTCTTCAAAAATCCCCAAATTCTGCTTAAAAATGTTGGTACAACTTAAAAAAGATTTGCTGCAGTGACAGAAGTTGATTTTGGTGCTTAATTTTCACACAACTCACCAGAAATATATTTACCCGTATGAAAAATTACGTAAGCCCCGGACCTTAAAAATCGTCCAAAATTTTTTATTTTCAAAAATCCCCAAATTCTGCTTAAAAATGTTGGTACAACTTAAAAAAGATTTGCTGCAGTGACAGAAGTTGATTTTGGTGCTTAATTTTGACACAGAACTCACCAGAAATATATTTACCCTTATGAAAAATTACGTAAGCCCCGGACCTTAAAAATCGTCCAAAATATTTTATTTTCAAAAATCCCCAAATTCTGCTTAAAAATGTTGGTACAACTTAAAAAAGATTTGCTGCAGTGACAGAAGTTGATTTTGGTGCTTAATTTTGACACAGCACTCACCAGAAATATATTTACCCTTATGAAAAATTACGTGAGCCCCGGACCTTAAAAATTGTCCAAAATTTATTTTTTCCAAAAATCCCCAAATTCTGCTTAAAAATGTTGGTACAAATTAAAATAGATTTGCTGCAGTGACAGAAGTTGATTTTGGTGCTTAATTTTCACACAACTCACCAGAAATATATTTACCCGTATGAAAAATTACGTAAGCCCCGGACCTTAAAAATCGGCCAAAATTTTTTATTTTCAAAAATCCCCAAATTCTGCTTAAAAATGTTGGTACAACGTAAAAAAGATTTGCTGCAGTGACAGAAGTTGATTTTGGTGCTTAATTTTGACACAGAACTCACCAGAAATATATTTACCCATATGAAAAATTACGTAAGCCCCGGACCTTAAACATCGGCCAAAATTTTTTTTTCTTCAAAAATCCCCAAATTCTGCTTAAAAATGTTGGTACAACTTAAAAAAGATTTGCTGCAGTGAGAGAAGTTGATTTTGGTGCTTAATTTTCACACAACTCACCAGAAATATATTTACCCATATGAAAAATTACGTAAGCCCCGGACCTTAAAAATCTGGCAAATTTTTTTTTCTTCAAAAATCCCCAAATTCTGCTTAAAAATGTTGGTACAACTTAAAAAAGATTTGCTGCAGTGACAGAAGTTGATTTTGGTGCTTAATTTTCACACAACTCACCAGAAATATATTTACCCGTATGAAAAATTACGTAAGCCCCGGACCTTAAAAATCGTCCAAAATTTTTTATTTTCAAAAATCCCCAAATTCTGCTTAAAAATGTTGGTACAACTTAAAAAAGATTTGCTGCAGTGACAGAAGTTGATTTTGGTGCTTAATTTTGACACAGAACTCACCAGAAATATATTTACCCTTATGAAAAATTACGTAAGCCCCGGACCTTAAAAATCGTCCAAAATATTTTATTTTCAAAAATCCCCAAATTCTGCTTAAAAATGTTGGTACAACTTAAAAAAGATTTGCTGCAGTGACAGAAGTTGATTTTGGTGCTTAATTTTGACACAGAACTCACCAGAAATATATTTACCTGTATGAAAAATTACATAAGCCCCGGACCTTAAAAATTGTCCAAATTTTTTTTTTTCCAAAAATCCCCAAATTCTGCTTAAAAATGTTGGTACAAATTAAAATAGATTTGCTGCAGTGACAGAAGTTGATTTTGGTGCTTAATTTTGACACAGAACTCACCAGAAATATATTTACCTGTATGAAAAATTACATAAGCCCCGGACCTTAAAAATTGTCCAAAATTTTTTTTTTCCAAAAATCCCCAAATTCTGCTTAAAAATGTTGGTACAAATTAAAATAGATTTGCTGCAGTGACAGAAGTTGATTTTGGTGCTTAATTTTCACACAACTCACCAGAAATATATTTACCCGTATGAAAAATTACGTAAGCCCCGGACCTTAAAAATCGGCCAAAATTTTTTATTTTCAAAAATCCCCAAATTCTGCTTAAAAATGTTGGTACAACTTAAAAAAGATTTGCTGCAGTGACAGAAGTTGATTTTGGTGCTTAATTTTGACACAGAACTCACCAGAAATATATTTACCCTTATGAAAAATTACGTAAGCCCCGGACCTTAAACATCAGCCAAAATGTTTTAATTTCAAAAATCCCCAAATTCTGCTTAAAAATGTTGGTACAACTTAAAAAAGATTTGCTGCAGTGACAGAAGTTGATTTTGGTGCTTAATTTTCACACAACTCACCAGAAATATATTTACCTGTATGAAAAATTACATAAGCCCCGGACCTTAAAAATTGTCCAAAATTTTTTTTTTCCAAAAATCCCCAAATTCTGCTTAAAAATGTTGGTACAAATTAAAATAGATTTGCTGCAGTGACAGAAGTTGATTTTGGTGCTTAATTTTCACACAACTCACCAGAAATATATTTACCCGTATGAAAAATTACGTAAGCCCCGGACCTTAAAAATTGGCCAAAATTTTTTATTTTCAAAAATCCCCAAATTCTGCTTAAAAATGTTGGTACAACGTAAAAAAGATTTGCTGCAGTGACAGAAGTTGATTTTGGTGCTTAATTTTCACACAACTCACCAGAAATATATTTACCCGTATGAAAAATTACGTAAGCCCCGGACCTTAAAAATCGTCCAAAATTTTTTATTTTCAAAAATCCCCAAATTCTGCTTAAAAATGTTGGTACAACTTAAAAAAGATTTGCTGCAGTGACAGAAGTTGATTTTGGTGCTTAATTTTCACACAACTCACCAGAAATATATTTACCCGTATGAAAAATTACGTAAGCCCCGGACCTTAAAAATCGTCCAAAATTTTTTATTTTCAAAAATCCCCAAATTCTGCTTAAAAATGTTGGTACAACTTAAAAAAGATTTGCTGCAGTGACAGAAGTTGATTTTGGTGCTTAATTTTGACACAGAACTCACCAGAAATATATTTACCCTTATGAAAAATTACGTAAGCCCCGGACCTTAAAAATCGTCCAAAATATTTTATTTTCAAAAATCCCCAAATTCTGCTTAAAAATGTTGGTACAACTTAAAAAAGATTTGCTGCAGTGACAGAAGTTGATTTTGGTGCTTAATTTTGACACAGAACTCACCAGAAATATATTTACCTGTATGAAAAATTACATAAGCCCCGGACCTTAAAAATTGTCCAAAATTTTTTTTTTCCAAAAATCCCCAAATTCTGCTTAAAAATGTTGGTACAAATTAAAATAGATTTGCTGCAGTGACAGAAGTTGATTTTGGTGCTTAATTTTGACACAGAACTCACCAGAAATATATTTACCTGTATGAAAAATTACATAAGCCCCGGACCTTAAAAATTGTCCAAAATTTTTTTTTTCCAAAAATCCCCAAATTCTGCTTAAAAATGTTGGTACAAATTAAAATAGATTTGCTGCAGTGACAGAAGTTGATTTTGGTGCTTAATTTTCACACAACTCACCAGAAATATATTTACCCGTATGAAAAATTACGTAAGCCCCGGACCTTAAAAATCGGCCAAAATTTTTTATTTTCAAAAATCCCCAAATTCTGCTTAAAAATGTTGGTACAACGTAAAAAAGATTTGCTGCAGTGACAGAAGTTGATTTTGGTGCTTAATTTTGACACAGAACTCACCAGAAATATATTTACCCATATGAAAAATTACGTAAGCCCCGGACCTTAAACATCGGCCAAAATTTTTTTTTCTTCAAAAATCCCCAAATTCTGCTTAAAAATGTTGGTACAACTTAAAAAAGATTTGCTGCAGTGAGAGAAGTTGATTTTGGTGCTTAATTTTCACACAACTCACCAGAAATATATTTACCCATATGAAAAATTACGTAAGCCCCGGACCTTAAACATCGGCCAAAATTTTTTTTCTTCAAAATTCCCCAAATTCTGCTTAAAAATGTTGGTACAACTTAAAAAAGATTTCCTGCAGTGGCAGAAGTTGATTTTGGTGCATAATTTTGACACAGAACTCACCAGAAATATATTTACCCATATGAAAAATTAAGTAAGCCCCGGACCTTAAAAATCTGGCAAATTTTTTTTCTTCAAAAATCCCCAAATTCTGCTTAAAAATGTTGGTACAACTTAAAAAAGATTTGCTGCAGTGACAGAAGTTGATTTTGGTGCTTAATTTTCACACAACTCACCAGAAATATATTTACCCGTATGAAAAATTACGTAAGCCCCGGACCTTAAAAATCGTCCAAAATTTTTTATTTTCAAAAATCCCCAAATTCTGCTTAAAAATGTTGGTACAACTTAAAAAAGATTTGCTGCAGTGACAGAAGTTGATTTTGGTGCTTAATTTTCACACAACTCACCAGAAATATATTTACCCGTATGAAAGATTACGTAAGCCCCGGACCTTAAAAATCGTCCAAAATTTTTTATTTTCAAAAATCCCCAAATTCTGCTTAAAAATGTTGGTACAACTTAAAAAAGATTTGCTGCAGTGACAGAAGTTGATTTTGGTGCTTAATTTTGACACAGAACTCACCAGAAATATATTTACCCTTATGAAAAATTACGTAAGCCCCGGACCTTAAAAATCGTCCAAAATATTTTATTTTCAAAAATCCCCAAATTCTGCTTAAAAATGTTGGTACAACTTAAAAAAGATTTGCTGCAGTGACAGAAGTTGATTTTGGTGCTTAATTTTGACACAGCACTCACCAGAAATATATTTACCCTTATGAAAAATTACGTGAGCCCCGGACCTTAAAAATTGTCCAAAATTTATTTTTTCCAAAAATCCCCAAATTCTGCTTAAAAATGTTGGTACAAATTAAAACAGATTTGCTGCAGTGACAGAAGTTGATTTTGGTGCTTAATTTTGACACAGAACTCACCAGAAATATATTTACCTGTATGAAAAATTACATAAGCTCCGGACCTTAAACATCGGCCACAATTTTTTATTTTCAAAAATCCCCAAATTCTGCTTAAAAATGTTGGTACAACTTAAAAAAGATTTGCTGCAGTGACAGAAGTTGATTTTTGTGCTTAATGTTCACACAACTCACCAGAAATATATTTACTAGTATGAAAAATTACGTAAGCCCCGGACCTTAAAAATTGTCTAAAATTTTTTTTTTCCAAAAATCCCCAAATTCTGCTTAAAAATGTTGGTACAAATTAAAATAGATTTGCTGCAGTGACAGAAGTTGATTTTGGTGCTTAATTTTCACACAACTCACCAGAAATATATTTACCCGTATGAAAAATTACGTAAGCCCCGGACCTTAAAAATCGGCCAAAATTTTTTATTTTCAAAAATCCCCAAATTCTGCTTAAAAATGTTGGTACAACTTAAAAAAGATTTGCTGCAGTGACAGAAGTTGATTTTGGTGCTTAATTTTGACACAGAACTCACCAGAAATATATTTACCCTTATGAAAAATTACGTAAGCCGCGGACCTTAAACATCAGCCAAAATGTTTTAATTTCAAAAATCCCCAAATTCTGCTTAAAAATGTTGGTACAACTTAAAAAAGATTTGCTGCAGTGACAGAAGTTGATTTTGGTGCTTAATTTTGACACAGAACTCACCAGAAATATATTTACCTGTATGAAAAATTACATAAGCCCCGGACCTTAAAAATTGTCCAAAATTTTTTTTTTCCAAAAA
Organism: Taudactylus pleione; assembly: GCA_031769625.1. Lineage (NCBI taxonomy): Eukaryota > Metazoa > Chordata > Amphibia > Anura > Myobatrachidae > Taudactylus > Taudactylus pleione. Next base: position 31,164 of record JAUIMM010002675.1, read on the forward strand.
TCCCCAAATTCTGCTTAAAAATGTTGGTACAAATTAAAATAGATTTGCTGCAGTGACAGAAGTTGATTTTGGTGCTTAATTTTCACACAACTCACCAGAAATATATTTACCCGTATGAAAAATTACGTAAGCCCCGGACCTTAAAAATTGGCCAAAATTTTTTATTTTCAAAAATCCCCAAATTCTGCTTAAAAATGTTGGTACAACGTAAAAAAGATTTGCTGCAGTGACAGAAGTTGATTTTGGTGCTTAATTTTGACACAGAACTCACCAGAAATATATTTACCCATATGAAAAATTACGTAAGCCCCGGACCTTAAACATCGGCCAAAATTTTTTTTTCTTCAAAAATCCCCAAATTCTGCTTAAAAATGTTGGTACAACTTAAAAAAGATTTGCTGCAGTGAGAGAAGTTGATTTTGGTGCTTAATTTTCACACAACTCACCAGAAATATATTTACCCATATGAAAAATTACGTAAGCCCCGGACCTTAAACATCGGCCAAAATTTTTTTTCTTCAAAATTCCCCAAATTCTGCTTAAAAATGTTGGTACAACTTAAAAAAGATTTCCTGCAGTGGCAGAAGTTGATTTTGGTGCATAATTTTGACACAGAACTCACCAGAAATATATTTACCCATATGAAAAATTACGTAAGCCCCGGACCTTAAAAATCTGGCAAATTTTTTTTTCTTCAAAAATCCCCAAATTCTGCTTAAAAATGTTGGTACAACTTAAAAAAGATTTGCTGCAGTGACAGAAGTTGATTTTGGTGCTTAATTTTCACACAACTCACCAGAAATATATTTACCCGTATGAAAAATTACGTAAGCCCCGGACCTTAAAAATCGTCCAAAATTTTTTATTTTCAAAAATCCCCAAATTCTGCTTAAAAATGTTGGTACAACTTAAAAAAGATTTGCTGCAGTGACAGAAGTTGATTTTGGTGCTTAATTTTCACACAACTCACCAGAAATATATTTACCCGTATGAAAAATTACGTAAGACCCGGACCTTAAAAATCGTCCAAAATTTTTTATTTTCAAAAATCCCCAAATTCTGCTTAAAAATGTTGGTACAACTTAAAAAAGATTTGCTGCAGTGACAGAAGTTGATTTTGGTGCTTAATTTTGACACAGAACTCACCAGAAATATATTTACCCTTATGAAAAATTACGTAAGCCCCGGACCTTAAAAATCGTCCAAAATATTTTATTTTCAAAAATCCCCAAATTCTGCTTAAAAATGTTGGTACAACTTAAAAAATATTTGCTGCAGTGACAGAAGTTGATTTTGGTGCTTAATTTTCACACAACTCACCAGAAATATATTTACCCGTATGAAAAATTACGTAAGCCCCGGACCTTAAAAATCGTCCAAAATTTTTTATTTTCAAAAATCCCCAAATTCTGCTTAAAAATGTTGGTACAACTTAAAAAAGATTTGCTGCAGTGACAGAAGTTGATTTTGGTGCTTAATTTTCACACAACTCACCAGAAATATATTTACCCGTATGAAAAATTACGTAAGACCCGGACCTTAAAAATCGTCCAAAATTTTTTATTTTCAAAAATCCCCAAATTCTGCTTAAAAATGTTGGTACAACTTAAAAAAGATTTGCTGCAGTGACAGAAGTTGATTTTGGAGCTTAATTTTGACACAGAACTCACCAGAAATATATTTACCCTTATGAAAAATTACGTAAGCCCCGGACCTTAAAAATCGTCCAAAATATTTTATTTTCAAAAATCCCCAAATTCTGCTTAAAAATGTTGGTACAACTTAAAAAATATTTGCTGCAGTGACAGAAGTTGATTTTGGTGCTTAATTTTGACACAGCACTCACCAGAAATATATTTACCCTTATGAAAAATTACGTGAGCCCCGGATCTTAAAAATTGTCCAAAATTTTTTTTTTACAAAAATCCCCAAATTCTGCTTAAAAATGTTGGTACAACTTAAAAAAGATTTGCTGCAGTGACAGAAGTTGATTTTGGTGCTTAATTTTCACACAACTCACCAGAAATATATTTACCGATATGAAAAATTACGTAAGCCCCGGACCTTAAAAATCAGCCAAAATTTTTTATTTTCAAAAATCCCCAAATTCTGCTTAAAAATGTTGGTACAACTTAAAAAAGATTTCCTGCAGTGGCAGAAGTTGATTTTAGTGCATAATTTTGACACAGAACTCACCAGAAATATATTTACCCATATGAAAAATTACGTAAGCCCCAGACCTTAAAAATCGGGTTTTTTTTTTTCTTCAAAAATCCCCAAATTCTGCTTAAAAATGTTGGTACAACTTAAAAAAGATTTGCTGCAGTGACAGAAGTTGATTTTGGTGATTAATTTTCACACAACTCACCAGAAATATATTTACCCGTATGAAAAATTACGTAAGCCCCGGACCTTAAAAATCGGCCAAAATTTTTTTTTTTCAAAAATCCCCAAATTCTGCTTAAAAATGTTGGTACAACTTAAAAAAGATTTGCTGCAGTGACAGAAGTTGATTTTGGTGCTTAATTTTGACACAGAACTCACCAGAAATATATTTACCTGTATGAAAAATTACATAAGCCCCGGACCTTAAACATCGGCCACAATTTTTTATTTTCAAAAATCCCCAAATTCTGCTTAAAAATGTTGGTACAACTTAAAAAAGATTTGCTGCAGTGACAGAAGTTGATTTTTGTGCTTAATGTTCACACAACTCACCAGAAATATATTTACTAGTATGAAAAATTACGTAAGCCCCGGACCTTAAAAATTGTCTAAAATTTTTTTTTTCCAAAAATCCCCAAATTCTGCTTAAAAATGTTGGTACAAATTAAAATAGATTTGCTGCAGTGACAGAAGTTGATTTTGGTGCTTAATTTTCACACAACTCACCAGAAATATATTTACCCGTATGAAAAATTACGTAAGCCCCGGACCTTAAAAATCGGCCAAAATTTTTTATTTTCAAAAATCCCCAAATTCTGCTTAAAAATGTTGGTACAACTTAAAAAAGATTTGCTGCAGTGACAGAAGTTGATTTTGGTGCTTAATTTTGACACAGAACTCACCAGAAATATATTTACCCTTATGAAAAATTATGTAAGCCCCGGACCTTAAACATCAGCCAAAATGTTTTAATTTCAAAAATCCCCAAATTCTGCTTAAAAATGTTGGTACAACTTAAAAAAGATTTGCTGCAGTGACAGAAGTTGATTTTGGTGCTTAATTTTGACACAGAACTCACCAGAAATATATTTACCTGTATGAAAAATTACATAAGCCCCGGACCTTAAACATCGGCCACAATTTTTTATTTTCAAAAATCCCCAAATTCTGCTTAAAAATGTTGGTACAACTTAAAAAAGATTTGCTGCAGTGACAGAAGTTGATTTTGGTGCTTAATGTTCACACAACTCACCAGAAATATATTTACTAGTATGAAAAATTACGTAAGCCCCGGACCTTAAAAATTGTCCAAAATTTTTTTTTCCAAAAATCCCCAAATTCTACTTAAAAATGTTGGTACAAATTAAAATAGATTTGCTGCAGTGACAGAAGTTGATTTTGGTGCTTAATTTTCACACAACTCACCAGAAATATATTTACCCGTATGAAAAATTACGTAAGCCCCGGACCTTAAAAATCGGCCAAAAATTTTTTAATTTCAAAAATCCCCAAATTCTGCTTAAAAATGTTGGTACAACGTAAAAAAGATTTGCTGCAGTGACAGAAGTTGATTTTGGTGCTTAATTTTGACACAGAACTCACCAGAAATATATTTACCCATATGAAAAATTACGTAAGCCCCGGACCTTAAACATCGGCCAAAATTTTTTTTTCTTCAAAAATCCCCAAATTCTGCTTAAAAATGTTGGTACAACTTAAAAAAGATTTGCTGCAGTGAGAGAAGTTGATTTTGGTGCTTAATTTTCACACAACTCACCAGAAATATATTTACCCATATGAAAAATTACGTAAGCCCCGGACCTTAAACATTGGCCAAAATTTTTTTTCTTCAAAATTCCCCAAATTCTGCTTAAAAATGTTGGTACAACTTAAAAAAGATTTGCTGCAGTGACAGAAGTTGATTTTGGTGCTTAATTTTCACACAACTCACCAGAAATATATTTACCCGTATGAAAAATTACGTAAGCCCCGGACTTTAAAAATCGTCCAAAATTTTTTATTTTCAAAAATCCCCAAATTCTGCTTAAAAATGTTGGTACAACTTAAAAAAGATTTGCTGCAGTGACAGAAGTTGATTTTGGTGCTTAATTTTGACACAGAACTCACCAGAAATATATTTACCCTTATGAAAAATTACGTAAGCCCCGGACCTTAAAAATCGTCCAAAATATTTTATTTTAAAAAATCCCCAAATTCTGCTTAAAAATGATTGGTACAACTTAAAAAATATTTGCTGCAGTGACAGAAGTTGATTTTGGTGCTTAATTTTGACACAGAACTCACCAGAAATATATTTACCCTTATGAAAAATTACGTGAGCCCCGGACCTTAAAAATTGTCCAAAATTTTTTATTTCCAAAAATCCCCAAATTCTGCTTAAAAATGTTGGTACAACTTAAAAAAGATTTGCTGCAGTGACAGAAGTTGATTTTTGTGCTTAATGTTCACACAACTCACCAGAAATATATTTACTAGTATGAAAAATTACGTAAGCCCCGGACCTTAAAAATTGTCTAAAATTTTTTTTTTCCAAAAATCCCCAAATTCTGCTTAAAAATGTTGGTACAAATTAAAATAGATTTGCTGCAGTGACAGAAGTTGATTTTGGTGCTTAATTTTCACACAACTCACCAGAAATATATTTACCCGTATGAAAAATTACGTAAGCCCCGGACCTTAAAAATCGGCCAAAATTTTTTATTTTCAAAAATCCCCAAATTCTGCTTAAAAATGTTCGTACAACTTAAAAAAGATTTGCTGCAGTGACAGAAGTTGATTTTGGTGCTTAATTTTGACACAGAACTCACCAGAAATATATTTACCCATATGAATAATTACGTAAGCCCCGGACCTTAAAAATTTGGCAAATTTTTTTTTCTTCAAAAATCCCCAAATTCTGCTTAAAAATGTTGGTACAACTTAAAAAAGATTTGCTGCAGTGACAGAAGTTGATTTTGGTGCTTAATTTTCACAGAACTCACCAGAAATATATTTACCCGTATGAAAAATTACGTAAGCCCCGGACCTTAAAAATCGTCCAAAATTTTTTATTTTCAAAAATCCCCAAATTCTGCTTAAAAATGTTGGTACAACTTAAAAAAGATTTGCTGCAGTGACAGAAGTTGATTTTGGTGCTTAATTTTGACACAGAACTCACCAGAAATATATTTACCCTTATGAAAAATTACGTAAGCCCCGGACCTTAAACATCAGCCAAAATGTTTTAATTTCAAAAATCCCCAAATTCTGCTTAAAAATGTTGGTACAACTTAAAAAAGATTTGCTGCAGTGACAGAAGTTGATTTTGGTGCTTAATTTTGACACAGAACTCACCAGAAATATATTTACCTGTATGAAAAATTACATAAGCCCCGGACCTTAAAAATTGTCCAAAATTTTTTTTTTCCAAAAATCCCCAAATTCTGCTTAAAAATGTTGGTACAAATTAAAATAGATTTGCTGCAGTGACAGAAGTTGATTTTGGTGCTTAATTTTCACACAACTCACCAGAAATATATTTACCCGTATGAAAAATTACGTAAGCCCCGGACCTTAAAAATCGGCCAAAATTTTTTATTTTCAAAAATCCCCAAATTCTGCTTAAAAATGTTGGTACAACGTAAAAAAGATTTGCTGCAGTGACAGAAGTTGATTTTGGTGCTTAATTTTGACACAGAACTCACCAGAAATATATTTACCCATATGAAAAATTACGTAAGCCCCGGACCTTAAACATCGGCCAAAATTTTTTTTTCTTCAAAAATCCCCAAATTCTGCTTAAAAATGTTGGTACAACTTAAAAAAGATTTGCTGCAGTGAGAGAAGTTGATTTTGGTGCTTAATTTTCACACAACTCACCAGAAATATATTTACCCATATGAAAAATTACGTAAGCCCCGGACCTTAAACATCGGCCAAAATTTTTTTTCTTCAAAATTCCCCAAATTCTGCTTAAAAATGTTGGTACAACTTAAAAAAGATTTCCTGCAGTGGCAGAAGTTGATTTTGGTGCATAATTTTGACACAGAACTCACCAGAAATATATTTACTAGTATGAAAAATTACGTAAGCCCCGGACCTTAAAAATCTGGCAAATTTTTTTTTCTTCAAAAATCCCCAAATTCTGCTTAAAAATGTTGGTACAACTTAAAAAAGATTTGCTGCAGTGACAGAAGTTGATTTTGGTGCTTAATTTTCACACAACTCACCAGAAATATATTTACCCGTATGAAAAATTACGTAAGCCCCGGACCTTAAAAATCGTCCAAAATTTTTTATTTTCAAAAATCCCCAAATTCTGCTTAAAAATGTTGGTACAACTTAAAAAAGATTTGCTGCAGTGACAGAAGTTGATTTTGGTGCTTAATTTTGACACAGAACTCACCAGAAATATATTTACCCTTATGAAAAATTACGTAAGCCCCGGACCTTAAAAATCGTCCAAAATATTTTATTTTCAAAAATCCCCAAATTCTGCTTAAAAATGTTGGTACAACTTAAAAAAGATTTGCTGCAGTGACAGAAGTTGATTTTGGTGCTTAATTTTGACACAGAACTCACCAGAAATATATTTACCTGTATGAAAAATTACATAAGCCCTGGACCTTAAAAATTGTCCAAAATTTTTTTTTTCCAAAAATCCCCAAATTCTGCTTAAAAATGTTGGTACAAATTAAAATAGATTTGCTGCAGTGACAGAAGTTGATTTTGGTGCTTAATTTTGACACAGAACTCACCAGAAATATATTTACCTGTATGAAAAATTACATAAGCCCCGGACCTTAAAAATTGTCCAAAATTTTTTTTTTCCAAAAATCCCCAAATTCTGCTTAAAAATGTTGGTACAAATTAAAATAGATTTGCTGCAGTGACAGAAGTTGATTTTGGTGCTTAATTTTCACACAACTCACCAGAAATATATTTACCCGTATGAAAAATTACGTAAGCCCCGGACCTTAAAAATCGGCCAAAATTTTTTATTTTCAAAAATCCCCAAATTCTGCTTAAAAATGTTGGTACAACTTAAAAAAGATTTGCTGCAGTGACAGAAGTTGATTTTGGTGCTTAATTTTGACACAGAACTCACCAGAAATATATTTACCCTTATGAAAAATTACGTAAGCCCCGGACCTTAAACATCAGCCAAAATGTTTTAATTTCAAAAATCCCCAAATTCTGCTTAAAAATGTTGGTACAACTTAAAAAAGATTTGCTGCAGTGACAGAAGTTGATTTTGGTGCTTAATTTTGACACAGAACTCACCAGAAATATATTTACCTGTATGAAAAATTACATAAGCCCCGGACCTTAAAAATTGTCCAAATTTTTTTTTTTCCAAAAATCCCCAAATTCTGCTTAAAAATGTTGGTACAAATTAAAATAGATTTGCTGCAGTGACAGAAGTTGATTTTGGTGCTTAATTTTCACACAACTCACCAGAAATATATTTACCCGTATGAAAAATTACGTAAGCCCCGGACCTTAAAAATCGGCCAAAATTTTTTATTTTCAAAAATCCCCAAATTCTGCTTAAAAATGTTGGTACAACGTAAAAAAGATTTGCTGCAGTGACAGAAGTTGATTTTGGTGCTTAATTTTCACACAACTCACCAGAAATATATTTACCCGTATGAAAAATTACGTAAGCCCCGGACCTTAAAAATCGTCCAAAATTTTTTATTTTCAAAAATCCCCAAATTCTGCTTAAAAATGTTGGTACAACTTAAAAAAGATTTGCTGCAGTGACAGAAGTTGATTTTGGTGCTTAATTTTCACACAACTCACCAGAAATATATTTACCCGTATGAAAAATTACGTAAGCCCCGGACCTTAAAAATCGTCCAAAATTTTTTATTTTCAAAAATCCCCAAATTCTGCTTAAAAATGTTGGTACAACTTAAAAAAGATTTGCTGCAGTGACAGAAGTTGATTTTGGTGCTTAATTTTGACACAGAACTCACCAGAAATATATTTACCCTTATGAAAAATTACGTAAGCCCCGGACCTTAAAAATCGTCCAAAATATTTTATTTTCAAAAATCCCCAAATTCTGCTTAAAAATGTTGGTACAACTTAAAAAAGATTTGCTGCAGTGACAGAAGTTGATTTTGGTGCTTAATTTTGACACAGAACTCACCAGAAATATATTTACCTGTATGAAAAATTACATAAGCCCCGGACCTTAAAAATTGTCCAAAATTTTTTTTTTCCAAAAATCCCCAAATTCTGCTTAAAAATGTTGGTACAAATTAAAATAGATTTGCTGCAGTGACAGAAGTTGATTTTGGTGCTTAATTTTGACACAGAACTCACCAGAAATATATTTACCTGTATGAAAAATTACATAAGCCCCGGACCTTAAAAATTGTCCAAAATTTTTTTTTTCCAAAAATCCCCAAATTCTGCTTAAAAATGTTGGTACAAATTAAAATAGATTTGCTGCAGTGACAGAAGTTGATTTTGGTGCTTAATTTTCACACAACTCACCAGAAATATATTTACCCGTATGAAAAATTACGTAAGCCCCGGACCTTAAAAATCGGCCAAAATTTTTTATTTTCAAAAATCCCCAAATTCTGCTTAAAAATGTTGGTACAACGTAAAAAAGATTTGCTGCAGTGACAGAAGTTGATTTTGGTGCTTAATTTTGACACAGAACTCACCAGAAATATATTTACCCATATGAAAAATTACGTAAGCCCCGGACCTTAAACATCGGCCAAAATTTTTTTTTCTTCAAAAATCCCCAAATTCTGCTTAAAAATGTTGGTACAACTTAAAAAAGATTTGCTGCAGTGAGAGAAGTTGATTTTGGTGCTTAATTTTCACACAGAACTCACCAGAAATATATTTACCCATATGAAAAATTACGTAAGCCCCGGACCTTAAAAATCTGGCAAATTTTTTTTTCTTCAAAAATCCCCAAATTCTGCTTAAAAATGTTGGTACAACTTAAAAAAGATTTGCTGCAGTGACAGAAGTTGATTTTGGTGCTTAATTTTCACACAACTCACCAGAAATATATTTACCCGTATGAAAAATTACGTAAGCCCCGGACCTTAAAAATCGTCCAAAATTTTTTATTTTCAAAAATCCCCAAATTCTGCTTAAAAATGTTGGTACAACTTAAAAAAGATTTGCTGCAGTGACAGAAGTTGATTTTGGTGCTTAATTTTCACACAACTCACCAGAAATATATTTACCCGTATGAAAAATTACGTAAGCCCCGGACCTTAAAAATCGACCAAAATTTTTTATTTTCAAAAATCCCCAAATTCTGCTTAAAAATGTTGGTACAACTTAAAAAAGATTTGCTGCAGTGACAGAAGTTGATTTTGGTGCTTAATTTTGACACAGAACTCACCAGAAATATATTTACCCTTATGAAAAATTACGTAAGCCCCGGACCTTAAAAATCGTCCAAAATATTTTATTTTCAAAAATCCCCAAATTCTGCTTAAAAATGTTGGTACAACTTAAAAAAGATTTGCTGCAGTGACAGAAGTTGATTTTGGTGCTTAATTTTGACACAGCACTCACCAGAAATATATTTACCCTTATGAAAAATTACGTGAGCCCCGGACCTTAAAAATTGTCCAAAATTTATTTTTTCCAAAAATCCCCAAATTCTGCTTAAAAATGTTGGTACAAATTAAAAAAGATTTGCTGCAGTGACAGAAGTTGATTTTGGTGCTTAATTTTGACACAGAACTCACCAGAAATATATTTACCTGTATGAAAAATTACATAAGCCCCGGACCTTAAACATCAGCCACAATTTTTTATTTTCAAAAATCCCCAAATTCTGCTTAAAAATGTTGGTACAACTTAAAAAAGATTTGCTGCAGTGACAGAAGTTGATTTTTGTGCTTAATGTTCACACAACTCACCAGAAATATATTTACTAGTATGAAAAATTACGTAAGCCCCGGACCTTAAAAATTGTCTAAAATTTTTTTTTCCAAAAATCCCCAAATTCTGCTTAAAAATGTTGGTACAAATTAAAATAGATTTGCTGCAGTGACAGAAGTTGATTTTGGTGCTTAATTTTCACACAACTCACCAGAAATATATTTACCCGTATGAAAAATTACGTAAGCCCCGGACCTTAAAAATCGGCCAAAATTTTTTATTTTCAAAAATCCCCAAATTCTGCTTAAAAATGTTGGTACAACTTAAAAAAGATTTGCTGCAGTGACAGAAGTTGATTTTGGTGCTTAATTTTGACACAGAACTCACCAGAAATATATTTACCCTTATGAAAAATTACGTAAGCCGCGGACCTTAAACATCAGCCAAAATGTTTTAATTTCAAAAATCCCCAAATTCTGCTTAAAAATGTTGGTACAACTTAAAAAAGATTTGCTGCAGTGACAGAAGTTGATTTTGGTGCTTAATTTTGACACAGAACTCACCAGAAATATATTTACCTGTATGAAAAATTACATAAGCCCCGGACCTTAAAAATTGTCCAAAATTTTTTTTTTCCAAAAATCCCCAAATTCTGCTTAAAAATGTTGGTACAAATTAAAATAGATTTGCTGCAGTGACAGAAGTTGATTTTGGTGCTTAATTTTCACACAACTCACCAGAAATATATTTACCCGTATGAAAAATTACGTAAGCCCCGGACCTTAAAAATCGGCCAAAATTTTTTATTTTCAAAAATCCCCAAATTCTGCTTAAAAATGTTGGTACAACGTAAAAAAGATTTGCTGCAGTGACAGAAGTTGATTTTGGTGCTTAATTTTGACACAGAACTCACCAGAAATATATTTACCCATATGAAAAATTACGTAAGCCCTGGACCTTAAACATCGGCCAAAATTTTTTTTTCTTCAAAAATCCCCAAATTCTGCTTAAAAATGTTGGTACAACTTAAAAAAGATTTGCTGCAGTGAGAGAAGTTGATTTTGGTGCTTAATTTTCACACAACTCACCAGAAATATATTTACCCATATGAAAAATTACGTAAGCCCCGGACCTTAAACATCGGCCAAAATTTTTTTTCTTCAAAATTCCCCAAATTCTGCTTAAAAATGTTGGTACAACTTAAAAAAGATTTCCTGCAGTGGCAGAAGTTGATTTTGGTGCATAATTTTGACACAGAACTCACCAGAAATATATTTACCCATATGAAAAATTACGTAAGCCCCGGACCTTAAAAATCTGGCAAATTTTTTTTTCTTCAAAAATCCCCAAATTCTGCTTAAAAATGTTGGTACAACTTAAAAAAGATTTGCTGCAGTGACAGAAGTTGATTTTGGTGCTTAATTTTCACACAACTCACCAGAAATATATTTACCCGTATGAAAAATTACGTAAGCCCCGGACCTTAAAAATCGTCCAAAATTTTTTATTTTCAAAAATCCCCAAATTCTGCTTAAAAATGTTGGTACAACTTAAAAAAGATTTGCTGCAGTGACAGAAGTTGATTTTGGTGCTTAATTTTCACACAACTCACCAGAAATATATTTACCCGTATGAAAAATTACGTAAGCCCCGGACCTTAAAAATCGTCCAAAATTTTTTATTTTCAAAAATCCCCAAATTCTGCTTAAAAATGTTGGTACAACTTAAAAAAGATTTGCTGCAGTGACAGAAGTTGATTTTGGTGCTTAATTTTGACACAGAACTCACCAGAAATATATTTACCCTTATGAAAAATTACGTAAGCCCCGGACCTTAAAAATCGTCCAAAATATTTTATTTTCAAAAATCCCCAAATTCTGCTTAAAAATGTTGGTACAACTTAAAAAATATTTGCTGCAGTGACAGAAGTTGATTTTGGTGCTTAATTTTGACACAGCACTCACCAGAAATATATTTACCCTTATGAAAAATTACGTGAGCCCCGGATCTTAAAAATTGTACAAAATTTTTTTTTTACAAAAATCCCCAAATTCTGCTTAAAAATGTTGGTACAACTTAAAAAAGATTTGCTGCAGTGACAGAAGTTGATTTTGGTGCTTAATTTTCACACAACTCACCAGAAATATATTTACCGATATGAAAAATTACGTAAGCCCCGGACCTTAAAAATCAGCCAAAATTTTTTATTTTCAAAAATCCCCAAATTCTGCTTAAAAATGTTGGTACAACTTAAAAAAGATTTCCTGCAGTGGCAGAAGTTGATTTTAGTGCATAATTTTGACACAGAACTCACCAGAAATATATTTACCCATATGAAAAATTACGTAAGCCCCAGACCTTAAAAATCGGGTTTTTTTTTTCTTCAAAAATCCCCAAATTCTGCTTAAAAATGTTGGTACAACTTAAAAAAGATTTGCTGCAGTGACAGAAGTTGATTTTGGTGATTAATTTTCACACAACTCACCAGAAATATATTTACCCGTATGAAAAATTACGTAAGCCCCGGACCTTAAAAATCGGCCAAAATTTTTTTTTTTCAAAAATCCCCAAATTCTGCTTAAAAATGTTGGTACAACTTAAAAAAGATTTGCTGCAGTGACAGAAGTTGATTTTGGTGCTTAATTTTGACACAGAACTCACCAGAAATATATTTACCTGTATGAAAAATTACATAAGCCCCGGACCTTAAACATCGGCCACAATTTTTTATTTTCAAAAATCCCCAAATTCTGCTTAAAAATGTTGGTACAACTTAAAAAAGATTTGCTGCAGTGACAGAAGTTGATTTTGGTGCTTAATTTTGACACAGAACTCACCAGAAATATATTTACCTGTATGAAAAATTACATAAGCCCCGGACCTTAAACATCGGCCACAATTTTTTATTTTCAAAAATCCCCAAATTCTGCTTAAAAATGTTGGTACAACTTAAAAAAGATTTGCTGCAGTGACAGAAGTTGATTTTGGTGCTTAATTTTCACACAACTCACCAGAAATATATTTACTAGTATGAAAAATTACGTAAGCCCCGGACCTTAAAAATTGTCCAAAATTTTTTTTCCCAAAAATCCCCAAATTCTACTTAAAAATGTTGGTACAAATTAAAATAGATTTGCTGCAGTGACAGAAGTTGATTTTGGTGCTTAATTTTCACACAACTCACCAGAAATATATTTACCCGTATGAAAAATTACGTAAGCCCCGGACCTTAAAAATCGGCCAAAAATTTTTTAATTTCAAAAATCCCCAAATTCTGCTTAAAAATGTTGGTACAACGTAAAAAAGATTTGCTGCAGTGACAGAAGTTGATTTTGGTGCTTAATTTTGACACAGAACTCACCAGAAATATATTTACCCATATGAAAAATTACGTAAGCCCCGGACCTTAAACATCGGCCAAAATTTTTTTTTCTTCAAAAATCCCCAAATTCTGCTTAAAAATGTTGGTACAACTTAAAAAAGATTTGCTGCAGTGAGAGAAGTTGATTTTGGTGCTTAATTTTCACACAACTCACCAGAAATATATTTACCCATATGAAAAATTACGTAAGCCCCGGACCTTAAACATTGGCCAAAATTTTTTTTCTTCAAAATTCCCCAAATTCTGCTTAAAAATGTTGGTACAACTTAAAAAAGATTTGCTGCAGTGACAGAAGTTGATTTTGGTGCTTAATTTTCACACAACTCACCAGAAATATATTTACCCGTATGAAAAATTACGTAAGCCCCGGACTTTAAAAATCGTCCAAAATTTTTTATTTTCAAAAATCCCCAAATTCTGCTTAAAAATGTTGGTACAACTTAAAAAAGATTTGCTGCAGTGAGAGAAGTTGATTTTGGTGCTTAATTTTCACACAACTCACCAGAAATATATTTACCCATATGAAAAATTACGTAAGCCCCGGACCTTAAACATCGGCCAAAATTTTTTTTCTTCAAAATTCCCCAAATTCTGCTTAAAAATGTTGGTACAACTTAAAAAAGATTTCCTGCAGTGGCAGAAGTTGATTTTGGTGCATAATTTTGACACAGAACTCACCAGAAATATATTTACCCATATGAAAAATTACGTAAGCCCCGGACCTTAAAAATCTGGCAAATTTTTTTTTCTTCAAAAATCCCCAAATTCTGCTTAAAAATGTTGGTACAACTTAAAAAAGATTTGCTGCAGTGACAGAAGTTGATTTTGGTGCTTAATTTTCACACAACTCACCAGAAATATATTTACCCGTATGAAAAATTACGTAAGCCCCGGACCTTAAAAATCGTCCAAAATTTTTTATTTTCAAAAATCCCCAAATTCTGCTTAAAAATGTTGGTACAACTTAAAAAAGATTTGCTGCAGTGACAGAAGTTGATTTTGGTGCTTAATTTTCACACAACTCACCAGAAATATATTTACCCGTATGAAAAATTACGTAAGCCCCGGACCTTAAAAATCGTCCAAAATTTTTTATTTTCAAAAATCCCCAAATTCTGCTTAAAAATGTTGGTACAACTTAAAAAAGATTTGCTGCAGTGACAGAAGTTGATTTTGGTGCTTAATTTTGACACAGAACTCACCAGAAATATATTTACCCTTATGAAAAATTACGTAAGCCCCGGACCTTAAAAATCGTCCAAAATATTTTATTTTCAAAAATCCCCAAATTCTGCTTAAAAATGTTGGTACAACTTAAAAAAGATTTGCTGCAGTGACAGAAGTTGATTTTGGTGCTTAATTTTGACACAGCACTCACCAGAAATATATTTACCCTTATGAAAAATTACGTGAGCCCCGGACCTTAAAAATTGTCCAAAATTTATTTTTTCCAAAAATCCCCAAATTCTGCTTAAAAATGTTGGTACAAATTAAAAAAGATTTGCTGCAGTGACAGAAGTTGATTTTGGTGCTTAATTTTGACACAGAACTCACCAGAAATATATTTACCTGTATGAAAAATTACATAAGCCCCGGACCTTAAACATCGGCCACAATTTTTTATTTTCAAAAATCCCCAAATTCTGCTTAAAAATGTTGGTACAACTTAAAAAAGATTTGCTGCAGTGACAGAAGTTGATTTTTGTGCTTAATGTTCACACAACTCACCAGAAATATATTTACTAGTATGAAAAATTACGTAAGCCCCGGACCTTAAAAATTGTCTAAAATTTTTTTTTTCCAAAAATCCCCAAATTCTGCTTAAAAATGTTGGTACAAATTAAAATAGATTTGCTGCAGTGACAGAAGTTGATTTTGGTGCTTAATTTTCACACAACTCACCAGAAATATATTTACCCGTATGAAAAATTACGTAAGCCCCGGACCTTAAAAATCGGCCAAAATTTTTTATTTTCAAAAATCCCCAAATTCTGCTTAAAAATGTTGGTACAACTTAAAAAAGATTTGCTGCAGTGACAGAAGTTGATTTTGGTGCTTAATTTTGACACAGAACTCACCAGAAATATATTTACCCTTATGAAAAATTACGTAAGCCGCGGACCTTAAACATCAGCCAAAATGTTTTAATTTCAAAAATCCCCAAATTCTGCTTAAAAATGTTGGTACAACTTAAAAAAGATTTGCTGCAGTGACAGAAGTTGATTTTGGTGCTTAATTTTGACACAGAACTCACCAGAAATATATTTACCTGTATGAAAAATTACATAAGCCCCGGACCTTAAAAATTGTCCAAAATTTTTTTTTCCCAAAAATCCCCAAATTCTGCTTAAAAATGTTGGTACAAATTAAAAATAGATTTGCTGCAGTGACAGAAGTTGATTTTGGTGCTTAATTTTCACACAACTCACCAGAAATATATTTACCCGTATGAAAAATTACGTAAGCCCCGGACCTTAAAAATCGGCCAAAATTTTTTATTTTCAAAAATCCCCAAATTCTGCTTAAAAATGTTGGTACAACGTAAAAAAGATTTGCTGCAGTGACAGAAGTTGATTTTGGTGCTTAATTTTGACACAGAACTCACCAGAAATATATTTACCCATATGAAAAATTACGTAAGCCCCGGACCTTAAACATCGGCCAAAATTTTTTTTTCTTCAAAAATCCCCAAATTCTGCTTAAAAATGTTGGTACAACTTAAAAAAGATTTGCTGCAGTGAGAGAAGTTGATTTTGGTGCTTAATTTTCACACAACTCACCAGAAATATATTTACCCATATGAAAAATTACGTAAGCCCCGGACCTTAAACATCGGCTAAAATTTTTTTTCTTCAAAATTCCCCAAATTCTGCTTAAAAATGTTGGTACAACTTAAAAAAGATTTCCTGCAGTGGCAGAAGTTGATTTTGGTGCATAATTTTGACACAGAACTCACCAGAAATATATTTACCCATATGAAAAATTACGTAAGCCCCGGACCTTAAAAATCTGGCAAATTTTTTTTTCTTCAAAAATCCCCAAATTCTGCTTAAAAATGTTGGTACAACTTAAAAAAGATTTGCTGCAGTGACAGAAGTTGATTTTGGTGCTTAATTTTCACACAACTCACCAGAAATATATTTACCCGTATGAAAAATTACGTAAGCCCCGGACCTTAAAAATCGTCCAAAATTTTTTATTTTCAAAAATCCCCAAATTCTGCTTAAAAATGTTGGTACAACTTAAAAAAGATTTGCTGCAGTGACAGAAGTTGATTTTGGTGCTTAATTTTCACACAACTCACCAGAAATATATTTACCCGTATGAAAAATTACGTAAGCCCCGGACCTTAAAAATCGTCCAAAATTTTTTATTTTCAAAAATCCCCAAATTCTGCTTAAAAATGTTGGTACAACTTAAAAAAGATTTGCTGCAGTGACAGAAGTTGATTTTGGTGCTTAATTTTCACACAACTCACCAGAAATATATTTACCCGTATGAAAAATTACGTAAGCCCCGGACCTTAAACATCGGCCAAAATTTTTTTTTCTTCAAAAATCCCCAAATTCTGCTTAAAAATGTTGGTACAACTTAAAAAAGATTTGCTGCAGTGAGAGAAGTTGATTTTGGTGCTTAATTTTCACACAACTCACCAGAAATATATTTACCCATATGAAAAATTACGTAAGCCCCGGACCTTAAACATCGGCCAAAATTTTTTTTCTTCAAAATTCCCCAAATTCTGCTTAAAAAAGTTGGTACAACTTAAAAAAGATTTCCTGCAGTGGCAGAAGTTGATTTTGGTGCATAATTTTGACACAGAACTCACCAGAAATATATTTACCCATATGAAAAATTACGTAAGCCCCGGACCTTAAAAATCTGGCAAAATTTTTTTTCTTCAAAATTCCCCAAATTCTGCTTAAAAATGTTGGTACAACTTAAAAAAGATTTCCTGCAGTGGCAGAAGTTGATTTTGGTGCTTAATTTTGACACAGAACTCACCAGAAATATATTTACCCTTATGAAAAATTACGTAAGCCCCGGACCTTAAAAATCGTCCAAAATATTTTATTTTCAAAAATCCCCAAATTCTGCTTAAAAATGTTGGTACAACTTAAAAAAGATTTGCTGCAGTGACAGAAGTTGATTTTGGTGCTTAATTTTGACACAGCACTCACCAGAAATATATTTACCCTTATGAAAAATTACGTGAGCCCCGGACCTTAAAAATTGTCCAAAATTTATTTTTTCCAAAAATCCCCAAATTCTGCTTAAAAATGTTGGTACAAATTAAAAAAGATTTGCTGCAGTGACAGAAGTTGATTTTGGTGCTTAATTTTGACACAGAACTCACCAGAAATATATTTACCTGTATGAAAAATTACATAAGCCCCGGACCTTAAACATTGGCCACAATTTTTTATTTTCAAAAATCCCCAAATTCTGCTTAAAAATGTTGGTACAACTTAAAAAAGATTTGCTGCAGTGACAGAAGTTGATTTTTGTGCTTAATGTTCACACAACTCACCAGAAATATATTTACTAGTATGAAAAATTACGTAAGCCCCGGACCTTAAAAATTGTCTAAAATTTTTTTTTTCCAAAAATCCCCAAATTCTGCTTAAAAATGTTGGTACAAATTAAAATAGATTTGCTGCAGTGACAGAAGTTGATTTTGGTGCTTAATTTTCACTCAACTCACCAGAAATATATTTACCCGTATGAAAAATTACGTAAGCCCCGGACCTTAAAAATCGGCCAAAATTTTTTATTTTCAAAAATCCCCAAATTCTGCTTAAAAATGTTGGTACAACTTAAAAAAGATTTGCTGCAGTGACAGAAGTTGATTTTGGTGCTTAATTTTGACACAGAACTCACCAGAAATATATTTACCCTTATGAAAAATTACGTAAGCCGCGGACCTTAAACATCAGCCAAAATGTTTTAATTTCAAAAATCCCCAAATTCTGCTTAAAAATGTTGGTACAACTTAAAAAAGATTTGCTGCAGTGACAGAAGTTGATTTTGGTGCTTAATTTTGACACAGAACTCACCAGAAATATATTTACCTGTATGAAAAATTACATAAGCCCCGGACCTTAAAAATTGTCAAAAATTTTTTTTTTCCAAAAATCCCCAAATTCTGCTTAAAAATGTTGGTACAAATTAAAATAGATTTGCTGCAGTGACAGAAGTTGATTTTGGTGCTTAATTTTCACACAACTCACCAGAAATATATTTACCCGTATGAAAAATTACGTAAGCCCCGGACCTTAAAAATCGGCCAAAATTTTTTATTTTCAAAAATCCCCAAATTCTGCTTAAAAATGTTGGTACAACGTAAAAAAGATTTGCTGCAGTGACAGAAGTTGATTTTGGTGCTTAATTTTGACACAGAACTCACCAGAAATATATTTACCCATATGAAAAATTACGTAAGCCCCGGACCTTAAACATCGGCCAAAATTTTTTTTTCTTCAAAAATCCCCAAATTCTGCTTAAAAATGTTGGTACAACTTAAAAAAGATTTGCTGCAGTGAGAGAAGTTGATTTTGGTGCTTAATTTTCACACAACTCACCAGAAATATATTTACCCATATGAAAAATTACGTAAGCCCCGGACCTTAAACATCGGCCAAAATTTTTTTTCTTCAAAATTCCCCAAATTCTGCTTAAAAATGTTGGTACAACTTAAAAAAGATTTCCTGCAGTGGCAGAAGTTGATTTTGGTGCATAATTTTGACACAGAACTCACCAGAAATATATTTACCCATATGAAAAATTACGTAAGCCCCGGACCTTAAAAATCTGGCAAATTTTTTTTTCTTCAAAAATCCCCAAATTCTGCTTAAAAATGTTGGTACAACTTAAAAAAGATTTGCTGCAGTGACAGAAGTTGATTTTGGTGCTTAATTTTCACACAACTCACCAGAAATATATTTACCCGTATGAAAAATTACGTAAGCCCCGGACCTTAAAAATCGTCCAAAATTTTTTATTTTCAAAAATCCCCAAATTCTGCTTAAAAATGTTGGTACAACTTAAAAAAGATTTGCTGCAGTGACAGAAGTTGATTTTGGTGCTTAATTTTCACACAACTCACCAGAAATATATTTACCCGTATGAAAAATTACGTAAGCCCCGGACCTTAAAAATCGTCCAAAATTTTTTATTTTCAAATATCCCCAAATTCTGCTTAAAAATGTTGGTACAACTTAAAAAAGATTTGCTGCAGTGACAGAAGTTGATTTTGGTGCTTAATTTTGACACAGAACTCACCAGAAATATATTTACCCTTATGAAAAATTACGTAAGCCCCGGACCTTAAAAATCGTCCAAAATATTTTATTTTCAAAAATCCCCAAATTCTGCTTAAAAATGTTGGTACAACTTAAAAAATATTTGCTGCAGTGACAGAAGTTGATTTTGGTGCTTAATTTTGACACAGCACTCACCAGAAATATATTTACCCTTATGAAAAATTACGTGAGCCCCGGATCTTAAAAATTGTACAAAATTTTTTTTTTACAAAAATCCCCAAATTCTGCTTAAAAATGTTGGTACAACTTAAAAAAGATTTGCTGCAGTGACAGAAGTTGATTTTGGTGCTTAATTTTCACACAACTCACCAGAAATATATTTACCGATATGAAAAATTACGTAAGCCCCGGACCTTAAAAATCAGCCAAAATTTTTTATTTTCAAAAATCCCCAAATTCTGCTTAAAAATGTTGGTACAACTTAAAAAAGATTTCCTGCAGTGGCAGAAGTTGATTTTAGTGCATAATTTTGACACAGAACTCACCAGAAATATATTTACCCATATGAAAAATTACGTAAGCCCCAGACCTTAAAAATCGGGTTTTTTTTTTTCTTCAAAAATCCCCAAATTCTGCTTAAAAATGTTGGTACAACTTAAAAAAGATTTGCTGCAGTGACAGAAGTTGATTTTGGTGCTTAATTTTGACACAGAACTCACCAGAAATATATTTACCTGTATGAAAAATTACATAAGCCCCGGACCTTAAACATCGGCCACAATTTTTTATTTTCAAAAATCCCCAAATTCTGCTTAAAAATGTTGGTACAACTTAAAAAAGATTTGCTGCAGTGACAGAAGTTGATTTTGGTGCTTAATGTTCACACAACTCACCAGAAATATATTTACTAGTATGAAAAATTACGTAAGCCCCGGACCTTAAAAATTGTCCAAAATTTTTTTTTCCAAAAATCCCCAAATTCTACTTAAAAATGTTGGTACAAATTAAAATAGATTTGCTGCAGTGACAGAAGTTGATTTTGGTGCTTAATTTTCACACAACTCACCAGAAATATATTTACCCGTATGAAAAATTACGTAAGCCCCGGACCTTAAAAATCGGCCAAAAATTTTTTAGTTTCAAAAATCCCCAAATTCTGCTTAAAAATGTTGGTACAACGTAAAAAAGATTTGCTGCAGTGACAGAAGTTGATTTTGGTGCTTAATTTTGACACAGAACTCACCAGAAATATATTTACCCATATGAAAAATTACGTAAGCCCCGGACCTTAAACATCGGCCAAAATTTTTTTTTCTTCAAAAATCCCCAAATTCTGCTTAAAAATGTTGGTACAACTTAGAAAGATTTGCTGCAGTGAGAGAAGTTGATTTTGGTGCTTAATTTTCACACAACTCACCAGAAATATATTTACCCATATGAAAAATTACGTAAGCCCCGGACCTTAAAAATCTGGCAAATTTTTTTTTCTTCAAAAATCCCCAAATTCTGCTTAAAAATGTTGGTACAACTTAAAAAAGATTTGCTGCAGTGACAGAAGTTGATTTTGGTGCTTAATTTTCACACAACTCACCAGAAATATATTTACCCGTATGAAAAATTACGTAAGCCCCGGACCTTAAAAATCGTCCAAAATTTTTTATTTTCAAAAATCCCCAAATTCTGCTTAAAAATGTTGGTACAACTTAAAAAAGATTTGCTGCAGTGACAGAAGTTGATTTTGGTGCTTAATTTTCACACAACTCACCAGAAATATATTTACCCGTATGAAAAATTACGTAAGCCCCGGACCTTAAAAATCGTCCAAAATTTTTTATTTTCAAAAATCCCCAAATTCTGCTTAAAAATGTTGGTACAACTTAAAAAAGATTTGCTGCAGTGACAGAAGTTGATTTTGGTGCTTAATTTTGACACAGAACTCACCAGAAATATATTTACCCTTATGAAAAATTACGTAAGCCCCGGACCTTAAAAATCGTCCAAAATATTTTATTTTCAAAAATCCCCAAATTCTGCTTAAAAATGTTGGTACAACTTAAAAAATATTTGCTGCAGTGACAGAAGTTGATTTTGGTGCTTAATTTTGACACAGCACTCACCAGAAATATATTTACCCTTATGAAAAATTACGTGAGCCCCGCATCTTAAAAATTGTACAAAATTTTTTTTTTACAAAAATCCCCAAATTCTGCTTAAAAATGTTGGTACAACTTAAAAAAGATTTGCTGCAGTGACAGAAGTTGATTTTGGTGCTTAATTTTCACACAACTCACCAGAAATATATTTACCGATATGAAAAATTACGTAAGCCCCGGACCTTAAAAATCAGCCAAAATTTTTTATTTTCAAAAATCCCCAAATTCTGCTTAAAAATGTTGGTACAACTTAAAAAAGATTTCCTGCAGTGGCAGAAGTTGATTTTAGTGCATAATTTTGACACAGAACTCACCAGAAATATATTTACCCATATGAAAAATTACGTAAGCCCCAGACCTTAAAAATCGGGTTTTTTTTTTTCTTCAAAAATCCCCAAATTCTGCTTAAAAATGTTGGTACAACTTAAAAAAGATTTGCTGCAGTGACAGAAGTTGATTTTGGTGATTAATTTTCACACAACTCACCAGAAATATATTTACCCGTATGAAAAATTACGTAAGCCCCGGACCTTAAAAATCGGCCAAAATTTTTTTTTTTCAAAAATCCCCAAATTCTGCTTAAAAATGTTGGTACAACTTAAAAAAGATTTGCTGCAGTGACAGAAGTTGATTTTGGTGCTTAATTTTGACACAGAACTCACCAGAAATATATTTACCTGTATGAAAAATTACATAAGCCCCGGACCTTAAACATCGGCCACAATTTTTTATTTTCAAAAATCCCCAAATTCTGCTTAAAAATGTTGGTACAACTTAAAAAAGATTTGCTGCAGTGACAGAAGTTGATTTTTGTGCTTAATGTTCACACAACTCACCAGAAATATATTTACTAGTATGAAAAATTACGTAAGCCCCGGACCTTAAAAATTGTCTAAATTTTTTTTTTTCCAAAAATCCCCAAATTCTGCTTAAAAATGTTGGTACAAATTAAAATAGATTTGCTGCAGTGACAGAAGTTGATTTTGGTGCTTAATTTTCACACAACTCACCAGAAATATATTTACCCGTATGAAAAATTACGTAAGCCCCGGACCTTAAAAATCGGCCAAAATTTTTTATTTTCAAAAATCCCCAAATTCTGCTTAAAAATGTTGGTACAACTTAAAAAAGATTTGCTGCAGTGACAGAAGTTGATTTTGGTGCTTAATTTTGACACAGAACTCACCAGAAATATATTTACCCTTATGAAAAATTATGTAAGCCCCGGACCTTAAACATCAGCCAAAATGTTTTAATTTCAAAAATCCCCAAATTCTGCTTAAAAATGTTGGTACAACTTAAAAAAGATTTGCTGCAGTGACAGAAGTTGATTTTGGTGCTTAATTTTGACACAGAACTCACCAGAAATATATTTACCTGTATGAAAAATTACATAAGCCCCGGACCTTAAACATCGGCCACAATTTTTTATTTTCAAAAATCCCCAAATTCTGCTTAAAAATGTTGGTACAACTTAAAAAAGATTTGCTGCAGTGACAGAAGTTGATTTTGGTGCTTAATGTTCACACAACTCACCAGAAATATATTTACTAGTATGAAAAATTACGTAAGCCCCGGACCTTAAAAATTGTCCAAAATTTTTTTTTCCAAAAATCCCCAAATTCTACTTAAAAATGTTGGTACAAATTAAAATAGATTTGCTGCAGTGACAGAAGTTGATTTTGGTGCTTAATTTTCACACAACTCACCAGAAATATATTTACCCGTATGAAAAATTACGTAAGCCCCGGACCTTAAAAATCGGCCAAAAAATTTTTAATTTCAAAAATCCCCAAATTCTGCTTAAAAATGTTGGTACAACGTAAAAAAGATTTGCTGCAGTGACAGAAGTTGATTTTGGTGCTTAATTTTGACACAGAACTCACCAGAAATATATTTACCCATATGAAAAATTACGTAAGCCCCGGACCTTAAACATCGGCCAAAATTTTTTTTTCTTCAAAAATCCCCAAATTCTGCTTAAAAATGTTGGTACAACTTAAAAAAGATTTGCTGCAGTGAGAGAAGTTGATTTTGGTGCTTAATTTTCACACAACTCACCAGAAATATATTTACCCATATGAAAAATTACGTAAGCCCCGGACCTTAAACATTGGCCAAAATTTTTTTTCTTCAAAATTCCCCAAATTCTGCTTAAAAATGTTGGTACAACTTAAAAAAGATTTGCTGCAGTGACAGAAGTTGATTTTGGTGCTTAATTTTCACACAACTCACCAGAAATATATTTACCCGTATGAAAAATTACGTAAGCCCCGGACTTTAAAAATCGTCCAAAATTTTTTATTTTCAAAAATCCCCAAATTCTGCTTAAAAATGTTGGTACAACTTAAAAAAGATTTGCTGCAGTGAGAGAAGTTGATTTTGGTGCTTAATTTTCACACAACTCACCAGAAATATATTTACCCATATGAAAAATTACGTAAGCCCCGGACCTTAAACATCGGCCAAAATTTTTTTTCTTCAAAATTCCCCAAATTCTGCTTAAAAATGTTGGTACAACTTAAAAAAGATTTCCTGCAGTGGCAGAAGTTGATTTTGGTGCATAATTTTGACACAGAACTCACCAGAAATATATTTACCCATATGAAAAATTACGTAAGCCCCGGACCTTAAAAATCTGGCAAATTTTTTTTTCTTCAAAAATCCCCAAATTCTGCTTAAAAATGTTGGTACAACTTAAAAAAGATTTGCTGCAGTGACAGAAGTTGATTTTGGTGCTTAATT
The DNA here is from genome assembly GCA_031769625.1 of Taudactylus pleione. NCBI lineage: Eukaryota > Metazoa > Chordata > Amphibia > Anura > Myobatrachidae > Taudactylus > Taudactylus pleione. Next base: position 55,745 of record JAUIMM010002675.1, read on the forward strand.
TTCACACAACTCACCAGAAATATATTTACCCGTATGAAAAATTACGTAAGCCCCGGACCTTAAAAATCGTCCAAAATTTTTTATTTTCAAAAATCCCCAAATTCTGCTTAAAAATGTTGGTACAACTTAAAAAAGATTTGCTGCAGTGACAGAAGTTGATTTTGGTGCTTAATTTTCACACAACTCACCAGAAATATATTTACCCGTATGAAAAATTACGTAAGCCCCGGACCTTAAAAATCGTCCAAAATTTTTTATTTTCAAAAATCCCCAAATTCTGCTTAAAAATGTTGGTACAACTTAAAAAAGATTTGCTGCAGTGACAGAAGTTGATTTTGGTGCTTAATTTTGACACAGAACTCACCAGAAATATATTTACCCTTATGAAAAATTACGTAAGCCCCGGACCTTAAAAATCGTCCAAAATATTTTATTTTCAAAAATCCCCAAATTCTGCTTAAAAATGTTGGTACAACTTAAAAAAGATTTGCTGCAGTGACAGAAGTTGATTTTGGTGCTTAATTTTGACACAGCACTCACCAGAAATATATTTACCCTTATGAAAAATTACATAAGCCCCGGACCTTAAACATCGGCCACAATTTTTTATTTTCAAAAATCCCCAAATTCTGCTTAAAAATGTTGGTACAACTTAAAAAAGATTTGCTGCAGTGACAGAAGTTGATTTTTGTGCTTAATGTTCACACAACTCACCAGAAATATATTTACTAGTATGAAAAATTACGTAAGCCCCGGACCTTAAAAATTGTCTAAAATTTTTTTTTCCCAAAAATCCCCAAATTCTGCTTAAAAATGTTGGTACAAATTAAAATAGATTTGCTGCAGTGACAGAAGTTGATTTTGGTGCTTAATTTTCACACAACTCACCAGAAATATATTTACCCGTATGAAAAATTACGTAAGCCCCGGACCTTAAAAATCGGCCAAAATTTTTTATTTTCAAAAATCCCCAAATTCTGCTTAAAAATGTTGGTACAACTTAAAAAAGATTTGCTGCAGTGACAGAAGTTGATTTTGGTGCTTAATTTTGACACAGAACTCACCAGAAATATATTTACCCTTATGAAAAATTACGTAAGCCGCGGACCTTAAACATCAGCCAAAATGTTTTAATTTCAAAAATCCCCAAATTCTGCTTAAAAATGTTGGTACAACTTAAAAAAGATTTGCTGCAGTGACAGAAGTTGATTTTGGTGCTTAATTTTGACACAGAACTCACCAGAAATATATTTACCTGTATGAAAAATTACATAAGCCCCGGACCTTAAAAATTGTCCAAAATTTTTTTTTTCCAAAAATCCCCAAATTCTGCTTAAAAATGTTGGTACAAATTAAAATAGATTTGCTGCAGTGACAGAAGTTGATTTTGGTGCTTAATTTTCACACAACTCACCAGAAATATATTTACCCGTATGAAAAATTACGTAAGCCCCGGACCTTAAAAATCGGCCAAAATTTTTTATTTTCAAAAATCCCCAAATTCTGCTTAAAAATGTTGGTACAACGTAAAAAAGATTTGCTGCAGTGACAGAAGTTGATTTTGGTGCTTAATTTTGACACAGAACTCACCAGAAATATATTTACCCATATGAAAAATTACGTAAGCCCCGGACCTTAAACATCGGCCAAAATTTTTTTTTCTTCAAAAATCCCCAAATTCTGCTTAAAAATGTTGGTACAACTTAAAAAAGATTTGCTGCAGTGAGAGAAGTTGATTTTGGTGCTTAATTTTCACACAACTCACCAGAAATATATTTACCCATATGAAAAATTACGTAAGCCCCGGACCTTAAACATCGGCCAAAATTTTTTTTCTTCAAAATTCCCCAAATTCTGCTTAAAAATGTTGGTACAACTTAAAAAAGATTTCCTGCAGTGGCAGAAGTTGATTTTGGTGCATAATTTTGACACAGAACTCACCAGAAATATATTTACCCATATGAAAAATTACGTAAGCCCCGGACCTTAAAAATCTGGCAAATTTTTTTTTCTTCAAAAATCCCCAAATTCTGCTTAAAAATGTTGGTACAACTTAAAAAAGATTTGCTGCAGTGACAGAAGTTGATTTTGGTGCTTAATTTTCACACAACTCACCAGAAATATATTTACCCGTATGAAAAATTACGTAAGCCCCGGACCTTAAAAATCGTCCAAAATTTTTTATTTTCAAAAATCCCCAAATTCTGCTTAAAAATGTTGGTACAACTTAAAAAAGATTTGCTGCAGTGACAGAAGTTGATTTTGGTGCTTAATTTTCACACAACTCACCAGAAATATATTTACCCGTATGAAAAATTACGTAAGCCCCGGACCTTAAAAATCGTCCAAAAGTTTTTATTTTCAAAAATCCCCAAATTCTGCTTAAAAATGTTGGTACAACTTAAAAAAGATTTGCTGCAGTGACAGAAGTTGATTTTGGTGCTTAATTTTGACACAGAACTCACCAGAAATATATTTACCCTTATGAAAAATTACGTAAGCCCCGGACCTTAAAAATCGTCCAAAATATTTTATTTTCAAAAATCCCCAAATTCTGCTTAAAAATGTTGGTACAACTTAAAAAAGATTTGCTGCAGTGACAGAAGTTGATTTTGTTTTGGTGCTTAATTTTGACACAGCACTCACCAGAAATATATTTACCCTTATGAAAAATTACGTGAGCCCCGGACCTTAAAAATTGTCCAAAATTTATTTTTTCCAAAAATCCCCAAATTCTGCTTAAAAATGTTGGTACAAATTAAAAAAGATTTGCTGCAGTGACAGAAGTTGATTTTGGTGCTTAATTTTGACACAGAACTCACCAGAAATATATTTACCTGTATGAAAAATTACATAAGCCCCGGACCTTAAACATCGGCCACAATTTTTTATTTTCAAAAATCCCCAAATTCTGCTTAAAAATGTTGGTACAACTTAAAAAAGATTTGCTGCAGTGACAGAAGTTGATTTTTGTGCTTAATGTTCACACAACTCACCAGAAATATATTTACTAGTATGAAAAATTACGTAAGCCCCGGACCTTAAAAATTGTCTAAAATTTTTTTTTCCAAAAATCCCCAAATTCTGCTTAAAAATGTTGGTACAAATTAAAATAGATTTGCTGCAGTGACAGAAGTTGATTTTGGTGCTTAATTTTCACACAACTCACCAGAAATATATTTACCCGTATGAAAAATTACGTAAGCCCTGGACCTTAAAAATCGGCCAAAATTTTTTATTTTCAAAAATCCCCAAATTCTGCTTAAAAATGTTGGTACAACTTAAAAAAGATTTGCTGCAGTGACAGAAGTTGATTTTGGTGCTTAATTTTGACACAGAACTCACCAGAAATATATTTACCCTTATGAAAAATTACGTAAGCCGCGGACCTTAAACATCAGCCAAAATGTTTTAATTTCAAAAATCCCCAAATTCTGCTTAAAAATGTTGGTACAACTTAAAAAAGATTTGCTGCAGTGACAGAAGTTGATTTTGGTGCTTAATTTTGACACAGAACTCACCAGAAATATATTTACCGATATGAAAAATTACGTAAGCCCCGGACCTTAAAAATCAGCCAAAATTTTTTATTTTCAAAAATCCCCAAATTCTGCTTAAAAATGTTGGTACAACTTAAAAAAGATTTCCTGCAGTGGCAGAAGTTGATTTTAGTGCATAATTTTGACACAGAACTCACCAGAAATATATTTACCCATATGAAAAATTACGTAAGCCCCAGACCTTAAAAATCGGGTTTTTTTTTTTCTTCAAAAATCCCCAAATTCTGCTTAAAAATGTTGGTACAACTTAAAAAAGATTTGCTGCAGTGACAGAAGTTGATTTTGGTGCTTAATTTTGACACAGAACTCACCAGAAATATATTTACCTGTATGAAAAATTACATAAGCCCCGGACCTTAAACATCGGCCACAATTTTTTATTTTCAAAAATCCCCAAATTCTGCTTAAAAATGTTGGTACAACTTAAAAAAGATTTGCTGCAGTGACAGAAGTTGATTTTGGTGCTTAATGTTCACACAACTCACCAGAAATATATTTACTAGTATGAAAAATTACGTAAGCCCCGGACCTTAAAAATTGTCCAAAATTTTTTTTTCCAAAAATCCCCAAATTCTACTTAAAAATGTTGGTACAAATTAAAATAGATTTGCTGCAGTGACAGAAGTTGATTTTGGTGCTTAATTTTCACACAACTCACCAGAAATATATTTACCCGTATGAAAAATTACGTAAGCCCCGGACCTTAAAAATCGGCCAAAAATTTTTTAATTTCAAAAATCCCCAAATTCTGCTTAAAAATGTTGGTACAACGTAAAAAAGATTTGCTGCAGTGACAGAAGTTGATTTTGGTGCTTAATTTTGACACAGAACTCACCAGAAATATATTTACCCATATGAAAAATTACGTAAGCCCCGGACCTTAAACATCGGCCAAAATTTTTTTTTCTTCAAAAATCCCCAAATTCTGCTTAAAAATGTTGGTACAACTTAAAAAAGATTTGCTGCAGTGAGAGAAGTTGATTTTGGTGCTTAATTTTCACACAACTCACCAGAAATATATTTACCCATATGAAAAATTACGTAAGCCCCGGACCTTAAACATTGGCCAAAATTTTTTTTCTTCAAAATTCCCCAAATTCTGCTTAAAAATGTTGGTACAACTTAAAAAAGATTTGCTGCAGTGACAGAAGTTGATTTTGGTGCTTAATTTTCACACAACTCACCAGAAATATATTTACCCGTATGAAAAATTACGTAAGCCCCGGACTTTAAAAATCGTCCAAAATTTTTTATTTTCAAAAATCCCCAAATTCTGCTTAAAAATGTTGGTACAACTTAAAAAAGATTTGCTGCAGTGACAGAAGTTGATTTTGGTGCTTAATTTTGACACAGAACTCACCAGAAATATATTTACCCTTATGAAAAATTACGTAAGCCCCGGACCTTAAAAATCGTCCAAAATATTTTATTTTAAAAAATCCCCAAATTCTGCTTAAAAATGATTGGTACAACTTAAAAAATATTTGCTGCAGTGACAGAAGTTGATTTTGGTGCTTAATTTTGACACAGAACTCACCAGAAATATATTTACCCTTATGAAAAATTACGTGAGCCCCGGACTTTAAAAATTGTCCAAAATTTTTTATTTCCAAAAATCCCCAAATTCTGCTTAAAAAATGTTGGTACAACTTAAAAAAGATTTGCTGCAGTGACAGAAGTTGATTTTTGTGCTTAATGTTCACACAACTCACCAGAAATATATTTACTAGTATGAAAAATTACGTAAGCCCCGGACCTTACAAAATTGTCTAAAATTTTTTTTTTCCAAAAATCCCCAAATTCTGCTTAAAAATGTTGGTACAAATTAAAATAGATTTGCTGCAGTGACAGAAGTTGATTTTGGTGCTTAATTTTCACACAACTCACCAGAAATATATTTACCCGTATGAAAAATTACGTAAGCCCCGGACCTTAAAAATCGGCCAAAATTTTTTATTTTCAAAAATCCCCAAATTCTGCTTAAAAATGTTGGTACAACTTAAAAAAGATTTGCTGCCAGTGACAGAAGTTGATTTTGGTGCTTAATTTTGACACAGAACTCACCAGAAATATATTTACCCATATGAAAAATTACGTAAGCCCCGGACCTTAAAAATTTGGCAAATTTTTTTTTCTTCAAAAATCCCCAAATTCTGCTTAAAAATGTTGGTACAAACTTAAAAAAGATTTGCTGCAGTGACAGAAGTTGATTTTGGTGCTTAATTTTCACAGAACTCACCAGAAATATATTTACCCGTATGAAAAATTACGTAAGCCCCGGACCTTAAAAATCGTCCAAAATTTTTTATTTTCAAAAATCCCCAAATTCTGCTTAAAAATGTTGGTACAACTTAAAAAGATTTGCTGCAGTGACAGAAGTTGATTTTGGTGCTTAATTTGACACAGAACTCACCAGAAATATATTTACCCTTATGAAAAATTACGTAAGCCCCGGACCTTAAAATCGTCCAAAATATTTTATATTCAAAAATCCCCAAATTCTGCTTAAAAATGTTGGTACAACTTAAAAAATATTTGCTGCAGTGACAGAAGTTGATTTTGGTGCTTAATTTTGACACAGCACTCACCTGAAATATATTTACCTTATGAAAAATTACGTGAGCCCCGGACCTTAAAAATTGTCCAAAATTTTTTTTTCCCAAAAATCCCCCAAATTCTGCTTAAAAATGTTGGTACAACTTAAAAAAGATTTGCTGCAGTGACAGAAGTTGATTTTGGTGCTTAATTTTCACACAACTCACCAGAAATATATTTACCGATATGAAAAATTACGTAAGCCTCGGTCCTTAAAAATCGGCCAAATTTTTTTTTTCTTCAAAAATCCCCAACTTCTGCTTAAAAATGTTGGTACAACTTAAAATAGATTTGCTGCAGTGACAGAAGTTGATTTTGGTGCTTAATTTTCACACAACTCACCAGAAATATATTTACCCTTATGAAAAATTACGTAAGCCCCGAACCTTAAAAATCAGCCAAAATTTTTTATTTTCAAAAATCCCAAATTCTGCTTAAAAATGTTGGTACAACTTAAAAAAGATTTCCTGCAGTGGCAGAAGTTGATTTTGGTGCTTAATTTTCACACAACTCACCAGAAATATATTTACCCGTATGAAAAATTATGTAAGCTTCGGACCTTAAAAATCGGCCAAAATTTTTTTTTTTCAAAAATCCCCAAATTCTGCTTAAAAATGTTGGTACAACTTAAAAAAGATTTGCTGCAGTGACAGAAGTTGATTTTGGTGCTTAATTTTGACACAGAACTCACCAGAAATATATTTACCCTTATGAAAAATTACATAAGCCCCGGACCTTAAACATCGGCCAAAATTTATTTTTTCCAAAAATCCCCAAATTCTGCTTAAAAATGTTGGTACAAATTAAAAAAGATTTGCTGCAGTGACAGAAGTTGATTTTGGTGCTTAATTTTGACACAGAACTCACCAGAAATATATTTACCTGTATGAAAAATTACATAAGCCCCGGACCTTAAACATCGGCCACAATTTTTTATTTTCAAAAATCCCCAAATTCTGCTTAAAATGTTGGTACAACTTAAAAAAGATTTGCTGCAGTGACAGAAGTTGATTTTTGTGCTTAATGTTCACACAACTCACCAGAAATATATTACTAGTATGAAAAATTACGTAAGCCCCGGACCTTAAACATCAGCCAAAATGTTTTAATTTCATAAATCCCCAAATTC